>JBBKCR010000001.1:32695925-32728265 GCA_037577295.1 Ladigesia roloffi
ATGAGTTGTGTGATGTGCAGGTGAATGGGTGAGGTGGAGATGAGGTGTGTGATGTGCAGGTGAATGGGTGAGGTGGAGATGAGGTGTGTGATGTGCAGGTGAATGGGCGAGGTGGAGATGACCCAAATTATCAACAGTTCAGGAGAGTGATGGCCGTGGGAAAGAAGCAATGAAGTGCAGGGAATTGTCTGTAGACCTCCACGACCGAATTGTGTTAAGGCACAAATCTGGGGGAGGATACAAAACAAATTTGGTAGCATTGAAGTTCCCGAAATTAATGTTGTGTCCATTATTCGAAAATGTAAATGGTTTGGAACCACCAGGACCCTCCAAGAAGACTTGAGGCTGTGATTGCTCCCCAAGGTTCTTCAACAAAATATTAATCCATGGGTGTAAATACTTATGAAACTTGACAAGCTCTTGGTAATAAATAATGTGTAGATCTTTGTAAAAAGTTGTTTTTGCTCTGTTGAAATGGGGTATTGTGTAGACCTTGGTGGAAGGACTATATTAAAAAATGCTTTAGAATAAGTCTGTAGCACAGCAATATGTGGAAAAATGTTAGGCTGTGAAAACGGGTCATATATATACATACAAAGACCAAAGAGTGGCTTTTAACATGAAAACCTATAGCACAGGAAGTGGAAATGGCTACAGCTTTTAAAGAGCTGATGCGGATATTTACGTGAGCCTCCAAGTTTTGCATATTTTGGATACAACATTTTAAAGAGGCATTTCAAGATGTTTTAAGATGTAATATGGCTTAATGGAGTTTAAAGTACAATAAAACATGTTAGTTGAATTATGCTTTGAATAGCACCAGCCACTGTAGTATCTTCTGATTCTAAATGAACTTTCTCTCATGCTTTGCTGAAAGTCTCATTGTAAAGGTTTGTTTTTGTTCCACACAGGTGCGCATCATGTTTGAGGTGCAGGACCTAAAGTATGCTACACTGGCCACTGTGTCTCGCTGTGGCATGGTGTGGTTCAGCGAAGACGTCCTCAGCACTGACATGATCTTCAACAACTTCTTGTTCCGCCTGCGCAGCATTCCTTTGGATGAGGGGGAGGATGAGGCTCAGCGTATGCGCAAGGGCATGGAGGATGAGGGGGAGGAGGCTGCTTCGCCCATGCTGCAGGTAATAGAACATTCTTTTAAAATAAATAAACTCTGACAACAGATGCTGCTGAATCCCTGTCATCAGTTCAGGTTTGATGAAAATTGAATATGTTCTTCATTTCACTGTACTGGAAATTTTTTATGACTAAACTATCTTTCTAACTTGGCCAAGCTCTCTCAAAGAGATCTGATGATATGTATCATCCTCTTTCTGTGACAATTCAGATCCAGAGGGATGTAGCAGCAGTTCTGCAGCCCTACTTCACCTCTACTGGTCTTGTGATCAAGGCCCTTGAGCATGCCTCTAAGATGGAACATATCATGGACTTCACACGCCTGCGCTGCTTGGGCTCTCTTTTCTCCATGATGCACCAGGCCTGTCGTAATATTGCCCTCTACAACAACAACCACCCTGATTTCCCCATGCCTATAGACCAGCTAGAGAAGTACATACAGGTGGGTGTACGCAGCCACCATTATTAGTGATGTCTGAGGGAATCCATTACTCCTTTTATTGTCAGCCATGGACCCTTGTTGTCTAACAAAATTAGTTTTGGTGTTTTTTTATGCAGAAGTCAATCCAGTTAATATTGCTGTGTGATAACAACAAAATGTTCCTGAAAATGGTTTACCATTGTTGGTGTCCTTTCTTTTACTACAGAAATACTTGATCTATGCTGTCTTGTGGTCTTTCTCTGGTGATGGAAAGTTGAAGATGAGGGCAGAACTTGGAGAATACGTCCGACGCATCACCACTTTGGCCCTTCCATCTGCACCTAATGTTCCAATAATCGATTATGAGGTGAGGACATGAATTACAGTAGAAATAAGAATCAGAATGCCTTTTATTGATCACTACACTATTACCTGCAGCAATATTGGACCTCTTCGATCTTAATAGACAATACAATACATTACATGGGGATAGAGAGGTCAGTCAAGAGGCAGCAAGGAAAACAAGAAACCAAGAACATGAGAGAAAAATAAATAACTACTCCACTCAGACTGTCCTTCATAGGGGGACCAGTTGATCAAATCCATGAGGGTATTAGGTGCGGGGAGGGAGGGGGGATTTGGTCCAGCGTAAAACAACATCCATCCGTGCGAGCGTGCGAGCGAGAGCCTGTGTAAGTTCAAAAGTCCTCCACAGGTGTCCTTTGGAACAGGGAGGAGGAGTTCAGAGTGTCTTGTTATATTGTCTCCAGGAGGTTGTTTTGCTCCAGCAGGGGCTGGTAGGGGGGGGTAACCGTGGAACAAATGACTTGTGTTGAATTGAGAACGATATCTGTTACTTCAATTTCGACAAGTTTCTAGTGTCCATCACTGGTCTTCATGGTTTATCTGATCCCATGAGCTTCTCCAAGGTGATATCTAACTGCCTCTGAGAATTCAGAGCCTGATTAGCCACTGCTCTGCCCACCGATTCAATCACTCGGACCAGCTGTGACCGCTTTCTTTATTTGCTGATAGCTGTAATGTCTTGTTTGACGATCAGGGCAAAGAGAGTCTCAGAGACAAACAGAAACAGCACAGGACAGACAAAAGGAGCAAGCAGGAGAGATGAGGGAGAGGAGAAAGAATGTGACCGCATTCGCCGAGAGCTAGAGATGAAAGAGATGTGCCGATGTCCGTTAAAGAAAACCTTGTGGAAGTCTTTTTTTCTTTCTAGATGCTGTTTTACATGTTTTCCTGGCTGCCCGCTGCTTTACTTGGCGAATGGCTTAAATGCAGAGAAAGCATTTAATGCTGTTCACACTGTGTGCTGTGGTGTGTTCATGTTTGACAGAATGGTCACTTTCACTTCTTGTAGGTGTCAATCACAGGTGAGTGGCAGTCCTGGCAGTGCAAAGTGCCCCAGATTGAGGTCGAGACCCATAAAGTGGCTGCTCCTGATGTTGTGGTTCCTACTCTGGATACGGTACGACACGAAGCTCTGCTCTACACTTGGCTGGCTGAGCACAAACCTCTGGTGCTCTGTGGCCCTCCAGGCTCGGGGAAAACCATGACCCTCTTCAGTGCACTCCGTGCCCTGCCAGACATGGAGGTTAGTACAGCCACCGTGTCCCGGTCTGTCATCTATGGATGTGCATCTCTACAGTCGTGTTAACACTCTTATAGTGGTAATGTGTGGTGTAGTGTTTACCAAAATCTACATTTTGTGTGGTTTTTCCTAATCCTGGTATTAAATAAACTGGATTTGACGCCCTTCTCTGTGTATGTTGTTCCCTCTTCATACATACTTGAATTAATAAATTTAGCAGCTAGCTTGTTTTGATGTCATCATTTGTTTTGCTACAGGTGGTAGGTTTGAACTTCTCCAGTGCCACCACACCTGAGTTGCTGCTGAAGACATTTGATCATTACTGTGAGTACCGTCGAACACCTAACGGTGTGGTGTTGGCCCCTGTGCAGCTGGGCAAGTGGTTGGTGCTTTTCTGTGATGAGATCAACCTGCCAGACATGGACAAGTATGGCACACAGCGAGTCATCTCCTTTATTAGACAGGTATGAGATCAAATATATGTTAAGAAGTACCGTAGGCATGTGGCTGTAATGCGAAATAGTTTATTAATGCACTTTATTGTGCAGATGGTGGAACATGGAGGATTCTATCGCACCTCAGATCAGACCTGGGTGAAACTGGAAAGGATTCAGTTTGTGGGAGCCTGTAACCCTCCTACAGATCCTGGCAGGAAGCCCCTCTCTCACAGGCCAGTGTCTCGCTTTGGATCTTTTACACACTCATTTTTGCTGGTGGTTCCAAGTTTGCCGACATGAAACTAGACACCGGAAATTAAGCTAATATTAATCTGGCTTAGGAAGGAGTTGACCGCTCAGACTGCTCAGAGACTAGATATTTATGTATCATTCTGTTTTTCTGTTAATGTTAAAGGTTCTTGCGTCATGTCCCAGTGGTGTATGTGGACTACCCAGGCCCTGCCTCCCTCACACAGATCTATGGAACCTTCAACAGAGCCATGCTCCGACTCATCCCCTCCCTGCGCACATATGCTGAGCCCCTCACTGCTGCTATGGTGGAATTTTACACCATGTCTCAGGTTGCATATTTGATATATTTGTGTGAAACTGTGTTGAGCACATAGTATCGACACCTGTTTGTCTAGTGACTCTTTTAAAATCAAGTGTGTTAATAAAAAAATTACATGCTTTGAAGAATTTTTTTTCAGATGTAGTTAATTGTCCTGAAACTTTATGTAATATAATGTGTTCGTATTACAACAGGAGCGGTTCACCCAGGATACCCAGCCCCATTATATTTACTCACCCAGAGAAATGACACGCTGGGTGAGAGGTATCTTTGAGGCACTGCGGCCCTTAGAGACACTACCTGTTGAGGGACTGATTCGCATCTGGGCCCATGAGGCTCTGCGTCTGTTCCAGGACCGGTCAGTTAAATTTTACATTTAAAAAAAATTAAGTATCTGACCTCTGCATGTTAAACTTTTTTCACTGTGGCCGCTTTATAGAAATCTGTTATTGTTTGGTATTCCATTTCAGATTGGTGGAAGATGAGGAGAGACACTGGACTGATGAGAACATCGACAATGTGGCCCTGAAGCACTTCCCCAACATTGATCGAGAGAAGGCCCTCAACCGCCCCATTCTCTATAGCAATTGGCTGTCCAAGGTGGGTGTAAAGAGTTTGTCTGCTGTGAAGTTTCAGAAATCATGATCTTATTTGCAGGTTAATGATCTTGAGATAAATGTTTGGTCTAATGTGTTTTTTTTATTGAATGTAGGACTATATTCCAGTAGAGCAGGAAGAGCTGCGAGATTATGTTAAGGCTCGTCTGAAGGTTTTCTATGAAGAGGAGCTAGATGTTCCTTTGGTGCTCTTCAATGAGGTTCTTGATCACGTGCTAAGAATTGACAGGTGATTTTACTTATCAGCTCATGAATTTCTTTATAGCAGTTCATTGGCATTAGGGGTGTTATGTCTTGAATATTTATTACGTATTTGCCCCTACAGAATCTTCCGTCAACCGCAGGGTCATCTTCTTTTGATTGGTGTCAGCGGAGCAGGAAAGACCACATTGTCACGTTTTGTGGCGTGGATGAATGGCCTGAGTGTCTATCAGATCAAGGTTTCAATAAGAATACATAATCTATCTTTATATTTAGTTTGTACACAAGCAAAACTTGACATGAAAAAAAAAAATGACATGAAAAGCTTTAAGGTTACTTTACAGATTTGAATCTATTACTTTGAAACATTTGACTCAGTGAATACCATTAGAATTGAAAAATCACGGATATTTCCTCAGGTCCACAGGAAATACACTGGGGAAGACTTTGATGAGGACCTTCGAACCGTGCTTCGTAGATCTGGATGCAAAAATGAAAAGATTGCATTCATCATGGACGAGTCGAATGTGTTGGACTCCGGGTTCCTGGAGCGCATGAACACATTGCTGGCCAATGGAGAGGTGAGTAAACAGCATGCATCTAAAAATGTTTTGGTTCACTGGTACATTTGGGTCTCTGATCCAAAACACATTTTTCTTTTTGCAGGTACCTGGTCTCTTTGAGGGCGATGAATATGCCACATTGATGACACAGTGTAAAGAAGGGGCCCAGAAGGAGGGACTGATGCTGGACACTCACGAGGAGTTGTACAAGTGGTTCACCAGTCAAGTGATTCGAAATTTGCATGTGGTCTTTACCATGAACCCTTCATCGGAGGGCCTGAAAGACCGGGCCGCCACTTCTCCTGCTCTCTTTAACAGGTCCTTTACTCATGAGGTTTATTCACTCTTAGAAAAGATATCAAACAACACAACTAACAGAAAGCTGCTAGTATATCAGTTCATTTTTTTATAATACTTGTAGACAAATTAGAGGGCATGGTTTTTAAATGCACAAAGTTTTGCCTGCTACTTTGTGATGCTGATAGAATGGTGGTGACTGTGAAAACATGATTGTGTATCTCTTATTTCAAAAGGTGTGTTTTGAACTGGTTTGGAGATTGGTCCACTGAGGCTCTCTACCAAGTGGGAAAAGAGTTCACCAGCAAGATGGACCTGGAAAAGCCCAATTACAAAGTGCCAGACTACATGCCCATTGTGTATGACAAGCTGCCCCAACCTCCCACCCATCGTGAAGCTATTGTCAATGGCTGCGTATTTGTTCACCAAACCCTACACCAGGTTTGAATTGGAAATTTTTGGACTCCTATTCTTGCATAGTTTGAATGCTATGCATGCTAGGTGCATTTTGGGGAATGGTCTTTAGATTAATTTTCTTTCCGCGTCCCATCTGTAGGCTAACAATCGTCTGGCGAAGCGGGGCGGCCGCACCATGGCCATAACACCGCGTCACTACCTTGACTTCATCAATCACTACGCAAACCTGTTCAATGAGAAACGCAGTGAGCTGGAAGAGCAGCAGATGCATCTTAATGTTGGTCTGCGCAAGATAAAAGAGACCGTGGACCAGGTAATCAATACCTGCTGCTTATAACTGAAAGAAAATGATGCTAACGATTTCTCCTTCTTGTGCTCATCAAGTTTGTGCAGTTGTCCTGAGTTGTACTTTGTACAGGAAATTGAGGTGATTAATGCTATTGCTATGTCAGGTTGAGGAGCTGCGCAGAGATCTGAGAATTAAGAGTCAAGAGCTGGAGGTAAAGAATGCAGCTGCCAATGACAAGCTAAAGAAGATGGTTAAAGATCAACAGGAGGCTGAAAAAAAAAAGGCAAGACTAAATGGTTTTCTTAACTGTAGATTGCTCTGGATTGGATTTGGATATGGTTCTGTGACCTGCAAGTGAATTTGTATTGATAGGTCATGAGTCAGGAGATCCAGGAAGCTGTCTACAAGCAGCAAGAAGTTATCAAGGACAAGCAACTGAGAGTGAAGCAAGATCTGGACCAAGTGGAGCCTGCTGTCATTGAGGCTCAGAATGGTATGGCTGGTCTTTCTCTTACTGTGTGTTTTATACCATAAACTTTTTATTTACATAATGCACACATCAGGCATCCTGTTCATGAACTATAATGAAATTATTGCTTTTCAGTTATTGTCTTTCAGTTCTTCTGTGCTAAGACCTGCGCCATAAAGTGCTGTACTGAATTTTACTGTTGTCGCTCTTCTAGCATTTCATCTGTCGTCTGCTGCGCTTTGCAACTGCATTCAAGAATGGTGTTCACTGATCCTCTGTTCTCTATGCTGATTATTGTGCTCTACTTCTTTTTTCATCACCTCTGTACACTTCTGCACTGTGTCACATCACTACACCTCTCCTGGTGATCTTTAGCTGTTAAGTCCATAAAGAAGCAGCACTTGGTGGAGGTGCGGTCCATGGCCAACCCACCAGCAGCGGTAAAGCTGGCTCTGGAATCCATCTGCCTGCTTCTGGGCGAGAGTACCACTGATTGGAAGCAGATCCGCTCCATCATAATGCGCGAGAACTTCATCCCCACAATTGTTAACTTTTCTGCTGAAGAAATCAGGTGACTGAAGCATGCAGTGTGGAGCCACAGACCATAGAGTTTGCGAGAGATGCTTGTTCACTGGCTGCTTGTCCAGTTTGCATTTGAACAAATTTAGTTTGAAATGAATACTTTGGTGAAAGTTGGAATTTGCACATCCCATTTTCTACACACCCCAAAATGTATGGAAAGGTTGATCAGACATGCTTTTCGTCTTTAGTTTTATGCTTTGACAATTAAGCTGATATGTCCATGAAGTAACATAAGCTGGTGTCCTTAGTAGTGCACCACATCTCTACCATACGGAATTCATTAAAAAAACTCATGCTTTTTATTTTTCCAGACTATTCCCAGTGGTATAAATAAATTTTTTTTTGTAATTCAAACATCCCAGTGAACACGGCACGCTCTCGTACTTGATGGCTGTCTTGCTCCCACTCCCTCACACCAGTCCCGCATGATCCTAAAAACCTGCCTTCCCTTTCTTCATTACCCTCTCCCTCATTCCTATCCCTCCATCCCTCCGCCCTCCCCTCATTCCTCCATTCCCTCCCTAGCCGTCAGCTCTATAAAGAAGCAGCATCTTGTTGAAGTGCGTGCCATGGCCAACCCGCCTGCTGCTGTTAAACTGGCATTAGAGTCTATCTGCCTCCTGCTGGGGGAGGAGACTAATGACTGGAAAAAGATCAGACAAGTTATTATCAGAGACAATTTCATCTCCAGCATAGTCAACTTTGTCTCTGAGGACATGAGGTATTGTTTGTTCATTCAGTTTTCACTTGGTTTTCAGTAATGGCAGTTATGAAGCTATAAACACAAGCACTCAGAGCAATGCACAGACTTAAGATGCCTATAACCAGGCACCTGATGGTCATTACTGATAGATTTATGGTACGAATAAAGTATTTTAAGTGTTTGTTGGTCATTTATTGCTTCTAAAATAATAATTTGCTAATGTGGCATATCAAAGCTGCTAACCTTGTTTTAAAGTTCCCATCGTTCTTTCCCCCTTAAACTCCCTTATGGCCCATCCATTTTTCAAATATTTTAACCAAATACATTGGTCTTCAGTATAATAATTTTGTTTGTTGGGGCCCAGTGATGCCATCCGTGAGAAGATGAAGAAGAACTACATGTCCAATCCCAGTTATAACTACGAACAGGTCAACAGGGCCTCACTAGCCTGTGGGCCTATGGTTAAATGGGCTATTGCACAGGTCAGTAACTTCACCTTTAATATGGTTTCAAAATGCTACATTTTAAGCATTGCTTCAGTAAAATTTTAATGCATGTGGTATATTAATGCATGCCATTTTTGTGATCTACATACATGTTAACATTGTTCACATTTTATTAATGGGCAGTTGCATTCGCTGTGACAATTGCATTAGGGCGCAGTGTAAAAAATTTGTGTAAACTTGTAGAAATACAGTAATGTTAATAGGGTCTGTTTGTTTACATGTGCAGCTGAACTACGCAGACATGTTGAAGCGTGTAGAGCCTCTGAGGAACGAGCTGCAGAAGCTGGAGGATGATGCCAAGGACAACAAGACCAAGGCTGAAGAAGTGGAGCAGATGATCAGGGACCTGGAGGCCAGTATTGCTCGTTACAAGGAAGAGTATGCTGTGCTTATCTCTGAGGCTCAGGCCATCAAGGCTGATCTGGCTGCTGTAGAGGCCAAGGTATGATGCTTTGGGTTCAATCAAACTCCCCCCACCACCCCACCCCCAAATTCATGGCGCTCATTAGCCACTTCAAACACCTTTTACGTTCCTTATTATGACAGGTGAACCGCAGCACAGCCCTGTTGAAGAGCTTGTCTGCTGAGCGGGAACGCTGGGAGAAGACCAGTGAGACATTCAAGAACCAGATGTCCACCATTGCTGGCGACTGCCTGCTCTCAGCTGCCTTTATTGCATACGCTGGCTACTTTGACCAGCAAATGAGGCAAAACCTTTTTACCACTTGGTCACACCATCTCCAGCAGGCCAACATTCAGGTCAGTAACCATTGGTTGTTCATCAATTGCCCAAAATTCATACTACCAAATTATATTTCTTGTATTATTGTAAACATGCTGGGTACTGCAATTACATTATTACCTAACATAATGGCTTGTGTATCCTCTACCAGTTCCGCACAGACATTGCCCGAACAGAATACTTGTCCAATGCTGACGAGAGGTTGCGCTGGCAGGCCAGTTCACTGCCTGCTGATGACCTGTGCACAGAGAACGCCATCATGCTCAAGAGATTCAACAGGTCAGCTGCAGAAAATATAGCTAATTGCTCTATGTCCAGTCTAGGCCTATCAGTAGTTCTGCTTTGTATAATGGCATTTTTTGCCCTTTGACTGTTGTGATGTGCAGCAGTACCTCTCACAACGCTGGTTAGGACAATGAATTAATAACGAATGAATAATGGCATCAAGCAAATGTACTTTTTCCCCCCTAGGTATCCATTGATCATTGATCCCTCTGGCCAGGCCACAGAGTTCATTATGAATGAGTATAAGGACCGCAAAATCACTCGAACTAGCTTTTTGGATGATGCCTTCAGGAAGAACTTGGAAAGTGCTCTGAGATTTGGCAACCCCCTGTTGGTCCAGGTATGTGATCATTCTACAGAAAATGAAGCCACAAATCGAGTTACACAGATGTATTTGTGCAGTGATATGCTTAATTCTGATTGTTTAGAAAAATAATAACAACTGGTCAGTTGTGCTCCCAATTTAAAAAATACATTTTGTTTTCAAACGATTGTAATATATAAATTTTTTTGCCCCTGAAGTTATTGAAACACTATACACAACATTTGAGTGCTATTACAGCAACAATAAATAGGGTGTCCGTCCGGTAGTAAAAGGTAGTAAATTTAATCAGCCCAAATTAAGGCCCTTGGAATGTAGTAAAAGGTAGTGAGCGCAGATTGACTTGGTGGTAAATTTTTTCCGTCACCACCTCAATCAGTGGCGGCTGCAGGAGTATCTCCGCCTCCTCTAAGATGACGGTGGTTGGACAAGGCACCAAAATCTTTCATTCCTCTGAAGCTCGTCCTCCCTGTGAGTTGTGCTTGGTGATTGGAGGAGCTGTCTAAAGGGCGGAGCCCCTTTTTGATTGATAGCACATTTACCAAAAGCGCCTGCTACTCTTCCAGACGGGTCAAGCAGCAGTCCGGGTTCTTGGTCCACCCACTGCTCCATATTAGCCATATGACGCCAGGTGGGGCCAATTTGCATAGAAACGCCCCTCATCTGTTGAGACGCCACCGGTTAACCTGTTGGTTGTCACACCTTTCAGCGACAATATTTTTTTTTTTTTTCGGATCACGTGTGCCGAACCGAGGAGAGAGTTCGGGTTGGATCACGGATCAACAGCGATCCGTTGCCCCACTAGTGTTTAGGACATGGACTCTAATGTGAAATGTAAAAGTCAAAAGAACAGCTTAAGCATGGAATAGGTGGGTTGTGGCCCCTAAAGTGACTCGTTTTGAAAGGGACTGAAAATGTAAAGAATAAAGATGGTGGTATTTTACAAAATAGTTTCCCTTTCTACCCAAACATTGGTTTTATGGGCTAAAAAAGCAGACTCAATCTGATTCGGAGGCCACCAAGTGGAGGCAGGAATTCGCTGACTCTTGAGTGAATGTGTAGCAGCTTTAACCAGTAGAACTGGTTAATGCTGCTACACGTTCACTCATAAATGGCTTATTATTTTATTTTTTTTATTTAACCACGATAAACGATGACATACATCTCTTTTGGGCTTTCGTTTAGGAGCAGTTAAATTTGCTAAAGCACTGGACTCTTGGGGTTTATGTACTTAGAGTGAACAAAGACTGAGTGTCCGCAAGTGCTGGTTTTATAAGGACCACACAATTGCACTTCACATTTTTTTGTGGAAATGCATCTACATTATATTTTGTTTAGATGTTCTCAAACTTCACACTAATATGTTTTTCAGTTGCTTACACTCTGAAGTTCCTTGATCAAGATTAAGCACAATTTTGACCACCTCCCCCGTTTCCCCCTCCTTCCCTAGGATGTGGAGAGCTACGACCCCATCTTGAACCCTGTGCTCAACAGAGAGGTGCGCAGAACTGGCGGACGAGTGCTCATCACCCTTGGAGACCAGGACATTGACTTATCTCCTTCTTTCGTCATCTTTCTTTCCACTCGAGACCCTACTGTATGTGTCCTCCCTTCGCTATTTTTGTACATTATTGTTTGTAGTATAATAAGCTTATCTAACCTGAAATCTCTAATTAACAGGTGGAGTTCCCACCGGACCTGTGTTCACGTGTGACGTTTGTGAATTTCACGGTAACCAGAAGCAGTCTACAGAGTCAGTGCCTCAATGAGGTGCTGAAGGCTGAGCGGCCAGATGTGGATGAGAAACGTTCTGACCTTCTTAAGCTACAGGGTAGGGGATTTCAGCTAAGTTCATTTTTGAAATAAAAGTTCTGAGAAAGTGATGAACATTCAAAAATGTGCATAGGAGAGTACATTGCTGTTTCAAAGTGACATGTACAATTACTCAGCATTTCACTGAATAAAGATTATTCTTTATGAAGCGAGTGTGTAACAGCCAAGAGAAAATGAGCAAACGGACAGAAGATACATGGCTCACTTCAATTAATTTTCTTCTCAACAAGGAGAACAAAATTCATCCTGGGCAGGTTGACGGTTCTCACCACTAGCCCTGCACCCAGCGAACGTCATACAGTAGCAACCTTTCATCTTATCACATGTGGGTAGAAACCATGTTGCCTCACCATGTTTTAGACGTTCTATGAGGTTCCAACCCCCCTGAAGAGGTTCCATCTGGAATCTATGTGATGGATTTTCACAGTGAGGCTCCATGACAGCGTCCCTGAACAAGTGCTTTCTGATCTGAACAAAACACTTTACCTAAAGATTATCGTTGGGAAACGTAGGTTTTTGCAACATTGATTTAATCATGTTACTGTGTCTTTGTGGCTCAGGGCTGGCTTCACAAGTTTTATCATTTATCAGCAGAATCACATTAATATGGTATTTAGATAAAGAATCACTCAAATAAAGAATCACAAACTGAACATATTATTTGCCTTAGAATACTAATTAGAGAAGTTAATATAATATATTGAATTTCCCTTAATAGTTTTTATATAAATAGAATAAAAGCACTTGATTCAAATGAAAGAAAATGAATGATATCGAGTGCGAAATGTATATGATATTTTTTAATGGGTTACATGAAGTTTCAAGCTCTGGTCTCTTTTAGGTGAGTTCCAGCTACGTTTGCGTCAGTTGGAGAAATCCCTCTTGCAGGCCCTGAATGAAGTCAAAGGTCGCATCTTGGATGATGACACCATCATCACCACGTTGGAGAACCTGAAGAAGGAGGCAGCAGAGGTGACAAGGAAAGTGGAGGAGACGGACATTGTCATGCAGGAAGTGGAAACCGTGTCCCAGCAATATCTGTCACTGTCCACCGCCTGCAGCAGCATATATTTCACCATGGAAGCTCTCAACCAGGTCTGACATTATTTTTATTTTCTCTCTCTCTCGCTCTCTCGCTCTCTCTCTCGCGCTCTCTCTCTCTCATATGCATCTAGAGGAATTCATATTCATTATATTAAGAATTTACATTAATTATAAATGAGCAAAGATTTCCATAGAATTCCGTAACTGGAAATCTTGCTTCACTTCTGTCAGTTTAGATGTCAGCATAATCACATTCCCAGTGCCCCGTCTTGACTGATGCTGAGGAGATCTGGCCACTTGAGCTGAACACACACTCTGATTGTTGCAGAGATGCATAGATCAGACTTCCGATTGAGTGAACGCTGGAGCGATTTGCTGCCTTTTTAAAAAGTGGTAATATATATATCTTATATCTTACTGATACTGCGGGCGAATTTTGCAAGGGTTTGAGCATCCGGGCCTAGTTTAACCTACTGGTTTGTTTTGGCCGCGGTATCTCATGGACTGGTATACCTGGCTACGTGGTTCTCCGGCGCCTTCATCTATAATGTTGGCTGGCAGGATCAGTGTACAGTTCGTGTTTCTCTGGAAACTCATGCCATTGATCCATCGACCCGGTTTTGCACTCTACCACTATACAGCTGACGAGCTCCTCCGACTTAGTTTTCACCTGGCTGCTCCATTTCTTCCTCGCTGGAAGTACATCCATCGGGGCTCTCGCCAGAATTTTCCTCATGACAACTCCAAACCAATACAATCCTTCTGGTCCTCTTCTCGCCATTCTCCACAGAACTCCGGTCGGGATGTTGACCAGCCTGACCAGGTTGGCTAACACTTTTGCCAAGTTTGACAGCACCTGTGTCAACTTCTGTCTGCTTAACATCTGCTTGCTTACGAGCAAGGGACATCTCGTCCAAGGTCTCCTCACTGACCATTAGTTTGGCTTTTTCTGTCTGACTGAAACGTGGCAACAGCGCGATGATTTTTCCCAGCTGAACGACTCCAATCCCCCCCGGGGTTTGTTTACACCTGGCAACCTCGGGAGTTCGGCCGTTGTCTGTACCTGTCTTCAGTTCTTTTGAATCTGTTCTACGTCAACTCTCAGGACCTATTCCAGCTGTCGTAGCTGCTATCTACCGCCCTCCAAAGTCAAATTCTGATTTCATAAGAGACTTTGCCAATCTGCTGACCCACTTAGCTACTGTTTTTCAAGATTCAAGATTCAAGATTTTTATTTGTCACATTCATAGCCATACAGGTACACAGTGAAATGTGTCCCGCGGCTCGAGCAGAGAATCTGACCTCTGTTATTTACCATTCTTCTTGATCTGAGTGCAGCCTTCGACACAAACTTTCACTCTGTTCTCCCTTGGTCATATCTTCCGTAAATATAATATTCATTTTCACTGTTATGCCGATGACACCCAGCTTTATCTGTCCACACAACCTGACTCCGCTTCCCTTTCCCTCTGTTTAGCTGAACTTAATACAGTGGGTTTTCAATTGCTATAGATAACTCTTTGGTTTCCACGTCCCCACAGATGAAAAGTCTTGGTGTGCTCCTCGACAGCACGTTATCTTTTAATTCACATCTCAATAATGTAACTCAGTCTGCATATTTCCATCTACCCAACATTAATCGTCTCCGTTCTTCTCTCACCCCACATTCCACTGGCTTTTTTTCAGTCCATAGCCTTGTCATTTCCCGGACTACTGATTACTGTAATTCACTTTTATTTGGTCTCCCTCAGAAATCTATTCATAAACTCCACCTTGTTCAGAACTCCGCTGCTCGTATTATCACTAGAACCCCTTCTATCCATCCCATCACCCCGGTTCTGAGCAGCTTCACTGGCTCCTGGTTAAACATCGCATCAACTTCAAACTCCTTCAGTATACATTTAAGGCCATCCACCTAATTTCCCCTCCATTATTGTCTGATTTGGTTCAGGTAGCCACCTCATCTCGTTGCCTCAGGTCCTCTTCCTCTCCTATTCTCTCTGTCCGTTCTCTCCGTCTTGCCACCAGGGGGAGCAGGGCTTTGCTCCTCGGCTTTGGAATTCGCTTCCTCCTGATATCAGAAATATTACTTCTCTTCCTCTTTTTAAATCCAGACTCAAAACCCTCTTGTTTAAAATTGCTTATTCAGTATAACCCTTTTTTATTGTTTTTTTTTAATTGTGTCTCTCAAATTTTTTTCTTTTGTATAGATTTTATAAATTGTCTGCTCCTATGTTTGTTCTTTTTAAATTATTTGTTGTGTACAGTGTCCTTGAATTTTAAAATGTATTATTTATTATTATTATTATTATTATTATTTATTATTATTATTATTATTATTTTGGCCAATTTTGAAAGCATTGGCATTTCTCCCACATGTGCTTAAATAGAAGAAAGAAATGCTTTAAACTAGCCTGTTCCAGCACGATTTGTGAAAATTCAAGGATGCTGTTAGATAAAACAAACAAATATAGGAGAAGTCACAGTGAGAGTATACATTTATTTGTGACATTTAGGTTTTATTCCTCCAATTCATTATATAACTTTAAAATCAGTTATTTTTTTATAACTTTAAATGGGCATATAAAGCTAAACGATGCCACAGGTGCTGAGTCATTTTCAAAGTATTGGCTCCTATGGCCGCATTTTTCTTGTAGCGCGTTTTCCACATGGATGACCCATCACTGAATATGTCTCTCTGTATTCTTGGGGTGTTAAAAAAAATCCCATACAGCAGACTTCACTTCTTTGGTGAAAGGAAACCAAATTCAGTTTTTTCCTCTGGCATTGTTTAGTGCGGTGAAATGAGCATTCACTTAATGATTTTTGATTCTGAGAAATGCTTTTGTTTCAGGCGAGTGCTGCCAATTTATTAAAAGCATTGTCATAATCTATGGTTTTAAGAGCAACCACAGAAAAATGTGTTGGGAACCTTTACAAGTAATTACCGTAACAGTGCCATTTCAGGTTAATCATGAAACCGGTTAAATGTGATATTCCTATACTGGTCCAGGAGGTATTCATGATTTGAAATACTGAACTCAGCCCTTCTCATTGCTGGTTAGGTGTGCTGCATAAGTTGACTTGGTGATGTAGCTTTAAAACTGATTCACAAGCCTAAATTAGCTTTCAAATAAAAACAATCCTTCTTTCTGAGGCAGGTACCTGTGCTCTTTTCATTTCAACATCACTTTACTCAGTGCTTGGTTTGTTACCATTTTCTCTTTGCCTTTCTGCAGATGCACTTCCTATATCAGTACTCTCTGCATTTTTTCCTGGACATCTACCACACTGTGCTATATGAAAACAACAATCTAAAGAGTGTGAGTGACCACACGCAGCGACTGTCTCTTATTACCAAGGACTTGTTTCAGGTAGGATTCCCTTCAGAAGGGTAGGGTAATTCATTGTAATATCATCAGCATACTAAAGTTCCTTAATGTTCACTTTTTACAATATGATAGTCTGTGTTTGCCAAGTATCACATTTTAAGCTAGTGTTGATTGTGTTTCCCACAGGTTGCATTTAATAGGGTAGCTCGGGGTATGCTCCATCAAGACCACATTACTTTTGCCATGCTACTGGCAAGGATCAACTTGAAAGGCATGACCAGGTACTGACAGCCGGACACAAGCTTTCTAAAAGATGGCACATTTGTTACCACTCCGACTCTAGAGAATCCTAGACTTCAGTGTTTTTTTGTGTTATCAAATTAGTATTATGTTATGAAAAATTATGACACAATGTAAATCCAGCTTACTTTCTGCTTTTAATTTGACTTCTGCTAATTTTGACTTTAAAGTGAACCATCGTATGACCCAGAATTCCAGCACTTCCTGCGTGGGAAAGAGATTGTACTGACGGGTGTGGCTTTACCTAAGGTGAAGGACCTGACCACAGAGCAAAGTGAGGCCATGGTGCGCCTCAGCCACTTGTCCACCTTCAAAGACCTGGTGGCTAAAGTACAGGCTGATGAGGTGAGACCGGTATTATGATAGATATGAGTCAATCTCAGCCATTTATTATGAAGCGTGTCATAAGTTTCTCAAATGTGTCATTTGTGTGTTCCAGCAATTCTTCATGTGGCTTGAGAACAATTCCCCGGAGTTGTCTGTGCCATACCTGTGGGCAGAAGAAAAGACAACAAGTGGGGTTTAGTTTCTTCTTTCTGAGCATGCCTCATGTTAACCTGCTGGTGGTTGTGTATGTAATCTTTTTTTTTTCTACAGCTTCCATTGGCCAAGCTTTGCACCAGCTCCTTTTAATCCAGGCTTTCAGGCCAGATCGTCTGTTGGCCATGGCAAACATCTTTGTGTCCAAGGTCTTAGGAGAGAGTTTCATGTCCATTATTGAACAGCCTCTGGACCTGGCTAATATTGTGGACAGTGAGGTAGAGACTATTTTCAAATCAATTACTTTGTTGAGTTATTAATTGCCCAAGCCTTTACTCCCCTTCCATATTTTTTCATTTATGGAAGTGTCTACAATATTTTGCAGGTGAAGCCAGGAACTCCCGTACTGATGTGCTCTGTTCCTGGCTATGATGCCAGCGGTTTGGTCAGGGACCTGGCAGCTGAGCAGAATAAACACATCACCTCCATCTCCATTGGTAAGAATCATTTTCAGCACAATATCTGAAAAATTTGTTTTTTGAATTATGATATTTAAAGCCACCTCTGTTATTCATAGGGTCTGCTGAGGGCTTTAACAAGGCTGACCGAGATATTAATACAGCTGTCAAGTCGGGCAGGTTGGCAAGACCTCAATAGGGAGTCTGACTCTCTTGTGTCCTGTGTTTCCTAACATATTTAGAAGTCTTGTTTTTGTGCTTTCTCATCTGCTGGCCCTTTTTTGTGTTATATTATAGGTGGGTGATGTTGGAGAATGTACACCTGGCTCCCGGTTGGCTCATGCAACTGGAGAAGAAGCTGCATTCAATGCAACCTCATGCCAGCTTCCGCCTGTTTCTCACCATGGAAATCAACCCCAAGGTTAGCCTAGCACTGAAAAACATTTTTCTATTGGTCTAATTCAAAGTATAGGAAAAGGTAGGAAGTATAGAACCGTTTGGTTAACTTAACTCAATTTCATGACACAACTAGCATGTACAGCACAAAGTAGATAAAGAGAACCCGGTTCAATAAATGAAACAATTGTTCACTTAGCCATTTATTTGTTGAGGAAAAGTATCCAATTTTACATGTCAGTGGCAAAAGTATCTGAACCTCTAGGATTAGTAGGTAATTTGAGGGTGAAACTATCAGTGGGATGACGATCAGGTGTGAGTGAGAACCCTGTGTTATTTAAAGAACACAAAATAGATTACTGAGTGTTGATGCTCATCAGGCTGGTAAAGGTTACAAAACTTTAAAGTGTTTGGCCTTCACTAATCTACATTAATACAGATTGTGTCCAATGGAGGAAATTTAAGACCATTGTTGCCCTTCCCAGGTGTGGTCGAACAAATAAGAGCAAGGTTTGTAATAGATGGACGGGTCAAAAAGGTCCCTAGGGTAAATGCTAAGGAAATCCTAAGGCCTGTTTTACCTGAAACAAAGAACTTATCAGAAGGCTATCGGAAGAATGTCTTGTGGATGGATGAGACCAAATTTGAACGTGGAATTCAACCATAAGAACTTTATCCCATCTGTGAAACATGGTGCTGGTAGTATCATGGTTTGAGCCTGTTTAAGGCAAAATATCTGGGTATCTGTTGATAAACTGAATATCTATTTAAAATGTGTCATGTAGCAAGACAACAATCCTAAGCACAATTTCATGTTTTGGAGTGGCCTAATTTAAGCCCTGAACCTTAACCCTATTGAGATGTGGCAGTGCCTGAAGCATTTCACTCATACATACTATTGGGTGGATAAGTGGGGTGATACTATTAGGGTATTTTTTAAATGGATGAAGGTACGAGAAATCTTTATTGCATGTTTTGCACTTAATGATACGCCTGTGTACTGTTCAAATTTTTTTTACGTAAACTAGAGCTGGGCGATATGGCAAAAAAAGTTATCAAGTTAATATTTCCTGTATTGACTGATATCGATAATTATCAATATTATAGTTCCTGTAATAATGTAATAAAAAAGTATAAATATCCCTGCAAACAGAATGAAAACAGTAAAATTACCAATATTAGTAAACATTTTTTTCCCCCAACAAATGACTTTTACAATTTTAAGGGAATTTGGTATGTAAATCAAGTTGTTGATTTTCAAGTATTTCAAGAAATAAATACCAAAGCTCAAATTAAGAAAACCATATAGTAATGTACCAATGTGCACAAAAGTACAATATTACACATATGTCAAAGGGCAAACACAAAATAAAGCAGGACAGAACTGACTGCTGGGGGGTGAGAATGTGAGGTTGCTGTTAATTGCAGCTCATCCCAAAAGATTTTAATGATTTCCTTGTGTCTTGGACAGGTCCCTGTGAACCTGCTTCGTGCTGGTCGTATCTTTGTCTTTGAGCCTCCCCCTGGTGTAAAGGCAAACATGTTGAGGACTTTTAGCAGCATCCCAGTTGCTCGCATGTGCAAGGTGATGATCAGTCTATCTTCTTGTACAGCAAAGTACTGATCAAAATTCACTTGACTTTTTTTCTATGTAATATTGGAATGGGGTATTCAGCTGTTAAGCACTGAAGGGTTGTTTTGATGAGCATTTTATTATTAGTGGTTATTTTTGTTAGAACTGTGATTAGGACTGAACATTTCTGGTAAATTTCCAGGTACCTCTATTGGAACTTCAGCTAGCATTTTTTAAATATATTTTAAGTTAGAAATTCTGCATATGAATGAAGGAGAATTAACTGAAATGTTTTATGCATATTGTATCATATGCACATATAATTTTGTTTTGTCATAAGCAGACATTTTGAATGGAAGCAGAGACACTTTTGTCTGGGGTTGCTGTTTTCAGCCCCTTGCTACTTTGTGCTATATAAATCACTAGAAATAAGCCAGATTAAAACACCTCAATCAGTATGGGAAATCAAACTACAACCTGCATTCTAAAAGACTGGATGGCACCACAGTGTGGCAGCACATTTAGCAAATCTAGCTAGCTAGCACTATATTTAGCATATCTGATTGACTGGCTAGCTAACTGTGGTATAAACACATATTGATTTAGTTTTTGCTAGTTTCAAATCATAAAACAAATATATAGGAAATATCAAAACTGATAGTTCAAATGCAGTACTGTCTTTAATGGTTCTGCTTTAGTGTGCTGGATTCTAGAAATTATGGGATGTACCTCTGTATAATGTGTTAGTAGTGTGTTGTATGCATGGAATTGTGAAATGCAGGATAGAAATTAAACTGAATTTTCAGTAAATATGGTTGTTTTACCAAGATTATTCTCCAAGGTGGTTTTTGAACCCCATTATAGAGTAGTTTTTACATTTATATTTCCTTTTGAACGGTTTCAATTTTGAAAATTCCTGGAATTTTGCAACCATAACGTTGATGTATCACCCAAGCATATGTGTCTGCTGTCTCAGGCTCCAAATGAACGAGCCCGTCTGTACTTCCTGCTGGCTTGGTTCCATGCAGTCATTCAGGAACGTCTTCGCTATGCTCCACTTGGTTGGTCCAAGAAATACGAATTTGGAGAATCTGATCTTCGTTCAGCCTGTGACACTGTGGACACCTGGTTGGATGACACTGCTAAGGTCAGTCATGAATGAAATTGCATTGGAATTCTACAGAAGGGAAAAGCTTGGACTGATTATTTGTTGTAGGCCCTTATTTGGTCTTAGTGACTTTATTGCAGTTCTGTCAAAGTTAAAGTTATTTACATTACAATATTAAACATCCTCTACTTACTATGAAATAGTAGATTGTTAAAGTAACCAGGCAAAAACTATAGCACAATATAAGCACAATTCAGTACATTTGAATGGTTGGTGTATATCTTAACAGTCCCAGTTTTTTATAGGGTCGGCAGAACATCTCTCCTGACAAGATTCCATGGGCAGCTTTGAAAACTCTGATGGCTCAGTCCATTTATGGCGGTCGAATTGATAATGAGTTTGACCAGCGGCTTCTCAACACCTTCCTGGAACGCATCTTTACCACGGGCAGCTTTGATAGTGAGTTCAAGCTGGCACTCAAAGTGGACGGATACAAAGACATCAAAATGCCAGATGGCATTCGGTCAGTGAAAATGTATCTGTATAGCAAAACTGTGACGAACTTTAAGATAAAGAACTCGCCCAAGCCATGATTTTTAAATATGTATGTTATTTTAAACTCTTTTTCAGGCGTGAGGAGTTCATGCACTGGGTGGAGATGCTCCCTGACACTCAGACACCATCTTGGCTGGGGCTGCCAAGTAATGCAGAAAGGGTTCTGCTAGCCACTCAAGGTGTGGTCAGCCACTATTTCTGTCTGCCACCCCTTTCACTGGTGGTCTCATTTTCTGGTTCAAATTATGTCTCATCTGTTAACCTTGATTCTTCTCTTTCTGAATATTATTTCTTATTCAGAGGTCCCCAACCACCGGGCCATGGACCAGTATTGGTCTGTGAGTCATTTGCTACTAGGTCGCGCAGTACAAAAAGTATTGTATTAATTATAAAAGTCTAAAAGATCTTTTTATTTTGAAAACATGATCCAATTTCGGTCTCATGAAATTCTGCCAACAAGCTTGCAAATGTGAGTTGGGAAAATAATGTTTTGTTTTTAGTTTTATCTATACCAGTCTGTGTAAACAAAGTTTTACATTAAACTCCTTTGTGGCACAAATAAGGTTGGGGACAGCTGCTCTAATTGATTCTGTCAGTTTCCACAGGCTCTTAACCAGATCAAACACTAGATGGCAGCCATTTGCTCAGTCTGCCCTGAACCGGATGCACCCCCTCAAATGTGAATGATCTTACAGCCCATGCTGACTGATGAGCTTTGCTCCTGATTAAAACCCTGGCGTGAAGCCAGAGGAAACTATTTTCCAGTCTTGGTTACGAGTACCCCATGCCCTGCTCATGTTTGTATTTGTCTACTATAACGTATATGACCCAAATAAATAAAAAATTTAACCCTTTTGGAGTTTAAGAATGGAAAACACCAACAGGACCTTACCCTATTAGTGAACTTTCCCATTATTAGGGTTTTAGGGTATTACACACAATCTGTATACCAAGTCTGCATGTGCTGTACTCTGACCATGCGCTAGTGGGTGTGTCTGGTTGAGGGCAGGGTGTGTCCTCACCCTCCAGCAGCTGTATTTTGCTGCCATCATGTCACTTCACAAGCTTCTAAGCTGTTGCTTTATCTTGGTTGATGGCTGAACGTTGTTTTTATCATTTAAAAAAACCTCAACCCCCACCCCACCCCGCAACACACCTACCACCACCACTACCACCATATGCATGTGACCTAATGTCGTTTTGGCCTTGAGTATCAGCTTTAAAATTCTTATTTGTTTGTAAGATTTTAACACTTTAAACCCTTTAAAAATCACAGAGTACAACCGTAGTAACAAGTGTTCCCATGTGTAAATTTGTCATCCACTATTAATTTCTGCTTCCTCCTTCCATTTCCTTTTGGCCGATCCCCTGGTTCTTATTCCTGTTCACCTTCACCACCCTCGGCTGTTGATACTGCCTCGCCTGTGGTTCCTCCCATGCCTTTCCCCTCCCTCAGGCACTGACATGATGGGTAAGCTGCTGAAAATGCAGATGCTGGAGGATGAGGACGACCTGGCCTATGAGACAGAAAAGAAGCAACGCACAACATCTTCCTCAGACGCTCAGCCAGCATGGATGAGGACCTTGCATACAACTGCCTGCAACTGGCTCCAACTCATACCACTCTCTGTAAACCCTCTTAAACGTACTGTGGAGAACATAAAGGTAGGTCCTGGCACATCAAGTGTTTCCATGGAAACTGAGTGAGTGATTCATTTGTTTTTCTTAGTTGGTAAATTGCTCCTTCAATCACTGGTTAGAGAGGTGCAGATAGTTGAATGCAGACGCCTGTTAATTACAGCGCTAGATAATGATATCACAATTTACATCCTTCAGTCTGTGTAGCTGATTATTACCAGTAATGTAAATTAAATACATTCTGGTAAATGTAATTAGCCCATGTATGTTTGCTAGCATGTGTATATAGCTATAGCTTTTTCTAAAGTTGTTTCCACTTTTATCTCTAGGATCCTCTGTTCCGTTTCTTTGAGAGGGAGGTGAAAATGGGTGCGCGTATGTTGCAAGATGTGCGTCAGGACCTAAATGATGTTGTTCAAGTGTGTGAGGGCAAAAAGAAACAGACCAACGTCCTGCGAACATTGATCAACGACCTTGTCAAAGGTTGGTTACAATTGTGGTGGTGCTTCATGTTGTGTTCTTTAAAGAGCAGAATTATGTAAATGTTTCATAATAAATGCATAATCCTGAATCATAATTAGGATGCATAACTTGGAATAAATTGTGCAGCCTCTATAAGTAATGGAAATTCCTTTTTTCACAGGCATTCTACCCCGTAGCTGGTGCCGTTACACTGTCCCTGCTTCCATCACTGTGATCCAGTGGGTGTCTGACTTCAGTGAGCGCATCAAGCAGCTGCAGCAGATCTCCCAGGGAGCAGCCACAGGGGGTGCCAAAGAGCTGAAGGTTGTTAACACCAAACAGTGACATACATCCAGACAACATAAAAAAGAAGCAATGATTTTTTCATTAATTTTTTTTTCTGATATTAAATTAAACCATTACGTTAAGGTGATCGTATCAGGAGGTTGTAGATTTTTATTGAACAGTTTTGTTGAATGCATTATGCTTAGAAAATGGTGATTCTAATATGGTAATAACATTCTCTAGAACATTCATGTGAACCTGGGGAGCTTGTTTGTGCCAGAAGCCTACATCACAGCCACACAGCAGTATGTGGCTCAGGCAAATAGCTGGTCACTGGAGGAGCTGGGCCTGGAAGTCAATGTGACTTCTGCACAGGGAGCAGTTCTGGATGCCTGCAGCTTTGGCATTAAAGGTGAGTGACAGCACTGACTTAAAAACAAGGCTCCTTTATGCCTTATAAATGATAAGCCAGTAGGGCAAAGTGAACTGAAGTTTTAGTTGTTTTAGTATCTTGCTTGTTTACACCATGACTGTAGATCATACCTTACACCAGCTTCTGAGGCACAGACCACGTAACTGTCAGGGTCACCAACAAAGTATTCTAGAACAAAGCTGTCAGCAAATCGAGCCAGACAAAAAGAACACCTGCCCATTATTTCTGCTCTTGACACTAATCCTCACAATGCTGCAACAATACCAAAGACACGATCTGTGAAGGTAGCGGAGCGGACGCTGTTAGTTAACGGTGGATTTGGCCAAAAACAGCAGAGGCAGAGTGAAATGGACAATTGTATTTTCAGGCTTGGACAAACCGAACCAAGCGAAATAGTCCACATAAAGTAATAAAGATAAAGAAAAACAAGAAAAAAAAGAAAATAATGCAAAAATTAAAAAATCCTTAAAATTATTGTAGAAAATAGTTACCTGCTTCACCCCTCTACTTGACGGAGGTCAATACAACACTTTGCTCAAGAGTCTAAATTTACACTCACACGCAAGACTAAAAGACTGATGACTTTAAACCAGACAAGCAGAAATATACCAGGTGACCAGTACCATTTATAAACAAGGGGGAACATAAAACAATTCATCAACATCAAAACAAAAAATGACTGAGTCAAAAGCTGTAACACGAACAGGCAGATTTTCTATAATAAAATCAAAATATAATGTTCCATAAGCGCCTGAAAGGAAATAAAGCAGAGAAGCAACCATCCCCATAACCACAACACAGGTGGACTAACCCAATTAGGCCCGGAACCAAATATTAAGCAGTCATTTCCTGGTGGCAACCTTTCATTACCAGACCAACATGCTGCCAGAACAACGACCACAACAAACAATCATTCATTTTACACTCACATTTCTAAGCTAAATTTGCGTTTCACTCTAAGCTCAAATAAATGTTCAGTATAAGAAAAAATCTTGGTGTCTTTTCTTACATATATTACACAGTTAAATAACCGCTAAACAATATAAACCGAAACAAAAATGAACGTCAATAAGTTAAAACGTGTGTGCGTGTGTGTGTATGAAAAGTCTAGGCCAGCGTTTCAGGGCCCAAAAGCACCAAGAAATCTTTTTTTTTCTTCACATTTTTAATTCATTTAATTTTTTCAGTCACATCATATGATCATTTTAATGTGATAGTTGCTCCTGCTTTCTCGCCACTAACTGTTCTAAACGAGGCGGCGCGCTGACCGAGCCGCTCGGAGCTTGTGTTCTAAGTTCCGCCTGTTTCTGTTCTTTTTTCCGTGGCTGTCTTAGAGCTTGTCTCGGGCCCAAAAAATTAAACCCGACTCCCCCGAGCCCGTGCACGTCGTGTCCAAACCCAGACCGGCCCGACAAATTAACTGTAATTACCAGCCCGGTTCTCAACTGTGGGTGCGTTTAGAAACTCGCACTCTCGAGCTTCGAGCCACTCAAACGCTGGATCACGGCCCGGACTAGCCCGGCCCGGAGATAGTAGCAGGAAATATCGGGCCGGCTCGGGCCGGGTTCGGTTTCGGGCAGAGGATCTAAATTCTACTGTCAGTTAAGAAAAAGCGATTTAATATAACTTTTTTAGATGCTGTACTGGTCCCAATATCAAATGATAGGTCTTAAAGAGCGTCTCTCAAGTCTATGGCTTATATGGACAAGATCCTGTGGTATATGTATTTAATTAAATACATATTCACAATATAAAAATAGGCTAATGTTTTTGTTGTTAGGGTTATCTAATGCAGAACATCTGCATCTCACAACTTCTACTACATAGGTTTGAATGAAATATCTTGTGTATGTAGGTTCACTAGGGAAAGTTCACACCAACACTGAGCTGTCTGTATTTATCCTCTCTTAACATCAGTGAGTAAACACTAGGAACAATGGGCAGCTACCAAGGACATTTTTCAGGCATTTTTGCCAGTCCAATAAAAAGACAGGGACCCTGGCTTGTGTGTGCCAATGTACTACGAGTCACCCAGAGGTGTTGGAACATTTTTTTATGTGAGGGGGACATGTGGGGCGGGGTTTGCGTGTGTTGGGGTGGGGCAAATCTCGTCCTTTTACGGGGTGGGGGTGTTTGGAAACCCTGTTAATTCTTAAATATTTTATAAAAGAATCCACTCCACTTAATGGATAGAAGAACACACACCACTGGAATTCCGCTCCGGGTTTTCCTCCAACTCCCCACATGCAGGTGAAGAGAATGCTCAGTTCAGAGACAGGCTGCTGGGATTTCCAGTGGTGTGTCCGCCTGTCAGTTTTGTGAAGTGGATTATTTTGCGTAAGATTCAAGATTCAACAACACTGGTGAACTAACTATTTATGTTAAATGTGAGGGGTCCAAACAAATTATGAAATGTGAAGGGGACACGTCCCCCTATGGTTGAATGGCGACGATCCCGTGATGATGATGTGGAAATACAGTGTCCAGCATTCACACAATTTCATAGCCATCCAAAAGACTAAAAGATTAAAATTAAATAATTAGGGCTGTAAAGCAATTAATTAAAATTAAACAATTAATACAATATTTGATTGCGATTAATAGCATTTCTGAGTGGACCCAGTAAATAATATATAATAAACTTTACATATAATAAATTTTACATAGATGGCTTTGTTTATTTGTTTTTTTGTTGCCTATCACTTTTAAAAGCTGTGAGATAAAAACAAAAACTTACTTTTTAATAGAAAATGCATTACATCTTGAAATCTGAGATAATCTCTTTCTTAAGACAAAAACACAGCTGTAAATAACTGCCACACCGGGATGCTTTGTTTTGAGGTGATAAGATAGTGATATAGTCCTTTGGTGGTAATTGAATTCACTTTTGCAAAGCACACATATTAGCCTTGTTTTGTCCAAATCCCCCTCTGGTAGTAACTTAAACGCATGCTGTTAAATGGACAATTTCGTTTTATCTACCATCGCTAGATTGAGCAGCAGCATTAGCCAAATGAAGTGGCATCTTTGAGCCCGGTCTCGAGTTTTCGTGCAGCCATCATGAAATACAGTTGAATCAAAATACTTGCTCCAATCCAAACCCTCTTTAGTCCTTCTACCAAGGTGCTCCTGCCATGTACATGAAGTTGTTTTCCATCTGTGTGGTTTTGCACAAATATACTAATACTAATATTCACCTGGAGCTATTTAAATGCTCACCAAATACCTGGGTCCATTTACAAAACAACACAACTTTCCAAAGCTTAACAAGAATGATATTTTCCTCATTATGAAATAAAAGGTAAGTGGTAAAAAGACGAATGTAGTCGTCGATTGTCTGACATCCTATGAACCCGATTATAGTCATTTTATAAAGGTACTTAAATGGTGAGCATACTGTAAATTTGTTAGCTGAGTATATGGAGTGTATTTTTAGTAAATATTCATCTCATCCAAATGTATAACAAATCACTTTGGTCCAGTTTCTTAAGATTTACCTGGTCTGCATTATTGCTAGCTCCATCCAGACAATTCTGGCTTGGCACTAAGGCGAGGTTACCAATTTTATCCCAGGTATTTGTGTTTGGTATGGTTCATTTGTAGGTGGGAACAATCATCAAAAGTTTGTCACCTCACCATGCTGTATGGTTCCTGAAGGAATAATGCATTTTGGATTTTCCTGCTTCAAGGATGAGCTTTTTAATTAGCTGATCAGTTGAATGTAATTTTTTGGAAGAATAACTCCAAAATAAATGGGGAAAACACGCAATTGTGACTGGATACTGTACCATGCTTGTATAATTGCTTAAGGAAATAGATTTTGTGATCACCTGTTTCTGTGCCATAGGGCTGAAGCTGCAGGGAGCCACCTGTACTAACAACAAGCTCTCTCTCTCTACCGCCATCTCCACTGAGCTACCACTCACACAGCTACGTTGGGTGAAGCAGAACAATGTGGAAAAGAGGAATATGGTTTGTCGACATTCTGTCACATGTACATAGTTGTCAGTCAAACTGGGTATTGGCTTTAACTGACACCCTCTAACTTGGGGTTTTTCTCTTTCTGCCCGTCACTAGGTCACCTTGCCAGTGTATCTGAACTTCACACGTACAGACCTTATCTTTACTGTGGACTTCGACATTGCCACCAAGGAAGATCCACACAATTTCTATGAGCGTGGTGTGGCCATCCTCTGCATCGAGTAGATGATTCATCAAAATAGAATCATTACATATTAACCGTAAAAAATGTGTAGCTTAGATACTTGTGGAATTCAAGTTTGTGAGAAATTATATTATAATACAAGGTTCATTTATAAGTTTAACAGTATGTTAATCAGTAAAGTGATGACACTTAAGGATATATTGTAAGATGGATCTGTGCACTGTTGAAAGGGTTTAAAACCAGGCTGGATTTTTTAAATAAGGAAACTGTACTTGTTTTAAGATCGAGCATTGAATGTTGATTAAATTTCGGATTGCCATTCAGTGTCATTGTGGTGTTTTTTGGCAAATTGAACTACAGGATTTCTGTTGTTACAAAGCCTTAAAGTCAGATTGTCATTGACGCTATTCTTTTTAATTAATCTTAAATGCTATATATGCTATGCTGCAAACTGAATCCAAATCCAAACTGAATGTTTAGTTTTGGTGTCATTTTTTCTAGAGTAGTAACAAATCTAGACTAGTAAAGAGTTTCCCCTACTGAGCATCAAATTTTTCAATAGTGATAAATAACATTTATTATATTCAGCTATTACTATTATAATAGCTACATACTATTATATAATATTCAGCAAGACTATTGTTTAAAAAGAAGCGTTTCAAATTGATTGTCTGAACAGAGATACACTATAGCTGTCTTTCAGATGGATTGTTGACTAACATTTCAGTTGCCATTATGCAGACATAGTGCATTCATTCCCTAACTGGGTGCTGAAAATTAAGAGACCAGCAATTAGTCTTTAAAAAAAGCTTTGGAAATATAGCTGGATTCTAGATTCCTCTATAAATCTTGGCAATAACGTTCACGTTGCTTTTCAACATTGATACATGTTTAGGTATTGTAATCAGGAATCTGGGGAAAGATTCAGATTAAGTCTGCGTGAATCAGAAATAGACAAGCGCACTCAGCCCTGTGGGGACTGTACCACGAAGCACGATTACCGGTTTATCACTCTAAGTTTGACAGTAAATTGGTCACGTGAGTTGTAACTTCATGACTAACGAGTAGCGGGAAAAATGTACAGGTTTTTCACGAGGAATGTTGCTATGGCAACTTAAGCAGTGGGTAAGTCATGGTCTGACAAGAATAATTTTCTAAGATAACACGCACTTTAGCTTGAACCCGCCCCTCCACACACCATTTTTTTTTTCACACCGAGTTTTGATTGGCTCTCTCCGCAGGGTGGGTGAGTGTGACCGAGAATCTTGTCATTTTTATTACGTTTTATTTTTATCTATTTTTTTATTATAACATTCTGTTTCAATAGACAAAGTGAGGCTTAAACTTATTTCCCCACACTTATTGGATCCATATATGGTTGTGATTCAAGATCATTTGTCACATGCCTAATTATAAAATTACAACACGTCATTAACGCCATAACAAACATGGATAGAGACAAGAGTGTGTCTTGTACATGGTGATTTGTATTTTGTTTGCCTCATCCTTTATCCATATTTGTTATGGCCCTAATGTGACATCAAAGCACATCTCATGTTTCTTCCCCCTGTGTTTTCAGTTGTTTTTCTCACCCACATGGGCTGCTGGTTTCCCCTGATGGAACTTTTATTCAAGATCGTCTTATAGGAACAGGAATTTGTTAGAATAATGTGCTATATCTCCAATGTCTCCTTAATGTGCAATATGTTAACACAATGTACAATAGACTGTAAAAATCCAGTGAAATTTTTATTTTGTATTTTCATATATATTCTACCAGTGCAATTTGTATACAACGTGTATACTACTGTTACTATGTTTGTTATTGAACTCTATTTTATTTCTGTTTTAACTACATGCTTAATACTGAGTCGGCTGCACCTGAAATTCTGTTGTTCTTTGAAAAAGTAATAATGACAGACTTATCTCAATAACAATATGAACTAATGACTTTCAATCTTTAGATGACCAGAGAGGGCCTGTCAGGTGTCAGCATGTGTGGTTCTACACTACATCGCCACCAGAGGAAAGACCCCAGCCCCCTTTTGACCAGTGACCAAACCACAGCCCGTGCTGTGAGGATCACACAGCAGTTTTTCACTTAATAAAAAAGACAGTATGAACACACTAAAGCTTTGACATGCCTTTCTTTATTAGCTCTCATTCCTATAATGATGTAATGCACACACACATTGATGAAGGAATGGTGAATATATGGCAGTAACTTCTTTAGATGATCTGGCTTCTCGATTTCAAGCTTTAGTTTAGTTTTTTATTTCATGTTTTGGCTTGTTCAGGTTGTGCACATCATCTGCTCTAGCCTACTTAGGCAAAAAGGAGAATCACTAGTTTCACCCACATTGTACTGAAAATAAATTCAGGGTTTTTTATCACATTCGCATGGTTCACACCAAGCAAACATTCACTTGTACCTCAGGATCACGGCAGTTGTTAGGCTGGTGGCTGGATCCGCTCAATATTCTCCCTTTCCACTGAACACAAGAAATGAGTGTCATTACTGCATAAATGTACAGAGTGATTGTGTTATTTCCCTGCACATAAAGGGGGGCATTCCTGCCACATGTGTCTGACTGGATGTCTCGCTCTCTACCTCTCATTAATGGGCCTCCATCTATTGCTAGCTTAACACTTGAAATTATGTTTCTATATTACATCTTTCATTGCAGCCAAGAACACTTCCCATTTCTATTGAAATAACCAGTAAGTGCACTTTAAAGGTTTTAAATTAATTAAAATGCCCACATGTGACGCAGCTATATTTATTTAGCGTTTTATTCATTTTCAGACAACATTTTATAAAGTGAAATAAATAATTCTCAACTAAGACCATAATACAATGCACATGTACTTATACATTTACTCGGTCAGCAATGAGTTTCCAACAAGCCTGCGAGTCTTTGATGGCTGCTGTGCTGAACTTGCACTGCAGCACTGATTTGTGCTCTTTATAGTCTTGCATGATCATACATTCTTCCTCCGTGAAATACTGTGAGGGCGCCGTGATTTGATAGGTGACATACGCGGTTGGATGCACCCCGAGCACAGACCGCGATACGTTCGCTGTGTCAACTAATCTGCAAACTAGTACTGCGAGGAAGGAATTCCTACATTTCTTTGCTCGAGTAAGTGCAAATACTTTCATAAAAACATAAAGGCTGATGTATATTAAATTTGATTTACTTACACACTCTTAGTAAGTAAATATAAAACGTGACTTTGTAATAAAAAATGTAAATATGGCATTTTCTGCTGAACATTATGATGATTGAGAGAATAAATGAAAATATTTAAGGATTTGGGTTAGTAATATATTGTCAGGCTTGTGACACAGCACTGCGTGTAGGTGTACAAACAGTGATCAAATGGTAAAAAAGAGCATTCTGCAAAATAATATACACTGACAATAACATTTTTAAATGTGGCCTGAAAACATACCACTTTAAAAGGCGTTTCTTTATGATTTTATTTGCTGTCTACTTTTACTCTGTAGCACTTTGAGATTGTTTAATGGAAAATGCATAAGAAATAAAATGTATTAGTATTAGTATTTTTGTTATTAATAAGTAGACAGTTTACATTAATGAGATAACGTTCACTAGGTATGATCTTGTGAAAGAAGACCTGGTTTAACAGCACTAACCTGCAGCTGTAACCCAGTAATGAAAAATATCCTAACACATTTCCCCCTACCTAACTGCTGTGAGCCTTCACTTCTCCTCACAACATATTTCTCACATCATCACTTTAAACATATTTAACACTGTGACTTAGTTTTATACCCACAGTTTAGATATATAGTTATTATTGATTAAAGTTAAAGGTCAGTACTAAGGTCGTAAAACCTTACTGCTGGTATCTGACCATCATGTTGCTTGTGTCCAACTCAGGGTCTGAACTTGAATCCACTTTACACATATCCTGGTAGAAAACAAAACAATCAGTCCTCTAAACAAATCTACATAAATGGAGAATTTACACTTAATGTGTAGCACTATTCTCATTGACATGAATCAATACAAATCAGAATCAGAATCAGTTTTATTGGCCAAGTATACGTGCATATACAAGGAATTTGACTCCGGTAGTGTGTTAGCT
>JBBKCR010000001.1:32830260-32859084 GCA_037577295.1 Ladigesia roloffi
AACAAACTGAGCCTATTGGCCGACGATGTGAGGAGGTTGTGGGAGAGCTCAACCCAGATGTGTTAGTGGGCCTAGGAGCATTCATGGTCTATGACGAAACACCTCAGGAATCACTCCAGTTAATGGCTGGTAAGCTTTTGAGGCATGGTAGCCTGAGGAGAGACTGCAGAAGGAGTCAATCAGATATCAGGAGGCCTTCCTGAAGTTGGCAATAAGCTATAGCTCTCTATCCAAGACAATGTGTGGTTTTGGTGCCAGGGGATATGTAGAGGTTAGAGGTTGCTGGAGGAGGCTCCAAAGTCTGCCCCTGCTGGAGTCTCTCTTCAAACTCCTGCTGGAAAGGTGAAAGGATGAGTTGTGGAAGCACCCGGGGGCTTTCTGCTTGACATCAGCCTTTGTATTTTTTGTACCCTTGGTGATTAGCTAGTGTGAAGTTAAATTACTCGGAGAATAGAATCCCCCATGCCTGCCTGGGGCTGAACTCTTTAGCATGTTGAATGGTGATCAGGCTAAGGTGGTCTGCTCTGGAACCAGTGATGCCATTCCTCCAGAACCCACATAATGGCCAACAGTTCACAGTCCCCTATCCCATATCGCTGCTTGGTGGGATTACATTTTTTGGTGAACAGCAATGTAAAATGCAAGCAGAGTAATGTAACAGTGTAATTTAACAGAGCAATCAGAGTAATGTAGTGTACTGTGGACAGTGAACAGAGAAATGTGAACAGCAATGTAAAACAGTGACCAGAGTCATGTAAACAGAGTGACCAGAGTGATTAACAGCATGTACAGTATAGTGTGTGATGTAATAATAAATTTGATATGAAATGGAATGTGACAGTGAATGTTCTGAAATATGTCAATGAACATGATATGAGGTCCCCTTTTCAGTCCCTTTATGGTAATGCAATGTTAATGCTATAAGGGGAGTGGGGGCATGCTCTTATTCAGGACTTGAATTTCCTGAGGACAGAAGCTCCTCTTGATTCTCTCAGTTTTGTCCCTAATGCTGCATAACCTTCTGCCTGATTGCAGAACTTTCTGCCTGAAGTCATTTAATATCCAAACTGGACCCACATTTTCTGGTGTAAATATTATGTAGGAAAGGGAGAACAAACCTGCAGCAGCTTTCTGCTGCATGGATCACACTTTGAAGGACTTTCTGGTCCTGATTTATTCCCATACCAGGATGTGATGTTCTGTGTGAGGATGCTCTCCACAGCCCCTGAAAATCCTGAGGATCACTGGAGTGACCCCGAAATTCCTCAGTTGTTTGATATGGTACAGGTGATGCCTAGCCATGTTGGACAGGACCAGAATGTAAGCAGTCCATGTCATGTCTGAGGAGAGGTGGATTTTGAGATACTCGAAGGACGGCACCCTCACCAACTGGAGCTCTGTTTATGAACTGTAGTCTACAAACAGAAATCTCACATAGTTACCCTGTTTCTTGTCCAAGAGTCTGAGAGTGGTGTGCATGACGTGGGAGATGGCATCCTCGGTGGATCGGCTGAATCATTAGGCAAACTGGAGTGGGTCTGTGTTGCTTGGGATGGAGCCCTCTCCATCTTAAGCAACAAAAAAGAAGATGTTTCTCAGTAGCCTCTTGAACTCCTTCGTTACCCTTGGTGAAGCCCGTTGCCAATGTACTCCTCCATGGCCTTCTATGAGGTCTGGTGAGAAATGGAGCTAGATTGAAGGGGCCAACAGTCTAGGGAAGTGATATTTACACCCAGCTGGGCAGTATAAGCTCAGTCAATGAAATTTTCTGCTGCTCATGAATCCACAATGTGCGGTGTTCATCACCCATTTGTAACCCAACTGGATGTTTGCCTGGATGGTGAAGTGGGATACGGCCAGTATGGTGGAGGAGATAGTAATGGTACCCATGGCTCAGCTGTTAGCTCCTAATGAGCTTGTTCTGGAGAGGCAAGCAGCTGCCGGAGTTGTTCTACTTTCCACAAGCAACTAAGGACTCGTGAAGGACCTTCTTCCAAAGCCCACTGATCTCCACTGCTTGCCAAGTCACAGTATTGCACAAAACAGCAAAATCTGCTGGGTTCACAGTGAAAGGCTCAGTCATTTTGTCAGAACACCGATCGAACTGTTAGCTCAGTTTAGCGGGGGAATGAACCCAATAGCAGATTAAATACGTGCCTCGGCCAACAAAGCACCTCGATCTGAGAATGCTCTCAGCAAAGAGTACAGTTTACATTTAGTTTACACAAATACGTATATATTTATTTTACAATACACATTTCCATATTTAATATGTCTATATAGTTGTATAGTGTACATTCTGTACTGTACTGTTGGAATAGTATTTTATTGTATTGTATTGTTCGTTTATAACATTTTATTTTGCTGGTCTTACCTTTGTACTGTCCACTTTCAGCCACGTTCAGCAAATTTCCCACTTGTGGGACTAATAAAGATTTATAATATCATATCTCTCCTATCTCTTATGACACTTGTTCAGTACTCCAAAACACCATATGTGGATATTTTTTTCTTATTATTATATGTGTGATCCTGCTTTCTCTGATAATGATGGAATAATTAATGCCAAAGGGTTATTTTTTGTCTGACAACTGTTTATTGTTCAGACCTTTCTACATGTCTGTGAAATTCTGGACGCATCTCTGTACTTCTTTTCTAAGCAGAGTAGTTTTTTAATTGTATATATACTTATGTGCAGCTAACTTATATCCACATCAATTTTACATGCTCCATTTAGTATATAGGTGCAGGTTGTATTTAGCAATTAGGGTAGAATTTGATATAATCTATATAATATGTATCCAGGTGCATAGTACAGGCCATGAGATCAGAGAATAAAGAATGGTTAATATCACAGGAATTCTGACAGAAGTTAATATTTAAAGAAAGCAGTATGCTAACTAGAACAAAAATGGGATTTTTCTCAAGCTAAATTAAATTCCGAAGGCTAACATGTTATCAGCCTGCCATTTTGAAAGGCATAGATAGGAAGCAGGATTAACATTAAGATGATGTCATGGTGTCAACTTAGCATAACTGAGAATTAATGTGTTGAGAACAAAATTACGCTTTGGTACTTTCATAATTTGCCGAGGATTGCCGTGAGATTCGGTGGCCCACCTACCGTTGAGTAGGTGGGAAAAATAGGAAAAATAGGTTTTCAGTATGAGAAATCGGAGGTGTGGCATAAAAGTGTGTGAAGACAGTCAGATGTGTGTGTGAGAGTTGGAAGCCCTTGTATAGGTTGCAAACCTGCTTCTTTAGCCAGGATTACATGATGTAGAAATGTATGCTGGAGGCACAACCTGCACTCTATACAGTTAAAACTATCCTCTGTAAACCTAAACATAACTAAATGTTTACTATTCGTTTCCCATAAGTCTTCTGTGAGAGAAACTGCTGCCCTTTGGTTTAGTCCGGGTCAACATTACCTTAGTGTTTGCTAAAGGCTCCTGGAATATTGTTTACACGGAGAGGGTAGTGATTCAAAGCAGAATCTTGTGATAAATCTGCCACTAGGTGTCACCAACTCATCTGATACACAAATGCATCTAATATGTTGATTTGAAAGGAAAAAACACAGTTACACCAGTTAGTGGAATAAAATAATGGATTTTTTTAAAGCTTCTTTTTAAACATGCCTAATAATATATTTGACTGAAGAGTATTTGAATGAACTGACTGGTATCTAAAACTAATTATTTACAAAAGGTGTTAGACACCTTTCTCCTTTTGCTTTAAAACTGTGTTTTATTAATGCTTATTTAGCACAAATGATGTTTATAAAAGGAGTTAGTAGAATTATTAAAGTGATTAATCAATGATTAATCAACTCTGAATTTCAAAAAAAATTTGTACATTAAATAAATGTATTAATTATTGAGCCCAAAGACTGAATTTATGACAAAAAGTTAGTTCATTTTGAAATGTGGTACTTTCATTCTTAAGCTGGTCCTTCCAGAGCTTATGTGGTAGTAAGTAAAGTAGGAAGACATCAGCACAGTAATATGGAAATGGATTACTTTAGGCTTTGGTTTGATACAGATCAAGGCCAGGTTCTAGTGGGGAAAACGTTATGGTAAAGATATTATTCCCCTGTCATCCACAAATATTCACTCAAGTTTCTGGTAATGGTATCTAATTTAGCCATCATTATTTTGTGTTTTTCTTTCATTTATATATGTACTGCCACTTTTGCCTGGCTCCATCCGCTGCCTCCACTTCACTGCTGCCTTTTCTGATGCGGTGGTAACCTGACTTTACACTTACTTTTTGTTTCTTTAAATTGTATCACCTTCCTGAAGAACACTTTTAATGATCTAATCCGCCATGTGTTATTTTTTTCTTTGCTGCACAGTCAAATAATCTTACTGGACCTTTACCAATTGTATACTATTGTTTTCTGACTCATCTTAAATTAATTTGCAGAAGAGGATGGGTGCTTTTTTTCAGTTTTGACACTTCTCAAGGTTTTACTCTCATGCTTTTTGAGTTTTGTCTTTGTGGCTTTTGGCCTTGGATTGAGCTTGAAATTTGTGTCAAAACAAAACTCTTTTTGCTTTGTGTGTCTTTAGTGGCAATGTGAACAGAAAATCTTGTTGCATTTCCCTTTACATGCAATGAGATACGCCAGTGAATGTGGTGTGAAGGAAGGTCTCTGAGCGAGAGGATATATTGGTCGATGATATAGGGAGGATAGGAGAGGAAAGTTATAATTTGTTTGTATTATTTTCCCCTGTCTGCTGGTGCAGGGTGATATAATCAAAATCATGCAGTGATTTAAAGGTGTGCAAAAGATTTAATGTGTGCAAACTAGAAATAATGGAATTACAAAAATGTGGCTTTTGAATACATTAATAATGATTAATTTTGGCCTTTTCTGGTCATTGGACTTTAGTTTTCTCTGTATAAAAACCTCCATGATATTTTGGGGCCTGTACTGCTATATAAGTCTTAGGAGGCTTGACGGTGGGGAGAACACACTCAGTGTCCGTGCCATTCGTGAGAAGGCCGCTGAATGCATCCGCTGAGGGACCTTTCCCATTCCCATTCTCCCACAATGCATTTCATCTCTCCACCACCATTCTGCTGATTCTTCCCCTGGTTGTCATTCTCTCTACAATGTCATTTTCAGTTATATGACTTCAAGCATGAGCAGGTTTGAGACTCAGCGGCAGAATGGACAATGTTATTTTTGCCAAAAAGAAATAATTCACTTTGAAATTTCCCCCATTTGTTGTCCCTATTTCTCACTCTCTCTCTCTCTCTTTCTCTCACATGCTCTTCTGTGCCACAGTGAGCAGTGGCACTCTGCACTTGGCTACTCATGACAGGACAATCGGTGCTTGAGCAAGGCAATATCCTTCCACCGGCAGCTCCCCTAACAACCCCCTAGTCACAAGAGAGCTAATAATCTCATAAAAGTAGCAGAAAGATGTACTAAATGCAGTAAATATACTCATCTAGCCCAGTGAACTGTGAACATTGTGAATTGGTTTTGAAAGCTTTGTTAAGACCAGAATGCACAGATGTTAAAAACAGGTTCAGATGTGGAGACAGATGGTATTTGATTATGCAGCAGACTGTTCATGTAATACAAAGATGCTGGTTCAACCCAACTGCAAGGAGCCTGTCTGCTCAAAGCTCATGGGGAACATAGAAGGGGGACTCAGGTGGCTCCAGGGGTTCTTCCTTCATTCCAGAAAAGATGGAAAATAACGAGTGTGATAGAAAACAACCACCACTCACCACACTCAACAAATTTGGCAATCTCTGTGTTCTATGTAATGTGCATGCGTGGCAACAGCAAAAACAACAATAGTAATATAATAATAATAAGTATTATAATAAATATAAGCCCAGGTCAAACATAAATGAGATTGAAGTATCTATAAACACTTTTATTTGGCTTAGTGCAACAAGACAGCAAATGTGTCAAAGGTTTATGATACAAGCTTATTGAAAGGCTTCCGGTATTTTATTGTAAGGGTGTATCTATTTTAGAAAGCCTTTACCATTTTCCCTCTGCTTAAACTGGAATTAATAACAGTGATTTTCTCTATTTTTTATATATAAGAACATGGGAGCAACATCATTCTTGCGTTTATTTAGAGAGCAAGAAAGGAGAGGGGGAGGTGGTAAAAAATTTCAACAATGAATGAGCTAACACAAACACAGCTGTTTTATTGTTGTGCTGTTAAGATGTGCCTTTCAAAGGCGCACTGATGAAATCAAACAGAAGGGGAGCGGTGCACAGTTCCGCTTGTCATTATGGCGCAGAGGGGGAGTGACCCTTCCTCCTGTTCTGTGGAGTTTCTGGATCGCTTGGGCAGCTAAAGTGCCTCTTTGTATCAGCCGATAAATTATAGCAAAAGCTGCCCTACTTCTCTTAACACCACACTGCCACAATAATCACATACTACATGTTACCCCCCCCCTGCCAATTGTTTACTCACATATTTCATCATTAAATCCATATGATTGAAGTTTTCTCTCCGTTTGGTATTGGTATTGTTTCATGGATCACAAAAGGCTCTATTGCACACAACGCCAAAAACCTGACTGAGAAAAATATTTATTAGGTTGATTACAACAAAAATAAAAACACGTTTCAAATGACCCTGGAAGTGTAAATCACTTGTGAGTGTGTATGTGTTATTCTCTCCATCTGAGATTTAGTATCTTCTACCACTCCAAAGCATTTATTCTCTGTGTTGAATGATCAAAAAAAGCAACATCTGGTTTTGTATTGATTTTGCCCAAGCTTGCTGATATATACTGCATATACATTCATTTCTAAAGGGATGGAAGGCACACTAGGCAACCTGTATGTTAAAACAAACAAACAAACAAACAAACAAAAAAACAAAACTTTTTTTTTACCTTTCAGAGAACATTTTTGACTTTTCTAAGAAAACCAACAATGTAAATGTTTATAAGCCATTAGTCTGTGCATAGCTGATATAATCACGAGCATCTTTCAAAATACATAAAATGATCAGAAATATCAAATTGAATCCTCGATATACAAAAGAATAACAAAACTCTTCATACTGCTGGATTATAAACACAGTGTTTATATTTTTTACAAATGTCAAAATTTCTGTTTTCCCTAGTTTTCTTTGATGTTGAAAGTTTTTTTTCCAGTTATGTAGATGTGTTAACTGATGAAAAATAATAATGTGAAAAAAGGCTATAAAATCTTTTGTTGCTAAATTTAATAAAATCTGAACTGGCAGAAGTAAGAAAACAAAAGAATGAGGGAGTGAAACAGTTCAGGATTTTAATCACATTCAACCAACCTGAAAGGTTGTACTGTTACAAATTAGCGGTAAACTTTCAGTCCCTACCATATATGGAAGTAAATCCAGGTATGTCCACCACTAAAACCTAGACAATATTAGTGGCAAAAATCCACCCAAAACTATGAGGGTGCAGAACATCCAGTGAAAAAACCCCAATAAAAACATGTACAAACACACATGCACATACAAGTTAATGCTACTGTAAATACCTAGAACTGGACGCACCTAGAGCTTCTGTGTGGCACTTTACTGAAAATAATTTAATTTATAACTAATAACTAATAATGTGACAAAATCATAGAAAAAAATATAGAACAAACTTCACTACTGTTCAGGGAATATTGCTGCAACATCAGTTACGAGTTAACGAACATGATGCAGAAAGAAACTAGAATGATGAGCAGAACTGTAAACGTTTTCATTATGATTGAGAAAGCTGTAAAATATTTAGAATTAAATAAAAATAACATTAAGAATGCCATGTGAATGGTGGTCAAAGCTAGATGTAGATTTATTGTAATGTAGAAATTAATAAATAAACAATAAACAAGCTATTACATTACATCATTTTTCAGCTCAGTCTTTTGATTTACACATTGTTAAATAAAATAAAAGCAGTTACTAATATGATGCTAAACCTTTGAAGGGCAGTGTATAATATAGTTAATCAAACTGGTGAAAGAAGCCTAATATTATTGTGTTCATTTCAATAAAAGTGTTACAAAGCTCATACAAAACATTTTTTTGATATTTTCCTTTGAAGAAATAAAACGTGGTGGTGTTAACAGATCCAGGCACTTTTTCAGTGACTAAAGTTCTGGGGTAAACGCGGTTGATCGTTTTTTTTGTGAGATAGTATACAAGATTTGTTTTCGACTTGCTACAGGAAAAACCGCAGATGCAATCATAACAAATACAGGAAACTTTACAGAGAGCACATTTATGCAAAGTTTCATTTTTGTTTCTGAGCTGTTGGTGACACATTGCATTAAAAAGGCCTTAATATTTACTGTCATTTGCAGCTTTGTAAGATTCATTGTGTGTGTCTAATGACTGCAGATAGTGCCAGGTCTGGCAGCAGAATGACAACACTTCATCCTCTTTTGTGCTCATTCATCTAGAAGTCAGCAGGTTTTTAAGGCTTTGTGGTGAAAATAACTAGAAGCCTGTGTTTCAGTTCAGCAGCAGCATTTGCTAAATACAAACGTTTTCAGTGTAGATCACCTGTGTAGGCTTTTGCCCTCTTGAGTCACCACTTATCATGATCTACAACCTGGTGTACTAGAAAACACACTTTCATTTCACATAAGTGTAAAAATCTGATGTCCAAAAAGTAGCATGTTCAATGGAATTATTCAAAAAGTATAAACAATCAAATAATTAGAAGATAAATATTAATGGTTTTATTTTTAGTAGGTTAAAAATCCATAACAATTTTATTTTCTATGTTTGGATTGTTTGTGTATTTGTATTTTCTGTTTGTTTATGCATGGGCACTGTGTGTTTGTTTGAGCAAGTGTGACAACATGCTTTTTATGAGCAAAAATGGTTTCTCAGTGGGAAGGCGTCCATCCTTTTTGTGCCGAACTGGCTTGCCCCAGTATGAAATAGCCATGTTGCTTAGTTACAGGAGAGGTTGTTCTGTCAAGGAAAAAGCCTATGAGTAGGCCTCCCTCCCCAGACCCAGTGCAGTGCTTTTAGAATTCAGACGGAACACGAGGACACTGGACCACAGCTACTGAAGAAAACAGAACAAATCTTTCTTACTAGAAAAAGTATACCACTTTTCTTCTTTTTAGACAATAATTTATTTTCTGTAGCATTTTCAGGAGACACAAGAATACCACAGGTCATTTTGCAAGCATTTATGACATAAATTGTAATAATTATATTAATCACAAATAATAATTACATCTATACAAGATGAAAATCTTTTTCAAAAACTGTAATCACACATTTCAAACATCCTGACATGATACAAACCCCAACAAAAATGACAAAAAAGGGTATTCTGGTGTTCCATTGCTTTACATCTTTTGATAAACAAAATAACCATTTAAAGGCAAGAGGAAAGGGCAATTAAAGATTAAACACATTTAAACAATTCAAGTGTATAGACACTTTCCCTAAAGAAACAGCACAAAAAAACAGCTAAAAGTTGTTGGGGCGTCAAAATAGAAATTCTACCTTATTGTTTATACAGATCCAAGAATGTCATGGTTTAGTGACCAGAAATACCAATTATTACTCATGCAGAAGCTCCTGCAGACAACTGGGAGATTTGAAAATCTCAGGGACTTCACTGTCCAGCTTGCAGATGACCTTGTATATAGCCTTCTTCCAGGAAGGATCAACATCTTTGCCTGCCACAATGGCATTGAAAAACTCCCGTAATGTGATCTGTGCGACTTCCAGGAAACGTTCTGGAACCTGCTGATACACAAGGAGACAATGACATTAATAAATGTGTTATGTTTCAATCTCAGATCAAAAAAAGAGCAAAGTGGTCTACCAAGACTGCTAGTAGCACCTCTGAGGTAGCCTTATGCAAGGTTCTGTCCCCACACATTGCTCCCTAGGCGCTGTATTCCAGGCTACATATTGCTTCACTTGGTGAATGGAACCCCCACCCCCACCCCCCACCAAGAGAGCATCCGTGTAGACGCGTAATCAGAGACAGATTACTGTTCTTAATATTATTCTTATTGTTCTTCATCTTCTTATTTACTATTATTATTACACCACGACCACTACTGATATTATTATTTTTATCATCATTCTTATAATGCTTATGAAAAAATTTTAAACATGACCTTACAGGAGTGCTTTGGTTACATTTGAGATTATTGCCAAATAAACATATTATTGCCAAGTAAAAAAAAAATGAGGAAGACACGCAGACACAGCCGCTCGGAGGGCGTGTTCTGAGTTCAGCCTGTTTGTGTCTGTTTTCGTGGCTGTCAGTTAAGAAAAGGTCTCACACAGATCCAGACTCACTTGCTTTGAACACACCGTGATTTCTCGATAGCTCTCGTAACACGTGTGTGTTTGTGAAAAGTTCGGAGAGAATGAAACAAACGGCGGAATGCTGAACATTCTAGAATGTAAACAAGGGGCGGGCCGTGAAGTCGAGGGGGCGGGGTGCACAGGGACTGCAGCACTGAGATCAGAGATGGATCTGACCAAATTTTGATTGGTGCAGAAGCGAGGTTCCGCGGACCCGCAGGGAAGATCTGACGGACCGGCACCGGTCCGCGGCCCATAGTTTGAGAAACGCTGCTTTACAGTATCGGTCAAATGAGACAAGAGAGGGTTCTGTTCACTGAGGTTGAAGCTTGCCTGGCAGCACTGGTGTGGATTTTTGTTTTACTATATCTGCAACACATTCGGCTAGGACTGACCTGAATGCTCCTTTGATTGTTATATTTACCATATTTTTCGCTGTATAAGACGCACTTTTTCTTCCCCAAAACTGGGGGGGAAAGTTGGTGCGTCTTATCTGACGAATTTACATTTTTCCTGCAGTAAAACTGCACCTAACTGTGTGTGGTGCTGCTCGCAGTCCTCTGTTTATACTGTGTGTGCTGCAGGCTGGGCTTGGTGTGTACTGTTGCTATGGAGACGTCTCTGACCCTCGTGACAAAAACGAGACGAGCCGCGACGTTAATGCTGGTCATGTGACGATAACAAGACTAAATGTGGTTTACAATATAAAAACTGTGCTAAAGTGTCTCTTCATTTTCGTTGACTAAAACGAGACGAGACGTTATGTACCTAGAGTGGACAAGAGTTTTGGGACACCCTTTTTCTGGATTTTCCTCCTTGAAAATTGGGTGCATTTTATAGGCCGAAAAATACGGTATATGGGCATTTCTTGGCCAAATACCTGGCAGAGTTAAGGTCAAATAATTAGGGCGATAAAAGATAAAACTTCAGTGTGATAAAAGGTTTCTAAATTACACAACCTATGTTTTAATTAGCCTAAACTTCAGTACAGTACAGTAATTTACCCTATTTTAAAACTGAGAATCTTTAAATGCCGATGGTTTTGTTAATATTGTTTAGAATGCCTTTAGGGTTAAACAAAAAATAATTAGTAAATAATGTAATAATTAAATGGTACATATACTTTGCTTACACTTAAATACATCTTTAAACATTCACCCTTTACAGTTAATTATTGCAGAACAAGTACATCCCTCCTTGACAAGGATATACCCTAAATGCTACAGTCTCCTTCAGCTTTTAAACCTTAATCTGATCTAGCATCTGTGAAATGTGCTGAATGAACAAATCTGATCCATGAAGGCTACTTACAGGATTTAAAGGATCTTCTAATAGTGTATGACAACATGTCCTATTCTGTAGAGTTAAATTCCAGTAATAGAGCTTATAAACACAATACACTAATGTTGAGGTGTATCAGCTCCTAGCTCACCATCAGTGCCATCAATCATAGACTGACTAATGCTCCTCAAAAATCCTGCTAAGTGAGCAGATGTCTGGACAAAGCCTGGGAACCTTCACAACTCAAAGCCTTAATTGTGTTAAATATAGAATCATTAAATGCTATCCCCTTTTTCTTTAGATAGTGGATTAGCTTGCATTCCCATCACTGTCACCGGGTGGCCAGGTAGTGAGGGAATTGACCCATTTGGAAGGTAGTGGGTTCGAATCCCAGTGGCACAACTGAGGTACCTTTGAGTAAGGTGCCATACCCACACACTGCTAACATGCTGCTGTGTTGCTGGGTGCCCTCTGCCTCACTTAGGTAAATGCAGAGAAAAAAATGGTTTGTTGTTTACAAGTGACAAGCACCCCTTATTTTGATGATGCAACACTGAGTTATTTATGGCTGAATTAAAGTCAGTTACTGTTGATGAGTTAACTGTGTGTTCAAATAGCAACATAAAATACTTTTCCATTGTCATGCTTGTATTCAAACTCAAATGGATTTAATTCAGCACAGGCCAATAATCTTTCATTCAGCCCCCCGGATTTTTCTGGAGCAAGACTGAAGAGTGTGTGTGTGCATCTGTGTATGTGCGTGGGTGTGGGTGTGTTTGGGGTGGGGGGTGGAGTGGGGGGTGTTGAGTTACGACCTTCCCAAGTGCTTTTGGCTCAGGATACGTCTCCATCTCCTTCTTCTCCTTTTCTACCTCCTTTCCCAAGGGGCACAGACTTCAGGGGTCATTTATTTGATTATGCTGACTGTCCCAAGTATACAACAAAGGTCTGATATAGCAGCCTGCTTGCCTTCAGTGTCCTGCAGATACTCATCATGAGTGTCAGGACATACCAAGGTTAGTGGTCACTGCGATAGCGCTTGTAGGCAAAGGGCTTGCCAAACGAACTTGGCTGATGAATGAATGTCACATACATGGAATAGAAAGGGGAGGAGAGAGGTAGAGAGACAGAAAGATTAAGGGAGGGGGGATTACACGGGTTATAGATATTCCTCCTCAGTGCCCCTGACAATCCAACTGACAATCTGCTCTGTCCTTATTTCCTATTAAAGCACTTATTGTTACAGCTTTTGTAAAAACAGTACAAGAGCATGATGTTGATATGGGAGACAGAGTAAGGTTGTCTTATTTAAACTGTTGTCTTTAAACTGTAAGTCTCCCTATGCGTTACCCTAGAACAATTTAATTATAAACCATGTGTATGGCATTTTATTTTTCAAACACTGTTTCAGTATTTTTCCACACAAATTATTATTTATAAGACACAGTATTTTATACACACTCATGTAAGTGAGTCTGTGCTAAACAATTTATAGTTAGTGAAACCGTGAAAAATAGAAAGTTATTAGTTCAAAATTGTTTTAATTTTGTAAAAATAAAATGAAATAAACATTTAAGAGTGTATTTTATTTTCACATAATTTTGTGGGGCTTTACACATAAACTATACCTATAAATATATTTATACATCAGCTGTTATTCTTGGGACCAATCAGTTTTATTGTTGTCCTGGTCGACACAGTGAACCGGCAGGCAGTTGAGATAAACTTGAATCAGGAGATTGCGTGCTTGCATCAGCAGCTTGCAACTCTGGGGCACGTGCATCTCGGCTGCCACTAAGCCAGCATCCCAGGAGGCGGTATAAAACCCCTTCATCTTCCCGTACCAATCCCAAGATGTCTCTCCCTGAAAAATGGAATGGTGTAGATGGGAAGTGTGATGTCGTTGTAACCAAACAATCTCTCTTATTTGAGTTTCAGCCCAAGTGCTCCCTAACACCCTAGAAGTTGTCATGCAGCTAATCCACTGAGTCGACTTGTGCATGAGCTCTCACCCAAGGCCAGCCCCTTGTACCCTGCCATTGGTTCCAGGCCCAAGACCACCCCTACGATGTCATCGCCCCACATGGTCAGATCTTCATCTCCCCACTAACCAGGAGCCAGGCAACCCATGCAAATAGGGTGCACCTCCCTGAACACTGAGGAGAGAGAACAACTCTATTGCAAATGTCTTTGTGCCTATTGCGCCTCCCCCAACCACCATCTGTCTGCCCTCTCCATTTAGCAAATGTTAGGCTAGGTGAATAAGGGGAGGAACTCACCTGGTCCACTTGCTGCCACCCTCTGAATATTAGGCATTTTCCACCTTACTCTTCAGGTACACATTCAGTTGGGCCACAAGCTGATTGTAGCCAACACTTTTGTTGAATTGGGCAAAGCAGGTAACTTTATCGATCATGCATATTCTGCACACCAGGGTGTAGTTTTATCTCAGCTTGTCACCATAGCCAATGTTGACGGTTGGCCCATCATCCAGTCCCAATGCCCACCAGACCTGATCCACCACCTTCACTTTCAGCACCTCCAGCATGACATTCTCATCTTTGAACCCAGCACAAAGTACAGTGGGGCCCAACCTATTGGGAGCTCTGTCTCCAAGCAAAGGCTGAGACATGCTCAGGGGAGTCAGAGGCCCCTGACGTTGACTTTGAATCCTGTGACCGTGACCTGGCATGGGTATTCAGCAAGCATGGAGCTGTTCAACTCCCACTTTACAGATACTATGATCTGGTCATCAACATACATCCTGGCATGGTACTGCCCCATGGCTGTCTGTTCTCTCTCTGCAGAGGAGCAGAATGCCATGGGGGATCGCTCCACTCTAGTGCCACCATCTTCACCAAACTGGACTTATGTAGTGTCTGGACATCTCTTTGTTTCTACTGGACTGCACTCCGACACCCGACAATGGGCTCACTCCTCCACCATCGCTGGAAATCTCAGGGCCTCCAGAACATTGACCCAACTCCAATGGACCTACTGGCTGCTGATACCAAGCAATTTGTGCATAGTGTTTGTCAGGGCCAAGTCAACCAAACAACCTGCTTTAGGCGAACTCCAGTGTCTCGCTGTCCATCGCGCTGGACTTCATCACCAGCCTGCTGGATTCGGAAGGGAACGATGCCATCCTCACTATCATTAGCCGATTCTCCAAGGTTGTGCATCTGGTGGCTCTTACCGGACTGCCCACTACCAAAAACCAACTGAACTGGTATTAGACTACATAGTCCAATTGCACGGATTCCCCAAGGACATAACCTCGTACAGAGGGCCCCAGTGCAGAGCCAGATTCAGGAAGGCATTCTGCCATCTGATTAACACCACAACAAGTCTCTTCTTTGGCTACCACCTGCAGACAAATGGTCAGGCGGAGCAGACAAACAAACAACCGAAGCACTTCCTAAGGTGTTTTGTCACTGACCAACAGTGCTCCTGGGCCTGCTATCTCATTTGGGCCCCTGTCCCATAACCTCCTCATCTCAGCTGTCACTGGGCTCTCTCCATTTGAGGTTTGCAATGGTTTTTGGACTCGGGTGTTTAAACTTTAAGAACCAGAGGTTTATGTATTGTCAGCCCAACAGTTGGTCCGTAGGTGTCGGTGGCTCCTCCTCCAACAACGATCATTGACAGTGGTCTTGCCTACACCACCCAGCAGATCCTTGACTCGCAAGGCTATGGCCGTGGCACCCAGTATCTGGTTGACAGGGAGGCGCTAAGGTCTGGAGGAATGGTCTTGTGTTCCTGGTCTGTATATCCTAATCTGGGACTACCATCTTCATCTCAGCATGGGGGTACTCTCACATGCACCAGTCATGTGTTGCACACAAGGAACTGACATCATCATGGGGTAAATAAACAGGAAGAAGGTAACACAGCACTCATACATTGAGTCCAAATGCCATTCTGACTCCAGCCCGAATCTCCTGGTACCATGAATACCCTGGTCTCTTTCTCTCACTATACTTGCTGCATGTGTAAGACTGTAGGTTTCCGGTGGGAATCTTTACATCCTTGTACAGTGCCTGATAAAAGTCTTGTCGCTTTATCAATTTGTAGGAACAACAAACACTGACTTGACTTGTAGTTAATCAGTTGGAATCAGAAATGGATTGTAAGAAAGGTAAAGCCCTCTAGATTCTGCTTATTATACCAAAATAAAGTTTTGCATCATTCATTGAGTTGTATAATTTAATTATATTTAATTTTAGTAAAGTTTTGCCTGGACAAAAGTCTTGTTGTTTACAAAAATAATGTAGGAATTATACATATATGTTATTTAGAATATACAAACATGCAACAATAACATCAGAACGTAAAGTCGTGGGTCCTTGTAGAACATGTGAATAACATGTATGACTTCCATGAGCTTGGAGGACTGGATCTACATGTCTGGGCAGTGACTGAAATAACTTGTTGAAGAAATCATCTGGAATGGCAAAGAAAGCCGTTATGCAGACTCCCAGATTTCTTATATTAAGTGTGTTGTTTACCGACTCTTGTCTCGTGTCCGCATTTGGGTTCTTCCACTACACTTCACTGGGTGTTCAGGTATGATCTAATTTTTCCTCTGTGACAATAGCTTCATTAATAGATGAATTGTTAATACTGTAATGCAGCCCAATCCCCAGAGATGTGAAATTATCTGGCTAAATTAAGGTTTTAACCGGAACCCTTTTGCATAGTCACTAAATATTAAGTGCTGGTTAGCTAAGGAATTCTAAGTGCCTTTATTTTTTTACAGTTACCATAAAAGGACAGTAAAATGCTGACTGCAGAACATAAGTCAATGTCTTGGCAGAAAGGGGCATTTTGAATCTGGATTGCCCACCTTGAAAAGAGCGAAGAAGAGGTGAGTATGTCTGTGAAAGAGAGGAAAAGCAAGAGAGGAAGACAGTGAAGGAGAGAGAGAGAGAGAGAGAGAGAGTGAGACAGAGAGAGAGACAGAGAGACAGACACAGAGAGAGATATTTGTTCTTGTCACAAATGCTTTTGTCTGCAATAGCATGCTTTAAGTGTAACAACCTTGCCTCACACGGATCTGATACTGTGCTTTTCTTACGGCCGCTGTGTAGGTTATGCCACAAACTCACGGTAAACAGCTGAATCATGCAACAGACACACGGTTCCACAAACAACTATGTCCTCATTACCAATCTTCATTTGGTCAAACTGAAAGAAAACCCTCCACAATACAGAGCTTAAACTGGTTCCCCAGAGCGGAGCATGGTACCTTTTCCTTTGTGGGAACCACTGACTATGTTAATACTCTCTAAGTTCAGTGTATGGTTTTATATACAGTTGAATGCATGGAAACTGTTTTGAAACCTTGTCAGTTTTTGTTACCTTTTGATCATGTGCCTGAAGTGTGTTGTTTGGCAAGTGCAACATTTTCACTTAATTTTAAGTGACAAGAAAACATTGAAAGAATGGCAGATTTTAAAGTTGATTGCCATTTGATCATTCTTCCAGTTATATGTTCCATTTAAGGGTAAGTTTCATGTGTTTAAATAGAAAGGGACATTAAAGAAAGGGACACTACATGAGCAACTCTTTTAAAAGATAAACTGTGTGTGTCACTGTTTGTCTAAGGACTTTATAAATGTGCCACACAGGTATGTTTCTCTTTAAAACAGCAAAAATTTATTCATGAGCTTGAGAAATTTCAAAGGTACTGCATGCAGTTACAAATCATTAAGATGCATAAAAATGATAAAAGAGATCTTACTATAAACATTGCTTAAGTGTGAACAAATGTGGGAATGGGCCACCACTGTTCTTTGGGAGTCGGACGCTCTTTGCTTCATGGCTAACAGTGATGAGAGAACAGAGAGGCCACCTTATGACAAGAGGGATATTATATCTTCCCTCCACAGAGAAACACTAGCTGAGTGGCTGGGGGAGGGTTGGTGGAGAGGAAGCACAGCAGCAGTGTGGAGACCGGTGGCCCCAGCACTTCAGCCAGAATAAATTCACTTTTCTGTGTGTGAGCTTGGTCCCTCTAATTCATCATCATTTAAATCTCTCTGTTTCTTGGATAAACATTAATTGATGAGTCACCCAGCTCCTGATGACTGCTGCACAAACCAATGAACACATGACCAAGGGAAGGGTGAGGAACTGTGTGTGTTTGTTTGGACTATCTGGTTTGGACGAAGTCTCCTAAAAGAGAGCTACTCACAGTGCTAAAATTGTGACTTAACTTAAAATTAACCAAGTGAGATTAAAAAGCCCAAAACTATAATCCAAATGGTGTTTAATCCTGGAAAAGATGAACTTCCCTGCTGGTTTGGGCGTGTCTAGACAAACCAGAGTGCTTGAGGGTGGGCAAGGGAACGCCACATAGACCCCAGAGCAGAAAGATTTTGCGAAGTTTATTTATGTTTTATTTTCTGAAAGTGCTTTCTCTGTTTGAGAAATCGGTTTGTGAATGTAACTAAATGTGATTATGGTAACTGTGGTGGTGTGTGTAGCATTTACCGGAGAATTCTGTTTAATGGAATGTTGGGATACTAGAAATAAAGAGGAACTATGGATACAAAATATTCCATATTCCAACTGCAATATCAGTAGTTTAGGCCTGAGTGTTAATTTAGGTGTTAATGTTTTGCTTTGTGCTTTTGCTCAGGTTCTCTCACTTTTAGAGTCTTTGTTTAAGGATTTTTGATTATTATTATTATTTTTTTTCTCTGTAGGTTTTTGCTCAGTAGTTTTCTCGGTCTTTTGCCCTGTGCTACTTTCTTAGGGCCGTTTGCCCCTTTATGTTTATGTTTGTTCCACCCCAGTGTCTTTTCCATTTGTTTTATTTTGTGACTGTGTTAGTTCAGTGTCTTAGATTCTTGTTTCTCTTGTTTCACATTCTTGAGTTAATAAAGCAATTACATCCTTCTCCACACTCGATGTCTCCTCATGAAAAAAATATTCATAAATGTAATGAATGGTATAACTTTACTTTATGTATTATACATGTTTGGATAACATCAACTCCTCACTGCTCATTAAAAGCTGTTTTTAGTAAGATGAAAAATTGTGCTGGGTAGTCATTAATTTATGAATCCCCAGTTAAAATCATAACCTGAGAGGCAGTTCTCCTGTTTCTGTTTGCTAATGATTAACCAGGACAAAGATGGGTATCAGTTTCCATTAGAGCAAAACAAAGGAATTACCCAACAAATATCTCCAGGAAAAAGGCTAAACCCCTAGACCAGCAGTCCCCCAACTTTTTGCACCACAGACCAGTATAGATACAAGCTAAAAACCAAGTACGTAAAAATATAATATCAGTACCGCCCTCTAATTTCCTCAGTGTGTGTTTGGTACGGACTTCATGTTGAGATGCTTTTTGCCTTTAAAATGCATTCTGGATACGGTAAAGACACTATTCTATCCACTCCTTTCTGAATGTTTTGCTCAAAGAATATAATACATTTAATGGTATAAATCGGCACGTGAAAGCGGGAGATCCGTACCGGTGTTTCGGCTCATTTTTGTACTGTAAATATTCATTAAATAATGTAGTTAATCAAAATAAAAAAACACTGTAAAAACATATAAATAGGTTTTCTATAAAATTGACTTGTAATGAAATATGCTTAAAATTTAATTCTTATGTCAAATATTCTTATTCTAAAAATTAACAGGTAATAGCTTATAATAAAATAGTATCTCCAGCGAGCAACAAAGTTACATTAATATAAGGTATAACTGCATGTAATAAGTAGCTGAAATGAATAGTACATACACTGAATTCTCTATGTGTTCAGATTTGTTGGGCCTGTTTCTTTACATTATTGAAAATGAAACTGATGTATATGTTTCATACTATTTGAAATGATTTCCTACAGGATCAATAAAGTTTTCTGATTCTTATTCTGTGTAAATAAAACCAGTGTAAATTCTACCATGCTGTATGATCCAGGTAGTGCAAGAAGAAACAATGTGACCTAAAAACTCAAACCAACAGTTTGCATCACCAAACCAGAGAGACTCCAGAACTCCAGAGCGTAATAAAAACATTTACTGCTGCCTGGCCTTCAGCTCTACAACTGATACCAATTTAATGTCTTAAGACCAATGTATACACCTAAAACCTGCATTAAGATAACATTTAAAATTAAATGCTTCTATATCAATGGTCTTAAAATAAATATTTTGTATCCTGAAGAGAGAGCAACTTTCTGTTCTTTCTCAGCACACCTGTCAGTCGCTGTGAGGTGTCACTCCAAACGAAAGGGCATTTAAAGTAGGTCAGAAATTGAATCTGGAGTCTGTCTCATTCACACGCTAGCACAGACCAGTGCAGAGCAGCAGTGTGGTGAAGAAGTGAGGAAACGAGCCTTCTGTGAGAAAGCCACGAGACTCAGAGACCTGCAGGCGCAGTGGCAGCTTTCTATGCTTTTATTGATAACATCCTTTTCTCTTGAGCCAGCCTGGATAATACACTGCCAGAACAAGGGTAAAGGAAGATGAATGTCACACAATAGACAGTGGCAAGTGAAGGCAGTATTCACACAGTCTTTGAACTTTTCCCTGTCTCCAAAGCACAATTAATAATGAAGGCCTTTGAGGTAGGTCACACCAGGCTCAGACAGGAGGAGCACCAGACATGAAGGAGAGAATGGGGAGACCTGGGGAGGGGAGAGACTTGTCACTGATGTTGGATAATTGATCTTTTTGTATTAGGGTGAGGTAGAGCTTCCCAGGACTTGTGTTTATGTACACAAGCTCTGAAGCTGTGTGATATAGATGTGTTTTGATTAAGGGGAAAGTAAACATTTGAATTTAATGCTAATGCTAATTTAATGCTAACCAAACATCCTGAGCCCTAAATTTGTCCTCTCAAAATATATGTAATTTATGTCATAATATATGTAAATATAAATAAAGATGTTTATGTAATGCTAATCAAGCATATTTTATTAAACATTCTTAAGATTATGATGGGAGAAAGGAGAGTAGTGTCAAAAAACAACAGAAAGCCTTGAAACGTATTCCTTTTTGATATGAATACACTAGTAAAGGATAAATGTGCACACCTGATAGCCCAAACACACAAGGGGGAGAGCTCTTCAAGTCAAAGAAGGTCTGTGTTCATCTGCTGTGAGGAAACAACCACCAACACTCTTTCAAAAGCACTCCGAGATCACAGAGAGTGAGAGAAAGACCGAGAGAGAAAGAGACTTAGCCTCTTCTATATACTTCTCAGACTGGTCAAGGGGAGGAAGGAAAAAAGGAAAAGAAGAGGAAAGGAGAGGGGGCTTTGGGCCAGGCCGGGTGTAGACTCAAGAGGCTTTGACAGAAAAGCCTTGAACTATTTTGTGAGTGAAAGATGAGACCCTCCCAAAGCTGTCATAAAATGTCTCCTTATCCTTTTGGGGCCCGAAGGCCCCGCCCCCTCAGGGCTCTTGAATGGTGCTTGTGATGTGATACAGTAAGTGTGAAAGCTGCTCCTGAGAACCATGGACCACAGATGCCCAGGAAGCTCTAATTTGACTAACAATGCCAAACTGTGCTGCAAAATTAAACAGGTGTTCACTTTATCACAGCCTCACTTGTCAATGCAGCAATAGTTTCATTTGCTCCTCACTTTTATTTTTTCTCATGCTCACAATGCATATAATGTACAGCCCACGTTTTAATATAAAGCTTTAAAATATAGAAACTGAAGAACAGCCTAATTTAAACCAACTGTTTCAGTGATCTATAAAACCAAAACATTTACACGTATCTACCTAGTTATCCTTCAGCAATTTAGCCTCACTGATTAATCTTATAAAGTTATAAAGAACAAACTGCAAAGTACATCCTATAGGCTAGATGATCAATACAGAGCTCATTTACATATTCAGAGGTGGTAGTAACCCAGGGAGTAGAATACTTACCTCTGAGGACATTCAGCACAACTGACTCCTCACCCCAAGTCTAGTTATTTAGGCAAAGGAAGTCCCTTTGTCTCCAAAAGAAATTAAACATGCAGCCACTGACCATTTCTTAGAAGAACCTTTCAATCGAGCTATTAAATTCAGCCATAGTTGCATTTATTAGTTACATCTTGAAGCTGACGAACAGTAATTATGAGGGAAACTGGAATTCTGTGGCTAGTATCAAAAACAAGGATGTTGTTGAATGATAAACAGCTAAACTTGAAAGAAAAAAAACATGAGAGTGGACAAGGCAATTAATGGAGATCTTTTAATTGTGGACTCTGCTCATTCCACTGTGAGGAACGCGACAATTATGCCATTAAAAAGTTTGTAATGGGGAAGAGAAAGGGTAGAGGGAGGGGTAGAACAGATTGAAGAGGATGAAAGGAGAAGAAGAAAACACAAAAACGAACAAGAGAGAGAGAAAGACAGTATGAAAGAATTGAGAGGGCTCTACCACTACAAAGAAAGTCTGAGAGGAGGAGGAGAATCGCTGGTGCACTTCCACAGACTAGATGAACATTAAATGGATGATGCAAAAAATTTACGAAAGATTGACTTGCTGAGAAGCCAAATTTGATGATGCAAGTCAGAATCATAAAAAGAAAATTCTTTGTGTAATTTGATTTAAATACGAAGTATTCCTATAAAAATGAACAGTGGTCTTTTTTTATGGTGCTTGCACACCTGCCCAGCCCACTCCTACTATACAGATCAGTTCCATTTTTCTTACAACTCTTTTTCATGGCACCATGCATTATTTTTCATAGATATGCAAATTTCATATTTATTTATAGAAATAGGAAACTCCTAAAAATATTTTCCTGGTTTTAAACGTGCGTAGAGCATTTTTTTATATGTTCACTCTTAATAAACTGTAGCTTTGGTCTGTCTGAAATAAAAGAGGTGTTTTTTGGGGGGAATGGTGTTTATAAATGTCAGCGAAATAATGAAGTACAGTAAATTCTGGACTATAAGCCGCTACTTTTTTCTCAAATTTTGAAGCCTGCGGCTAATGACACGGTGCGGTTAATGCATGATATTTTTTTTATGACGTCAAAAACATTTTGACCCCTAACCCGACCCGGTGCCAGACACGGATTTGCGGACGGAATTTTGGGGAGGCGGCACATTTTATCGGCTGGTTTAACTCGGCTCATCTTTGATAGTGTTTAGCCTCAAACTCTCGGACCAATCCTGGAGCCTCGTACTCGCAGGGGGCGGGGCCGAGCGAGTCTGAGGGCGGAGCTTGGCCTCCTAAGCCCCGCCCATGATGAAGATAAGGAAGAAGAAGGAGATGAATGAGTTTTCCTGGTAGCTGCAGTATATATACCGTGTATATTTTTACCGGCCGGTAGGAGATGGAAAGTTGTTCCTGCACTGTTCAGTAAAAAAGCAGAAGAACAGAATGTGTGTGTTACTGATATGGACGGATAGTTAAAGGGAGCCGCGTTACACACACTGTTCAGAAAATAAAACCATGTGCAATATGTATTTGTTTATGTTACAGTAACGTTTAAAAGTAAAAAAAAATTCTGTGTAGAAATCTCATTACAGCGAGAGACACATGCGGTTTATAATCCGGTGCGGCTTGTACAAGTACAGAACTGATTTTCTTTTTTAAATTAGAGCATCAGGTGCGCTCTGTAGTCCCGAATTTACGTTAATAATAAAGTTTTATTGTTTTAGAATCCGAAGGACAGGTATCAGTGGTGCTCTGAATATTAAATGTGAACACTATGAATTTTTGACAATGCACTTCAGCCTAAAATGCTGTGACGGACACAAACGTTCTCAACTGAATAGAACAACAGCAACAGTCATATTTCTGTTGAATCCTTGTGAATGTTTTTGTTACTAAACATGGCATATCTCTGGAAGCTGGAACTCAGTGTAATAAAATTGTGATGTTTTGGTATCACAGTCGCAGAGATGCTGTCTGCATTGTGAGTTTAGTGTATTTTTTTTCATTTCTTGTTCATAAATGCAGATTTTTGTTTAGGAAAGAACAAATAGAAATGGCTATTTGAATCTGAGATTTTACAGTCAGTCATTTTTTACACATAGTAAATTCTACCTAATCAAAGGTCTGAGAACCTTATACTGAAAAATACAATCATACAGTCACATAGCATAACAAATGATCAAAGGCTCACCTCAAAGTCATTGGCCTTGTTGTAGTGCATGTTGAGGGCACGATAAAGCTCACAGTCTCGACTGACGCTCAGTTCCTGGGCTCCTGTTACCCCATCGTTGATGGCTTGTCGGGCAAACTTCTCCATCTGGATGTAGTAGAACTCCCTGAAGTTGCTGAACCACTTGATCAGCTGAGAGGTGATGCAACGGTTGAACTTAGAGGAGTAAACAGAAACAACGAGTTTTAATATTTGCTTCAAAACTATTTTGTGAAATGCTTGATAATCATAAGAATATTCGACACTTTGTTTTATCTCGAGGGTAACGTGTACATTTTCACTGCCACTCAAATTTATCACATTCGCACATTTTGTGCAATCGATTTATTTATTTATTTTCTTCTTACATTTTAAAATACTAATCTAGCTCAAATTTCATTAAATCTTTGAGATTCTCAAAGCGAAAAGGAGGGATGGTTCTATCATATCAGGTTAAATGCAGCACTCACAGGATTATGATAACAGAAGGTATTTTTGTTTACAAATGTTTACATTTCAAATTGTTCTTGAGGATGATAGATAAACTAATATGCCCTCAGCTGGGACAAAGCGGTCAGGGTTATTGATAAAGACTTTTATGATTGGCACAGATACCATATATACACAAAAGTATTGGGACACCTGATCAATACAACATCAGGGACATTAATGCCACAGAAAAATATAAAAATTGATGAAGCTGATTCCCCCTTTGCAGCTATATCAGTTTCAACTCTACTTGGAAGATTTTTACAAGATTTTGGAGAGTTTCTGTATGAATTTGTGCACTTACATTCTGTAGGGAATTTATGAGGCTAATTTTCATTCCATCCCGATGGTGTTTGAGGGTTGTGGTCAATGTTCTGTGCAAGCCAGTGAAGTTCTTCCACACTGAACTCATCCAACCTTGTCTTTATTTACCATGTCTTGGGGGAAACTTAATGCAACAATTGAGAGGTTTGTCGCAATACTTCTGTCCATTTATTGTACTTTTGCACAAGTGCACACACCAGAATTTTCTCAATAGTGCATTGTTCTCTTTTCATAAAACAAGATGGCGTTGTTGTGTTGTCCTGGTAAGGGTGTATCATACACAGCAGTGTTTTACAGTAGAGATTTTATTATTAGAGATTTTTGTAAATACAGGAAAGTCTGTTACTGGAACGAGAAAAGTCAGGTTACAGCTTACTGAAATTGTACAAGTTATTTGATGTTTGGCTACAGTCTAAATCTATACACCACAAAGGTCTGTGTACAAAATAGATGTTGAGTGCAAGTTAAAATTACTACTATCTAAAAAGAAAGTGGATGTTTTTTATTCTCACTCCACAGAGTCAATTAGATGCTTTATATTGTGTATTTTTTGCAAGGTGTATATTCAGGACAAAAGATTATAAATCCAATGAGAGAAAGAGAGTGTGTGAGAGTGAGAGAGAGAGAGAGAGAGAGAGAGAGAGCGAGAGAGAGAGCGAGAGCGAGAGCGAGACACTATCCGTGCTCAGTCCAACACAAAGAAAGCAACTTATCTCCTGTTCCGTCCATTAGGCTAAAAGAAAAGGACACATGTTGGCTCATTGAAATGCGCAGCAGCTTCGCTCATCCATGCACTTAACCTTGATTTTTTTTTTTTGCTTTTTGTCTTTCTGTTCGGAGAAAGGGAGAGGAGGGAGCAAAAATGTGAGCGTGTGTATGATGTAGGTACTGCCCACTCTACTGATACCATCATTAACATTCTCCTCAACTCACTTTCCTGAAGGGCGTCTACCCAGAAGGCTTGTCCGGAACACATCGATTCCACCAACCACACGTACAAACACACACACACACACACACACACACACACGTATACACACACACACACACACAAGGATGTTCAGCACATGCTGTTTGAAATCAAACCACCAAACACTTACTGGGGGAAGGTGGTACAACCCAGAATATTGTATTCTTGTGTCTACATTCTGTAATATCAGTCTGTGATATCAGTCTTCCCCCCTCACCCTATTCCTTATCTTCACTCCTTTTTCTTTTTATATTTCATCCCCCAGCATGTTAAACTGGGACTGGCCCAGTACTGATACTGGTATTATACTGTTGCCAACTGTGTGTGTGTCTATGAACTGCAAATACTTATGACCATTACGGTGTCTTAAAAATATAAAAACAGAGGAGGGATAAAAATATGAAAAATAAAAAGAAAGAAAGAGTGTGGTTGGGTAAAGAAAGGATCACCAAGTTCTAGGAGGAACGTAGAGGGGATATCTTTTTTGTGAACCTCACTTTTGTTTCCTTTTGTATTTCCATTTGCGTCCATATTGCTCCTTTAAACACTCCACCCATCCATTTTCTGTGAATCAGTTGAAAGGTTTTGATGTTAGAAATCGTGTGAAACATCTGAATGGCTCCATTCTGACGTCAGGATGGGGAAATTTGCATAGAACCGCCCCTCACCTGTCAAGACCCACCCACTGGATTACTTACCCACTAGATACTATTTTTGGCTGCTTGTTTTATGAACACACATAAGATGCCGAGCATAACAGCTACAGGCAGAGGCAAGTCACCATGAAGTGTTGAGTCCATCTCGCTCTGGGTCCGACTCAGGTCCAGCATATAGGGCCGATAGTGCCTCTGTTTTCTTTTATTTTCACGTGTGTTAAACGTGCAGCGTTAGCATGTGATGGGAGGGCCAGCAAGTTTATTATCATAAAAGCGACAAAGCCCTTAAACGGCTCATTTTGAAAGGGACTGAAACTGTGAAGTGTAAAGCTGGTGATAACTCTATATATGAGAGTAATATGGTGCAAAGAACTTCATGAACATATTTTGTAGCCCTGTATAAACTAAAGTGAGTTTTGCAAAATATGTTAAGGTGTCACATAAGCGCACCAAGACATAATATAAGGCCATAAGCAACATGTTATTCAAACAGCCCTTCAGTGTCTGGCTAGGCCCGTGAATACACAAGGCTGCCACCCCCCCTAAATCCCCTCCATCCCCCAGCGTGCCTCGGCTCCGCCCAGCATCGATCTGCAATAGACATCTCCCAGCTGCACAATGGGAGGCATTCAGTGTGTCCTGATGGAAATTAATAGTTCTCTGTTCAGCCTGGTACAAAGTCACAAGGGCAGGCAGACGCACGACACCACAACCACACGCGCACCCTGCATCTTGCTGACCGCTCCTTCAACCCTCCTGAACATAAATAACGTTTATGTTACTAATACGGCAATGCAAAGGCCATTTCAGGGACACAAATAACACCCTGCCCTAAAACCAGCTATCAAGATCCTGTAGAGGATCCCAAGTGGCAGATAAACATTTTCTCTCTAAAAAATCAAAGCATGTGACAGTGGCTCTGCTATTGACATACTTATCATATTTTGTAAAATATTTGATCAAATATTTTTTCTATATTACTATATTTCATCCTTTTTACTCTCTACAAAAGCAGCTTTAAAGAGACACAGACTACCCACACACACCTCAGCTGCCTTGAGCATTTCTTTCTCATATACAATTAACAGGCTAAAAAAGACTTAGCAGATTAGCTGACAAATAGAAGATAATCTACCAGCAAAAATGGGAAGAAAGTCAAAGGAAAACAAGAACAAACAAGAACTTTCTAAACTGGAGTTTAAGACAAAGATAATAATGAAAATACGACCCAGAATATCTCTCCATCTCTCCTATTATATGTGTGCATCTTGAGCTAGCTTGTAGCTAGCTTGTAGCTTTCATATTTGAGAGGAAAATAAAGCTCCAGTCTTGTATCTCGTATTTGTGGCCATCTTTCTTGTCTCGAAGGATCTGAAATGCTGTTTATTACATACAATTGTATGAACAAGATGTTTTGTTGATTTCTAGATGGGAAAGAAGTGCACATTCTCTAGAGAGAAGATACTTAAAAATAAAAAGCATAAGCTTTTTATCTGCTAATTTTAGATGTAGATGTTCGGCTAGTTTTCCATAATACATGTATATGTAAACATTGAAGGCATAAAAAATACCTTAAATTGTGAGCAGAGGCAACATTGTATGAGCACAAGTGTATATTCTCTGAAAATGGACTTATTTTCCCTAAGAATAAAGGGAAAATACATGCAAATACATTCCTTACACATTAAAGAAACCTCCTGTAGTGCTAATGATTAGAGAAGCTGATAAAGAAATAAACAAACAAATAAAAGAAGTGAACGGCATCAGTCGGCATCCGTTCTTCCAGGCCTCGCAGGCAAAATCCCGCACGACTCCTGCCTACACACAAGCGGTTAAGTGTACGCCAGTGACTTATTAGTTATGACAGCATAACTGGGGCTTCTTTTGTGGGAGCGGCAGCAGAAGCGGGCAGGAAAACACACTGAATAAACACCTTCCGACTCCATACGCTCAGATTAGTGGAGAGCTTTATGGGAACCCGCAACTTTGCCTCGACCTTAATTAATTTAGTCTTGCAAAAAGGCCGGACTTACACAAATGAATTACGGTAATGCAAGCGGAACGAGTGCAGAGGATTCGAAAACATTTATTTTCGGCGATGAGGTGACCGTTAGTCATTAGTGACATTTAAGTTGGTGGCAGTTGGGCTGCCTTGTTTTTCCTCTGCGTAGAAAAAAGCAGCCAGTCATGCTGAGGGGGAAATGAGGAGAGTGGTGATGCACAACGTCTCCAAAGTTTGATTTTTTTTTTTTGGACTACAAAGTAATCAAAATAATAATAATAATAATAATAATAATAATAATAATAATAAACAAACAAACAAACAAATAAATGAATAAATAAAAAAATAATAATTAAAAATAATAATAATAAGTTTAATTTGTATAGCACCTTTCCCAAGCTCAAGGAAAGTAAACAAACAAAACTTCGTTGGCACGGTATCGTCCTGTATTAGTCCTGCTTTGAGGGCTCATCAGGCAGATCCTGGCAACAGTTACATATGTGATCTCAACACAGATGAACAATGAAGTCGGAAGTATGTTGGTACACAAACACACACACACACAAACACACACACACACACACACACACACACACACACAGATGGCATTAAAAATTTGGTATGACACTTCAAAATTGCATTGCAAAGGAAGGTGATTTTGTAGAACAAAAAAATATATG
>JBBKCR010000001.1:32859184-32881692 GCA_037577295.1 Ladigesia roloffi
TCGGCTGCTTCTCCCTTCAGCTAGAGCGCCCCGAGCTCTGAACACTCCGAAAGTGAATAAACCAACGACAATTCCATGCTGTGTTTAAATCGGGCTCGGGCCAATAATTACAGTTAATGTGTCGGGGGGGCTGGGCTCAGCCACAAAGTGCACGGGCTCGGGTCGGGTGGGGTCTCATTTTTTGGGCCCGATCTAAACTCTAATTTGAACCCATGGCCTCATGGTCCAGAGGCAGGTATCCTACCGACTGGGCCACCACCACCAAACGCAGAATCTGTTCTTAATCATGCCTACAGGCAAGCTTGGCTCTGTGTTTGTATTCTGAATACTGTTTGTTTGTGTTTCTTGCCATAATCTGATATATCACAAATATCTCCTGTGAGATTGTTGCTCTACTCTGACTGGCCAGAAAAATTACAATAAAACAGATAAAACAATAAAACCATAAAACAGATAAAACAATAAAACAGATAAAACAATAAAACAGATAAAACAATAAAACAGACCACTCCAGACACAACAAGAGTTCCAGACTACTTCAGAAGGACCCCCACCCGGTGGTCCTACATCAACTCTATGAGTAGCTTTACTTCTCAACCAGCTTACTTGTTGGCTGAGCTGGTTGCTGTTGTGTGCCTGTGGTTTATCAAGCCTCCACTAGTGTGTGTGGTGGCTCCACAACCTGGCCTGTGTTGTCCCAGTTACCCAATCTAATATTCCAGTTAAATTTTTTCCTCACCATTTTAAAACAATTATTTTCCTGACTTTTCCTCAGTCTCAGTTAGTTTTCAGTTTGCCATGTCTATGATCACACAAACACAATGGACATAACTGCTTTGCAATTGTGTATATTGATAACATCTCAATCCATTTAAAATTGCTTGCAGAACATTTGTGGCAAGTCCCCTCCCACCTCCTTGGGCACAGTTAGTGAATTAAAGCTGAGAAATACAATTCCCCTTTGCCATGCTCATTTAAGGAAATGCAGCATTTTCTCAGTTTTGCCATCCTTTACTGCTGGTTTATCCTGGGGTTTAGTTCCATGGAAGCCCTGCCCCAAACTGTAAAGTTCCCAGTGGTTAAAATGAGGCAGACCAATCACAGCCTCACAAGAACCTTAGGAACCTACTGTACTGCCTTCTCATGGAAGCTGACAGAGGTGGAACATAATTATGATGGGGTGCCTGTGAACTGCTCGCCATCCAGGTGGAATTACAGGACTCAAAACTTTGCTTGAGGTGACTAAGCATCCCTACATAGTGCTTACCGGCCATTGGTATCTTAAAAATAGATAAAGCATTTGAATCAGACAAGCCTGGAGGGGGATTTTTAAACCCATTTCGATATTCAGATGACCTACCATCCTGGATCTAAGAATGTTAAGGCTGAAGCACTTTCCTGCTATTATTTGGCAGATGCCATTCCTACTGATTTGGAGCCTGGATTATGAAATATCTCAGGAGGTTCAGAGCAACCCTAGGTCTCTTGGGATATTCAAAGAAGAATAATCAGTTTGTGTTCCATATTTGCCAACACCAAGACATAATATGATGTGCCGGTAAACGAATGCCCCTCCTAAAACCAAAGAGATCGCTTTAGACATTATTATGGATCTGTCTTTATCAGAAGGCTGCACTACTACTCTTGTGGTGGTGGGCCTCTTTAAAGTGGACAAACTTACTTTTTGCATCATTTTGTATTTCCATTTACCGCTCCTGTAAACTCCCCAACTATTTTTCTGTGAATCAGTTTAAAGATTTTGTGTAATAATGGGGAAAATTTTATAGAACCTAATTATGATGGGGTGAGGCAAGTGACACATGAAGTGTTGTGTTTTTGAAAGGGACTGAAACTGTCAAGAATATAGCTGTTGAGATCTCTTTTTTTGAGGGTAATTTTGTGCAAATAACTTCATGAACATGTTTTTATAGCTCATACACCTATTATAACTAAAGTGAGTTATGCATAAGATGTCCCCTTTAAGACACGCCCCTCTGCCTGACTGGTCAGACACCCTGTTCCACTTCTATGGCAGGTCTATGGCTTATCACAGAAAACTCTGCTGGACTAGGGCCCATCGTTTGTGTCAAGAAATGTGAAGGATTTCCATGTCAAACTGGAGGTCGCCGTCAGCCTGAACTTGGATTACCATCCAATGATCTGGCTTGAGCAAACTAGTGAATGTTCTGGTGAGTATCACCTGTGAGGATGCTGCCCTAAACTGGTTGGCCAACAACATAACAAAAACACCTGCCTGTCAATATTTCACCATTTCAGCCATAAAAACTGTTCTCAGCACTCCTGTTACTCCATAGTAATGTAACAGGTCCGGAGATATGTTCTCATCCATAATTACACGTGTGTCCCTTCGCCACAGACCCAAGGTAGGGCCAGCTGGGGAGGAGAGGACACTCCTTTCCTCATTTAAATAACTTGGCCTGAATCTGTCACATTTATTATTCTCCCGAATGCTCACTGTATGATGCATCCACAACAAATTAAGTAAATAAGAGACACAATTCTTTAGTTTGTTTGTTGCCCCCACTGTTGCATTCACTTGCCTGGTTTTCCCCTTCAAACCCCTTCATATTCATCACAGCATCGCCGCCGGCTATTCCAACCAACCACAACAGGGAAATGGGGGTGGGAACTGGGGGTTCCCTGGAAATTTTGCATTATTTGTACAACCCAATGTAGGATTTGTTTCTCATAAGCTGAAAGCAAGAGAAAATGAAAATGGGCCTACAGGTTGTGCTCTGCAGCGTTCTCCTTCTCTAAGATAATAAGGCCAGTTATATTATTGGGAGAGAGGAACAGAGAGTGATAAACAGCAAGAGATAGCGTTGTCTGTCTGTGCAGGACCCATCTGTGATAGTGTGGTAGAGACACTTCTCATGACATTTGGCTAACAGTCAGTGATATGTAACGGGCTCACCTTCACATCAGAGAAGAACATCTTCAGCATGTTGGAGCTGGGGTAGCGTGTGTAGAAGAACATCAGCTTTGCTTTCTTCAAGTGGTTAGGTGACAGTCCTTCTTGAATTTGCAAAATGAGATGTCAAGGAAAGGATATTCAAATACTGAGAAATTATATATATATATATATATATATATATATACAAAATACATGCAATGGATAATAAACATGAGAAAGACAACAAATCCCAAAACACATTTTTCCCCACATCTTTTAAACATTTTTTAAACCATAAATAACAGCCTATCATAATTTTCTCTTTCTGACCAGTTTATCAAAACCCTTTTAAGGTCGTAAAGTAGTCCTAGTCAATATCAAATTGTAAATAAATGCTTGCTTATTCCAATGAAAACCTTATTTATCTGGAGGTGGCACTGCCCTCTAGACTGGTAAACAGAGGGCTGCTCAAAGTCCCATGAGGACCCATAGCTAACCAGAGCCATCTAGCCTTGCATTTTGCGCGAAAACAACCCCAGCCCTACTCTGCCTCCTGGCATGGCCCCTGAGCTGCCAGTTAGCAGGCTTTAGCCACATCTGCAGTGCAGACTGGCCGTGCCATTTTCTCAGCAAATTAATGACTTTATAATTTATCAAAAATGAAGATGCATGTGGGGCTAAATTAATGGGCCCCTGCAAGGTCAATTAAGTACCTCACCCAGCAGAGATCTACCCCCTCCCTGTAATACAGAGACTGGGCACTAATTTGCCACTGTGGCACCTTCAAATGAATTGATATGTTCAGTGAAGCTGCACTGTGTCCTTCTCACAATTAAGGTGTTAAATACCAAAAATCATAAACAACTCATATGAAGAGACATTGATTATAATACTTTTTTATGCACACTAACATATAACATCTCTATGGACACTACTACGTCCATAAATAACTAAAATAAATAGATTTTTGTTTATAAATATTCAAATGGATTATTTGTGTTATAGGGGCTCTGCAGTGAAGCTTTACATGTTGACTGAAATGCTCCTTGTGCAAGGAAAGGAGGAGTAGAACACTATGTGACCTCCATTAGGCTGATAGGGAAGACTAAAAGAGCATTAGCCTTTCTCTTGTGCCATCTGTCATAATGCATACAGAAAATAATAGCCAGGAAAAATGATGAGAATGAGAGAGGAAGAGAAATGGAAGGTTTTTCAGGGAGCTCAATGCTTGTTCAGAAGATTACAGTCCAGACTCTGAATGAAGGAGCATTTCCATGATTTAGTAGTAAAATGCAGAGAGAGAGTTTGTCAAGAATTGACAACTGGGTTGGATTAGATGGAAACCGAAATGCCTTTTTTATGTATTATATTAATTCTACAGAAGTCTCTCATTTAGAATTATGTATCTCAAAGATATCCTAGAAACTCGATTAAACCCCACCGTTCTGGGAAAGTATTTCAAACAACACTAAAGAAACTTCTAAAGATGTACATTTAGTATGAAAAGTGTCACTTAAACACTTTTACGAAACAGTTGTAATGTCCTGGAACAATGAATGAGCACGACTTGATGGGTCTGACTCACCTAATGCCCATTTCCTACAAGGAAACCTCTCTTCCAAGAAAAATAGACCCGTATCTAGGATACGAAAATACGCGCGATGACAAAATAGATCAAGTAAACACTGCCCTCTCAGTGAAAAACAAGCCGGGCCACAGCCAAGGTCAGTCAAGGAAATAATGCAAACATGAATATGAAGAACTGCAAGGGTGGGGGGTGGGGGGTGACCATGGTTTATGGCCATGTGGGATGCTACATAAACAGTAGTGCCATGGATGCTGTGTAGGATTTGGTTTTGGATTTACTGTGCTGAGTGAAAGGGAGAAAATATCTCCTGAAATCTGATCCAACGGCCAGGTGTAACAAGAGAGGAAGAAAAACATAGGGATGATAAATCCATAAATAAATGCCAGACATCTGCTTGGCATCATAAAGCATTAGACAACCAACACATTATGGTTTACCTTACTTCAAAAAGAAAATAAAGAAAGTGAGAATTTTTTTAAATGTGGCAGTTTTGAAAAATAAAAAGTATGGCAAGTTAAATACTATCATGTTACAAACCTCAACATAACTAAATACTTTATAGTAGGGACGCACTGAAAGGATTTTTTTGGGCCGAAACACCCTGGCTAAAAACCGAAACTGAAAACCTAAATAAATAATTATTAATTTTAAAATAGTAATAAGATATTTATTTAGGATTTAGACAGTGCACAATATCAAATAACATTTGACATAAAATATTTTCCTTAGCCCCACTCCTGAACAGCCTAAAAGCAAGAAATATTTTCCATTTTAATATCTTCTCTCATAGAACTAGTGGATTCAGTTTTAATATTCTGAGTGAAGTGCTTTCAGAACAAGTGCTTTAAAAACTGGTGAAAGATAAACAACATTATCTGCAGGTTTACAACAAAATAGTGCATCATAAAGACTGAAATATATTAACTGTAATCACAGGAAAACTTTCTCTCCTTTTAAAAAACAGACAAAAAAATACAATTCTGTTCTACATCAGAGCACACGGCGAGAACAACACAAAATTCTACTTCTGCATTCAAAGTCGTCCACAAAAGTGGGATTCGAACCCCTAACCATTAGCCCACCAGCTGCGCTTATAAAGGAAAGGGTTTATTTTATATCATAAATTAATCCCGACGTTAAGAAAAACAGCTTTCTTAGAAATATAGAAACGCGAGGACACAGCAGACATCCTGACTCTAGTCCAGTCTGTTGTGTGGAGGCCATGATTGTGTCATCTGTGTCATGATTGCGTCATCACAGTTTCGGTTTGGAAAAAAAATAATTTGGCAGAATCTGAAAGTGCATTTGTTGCCATTTTCAGCCCCAAAATTTTGGTGGACGAATTTCCGGTGCATCCGAACTTAATAAACTTGGGTTTAAGTGCATGTTGAATATCGGTAATGGATCATGCAGGTTGTAGCTTCAACAGAATAAGATAAAAATGCCGATGTCTTTAGGACAACTGTGGACCTCAGCTATGTTTGTTACATTAGACATGCAAACTGCTTTCAATATCACCACATCCCCAGTGCCCAAGTGTCTTACAGGCTTACCATGCCAGAGCTGTTTGGTCTCTCTATATGCAAATGCTGGAGGGAAACTGAATAAGGCTATTTTTCTTGAGATGCAAAGAAGGCGCATGACAAGGATGAACATTCTGCCCACAGCTGAAGACAATTGGTTGCCTGTTACTCTCACAATTTGGGTAAAATTAAATATTTGATTAAACACGCTAATTTGCAAATATCAAAAGACTGCTGAAATGAGCTCAACTGTGAAAATGCACATATTTATTGTCCCAAAATAATATGTTTTACATATTTCAGAAGAGTGCATTTAACCTATTAAAGCTATATTATGAATTTTAAAATGTAATTTGCCAGGTAATATAGATTTGTCAGTAGAATTATGTAAATACAAATGATAACGTCAAATTTAAGAATTAATTACATTATATAAAATTATACTTTAAATGATACATATAATCAAAGTGGTAAACTAATTTTGTTTTTCACAATCCATTACTTAAATATGCATTATTTATTTTATATACTGCTCCTAAAATAAGCACATTTAAAGCTTGTTAGAGATCTAGTAGCCTTTTCGGTAAAAGTAGATAAAAGATAAACTGCTACCGGCAAACACCTGTTCACATGAGAAAAAAAAGATGGATGAAAAGACAAGATTTGCTGCCAGGCAACAGCTATTAGTAATGCAAGTGCTTCTGACTATAGAAAGCTTTTTATGGTAGAAATGAATAAGATCATTTGCAGTTATTCTCTGAAGCAACTGTTGTGGCAGAATTAGCATTTATTAATGGTAATTTTTCATATCTTGTTACACCCAGCCGATTCATCCCTGGCTAAAAAGGGGCTAATTCCCCGGCACAACACATTCAAAGGAAACTAATGTCCTGAGAGAAAGGATAAAACTAATATTATGTATTATAGTCACATTTATTACTTTATTACATCATTAAACAAGGATAAATCCTCCTTAACTAATATGTCCCCTCATGGACATCTTTCTTTGTCTCTCAAAACACAAGATGGGAAGACCTCCCAGGGAGGGATCCCACTTATCATTTTACTTCCTTTGAAATCTGATATTCTTTGAGAATTTATGTACAAAGTCTTGTATGTAATGTGATGAAAGGGAAGGTTTTATTGTATTTATCTCTATATGATAGTGTGAGAACAGAGTAGATGAGAGTCTTCAGCACTGCAGGGCCTTTCAGCACTGCTTCCTATAGCATGCCCTTAAAAGCCCCTGACCACAGAGCCCTTTTTATGCTGTAAACCACTGCCTGTTTAAAAATGTTTAACTTAATCGAAGTCCCACCACCCATGTCCTTATCTACTTATTTATCTACTATCTAGAGTTGTTGCTTTTTAAAAACTGTAGCAAACAACAATTCTAATTACTATAAAATTAATTTTACACCCGTTCAATCAAAAGGATATTGTACTTCCTGAATATGGAGAGATGTCAGACATATCTTGGAGGTCCCCACATTCAGACTTGATGAGAGATAAGGAAAACACTTCAGTATTGTCTGGGTGTGCTGGTGAAATTGAACGATGGTGACTGAGGTGGTTGGATGACATCTTGGTCCGTAGGCTTGTCGTATCTCTAGACAGGTCCAGGGACTCAGGAGAAGATCTGTCCTTGCCTGGAAAAGGGCCTGTCGTTGCACTTAAAGGGTTCTGGAAAGGGTAACCCATGAGAGGAAGAGGGAAGGGATGCCGGAAGGAGGGAGGGCTGAAGCCCATAGTTGTGGATAACGGTGATGGGTGTAAAGCGGGGTGGTGATGACCCCCAGGTGTGGTCAGAGAACCTGCCTGGTCTACAGAGTTCTTTTTCACCACTAAAGGCAGAGCCTCTGTTTGGTCATTTGCGTTGGGCACTTGCATGCTACCAAAAGTATCAAGTGGATTAGGAATAAGGACATCTCCAAAGCACTGCAAACGCTGGTTAGATGTGTGGAAGTTAGGGTTTTCTCCATTGATTGCAAAACAATCTGGGGGTGTCTGTACAGGCGGAAAGACTTGAGGAAGTGGACGTGGTGGCTTTGCAAAGACCTTTACCACTGTGTCCACTACTTGGGACATGGCAGTGTTCAACTCTTGTTTTAGAGTCTCTGCTAGCTGTTTCCCCTCTGAATGCATGGATGTTGGTCCTTTTCCACGGGAGCCATCCTGCTTGGGCTTATCTCCCCCTGTCACCATGGTTTGCTCATGAATGAGTGCCCGGGCTTGGTCCAAGAAATGTCCTGGATCCAGGTCAGGCATATCATTGTCTGAGCGGTCTGGACCACAATCCGGGGCATGATTGTCCATTCCATCAGAACGCATGCTGTCCTCTGAGAGGTTCCCATCTTCATCATTCTCAGAGTCAGTGCTGTCATAAATCTGATAGAACTTCTCTTGCAGTTGCCGAAGTTGTTTCTGCATGTCCTCCAGCTGCAGTTTGAGTTGTCGGCGCTCCTCATGCTTCTGCTCTTTGCGAGTTGAAATGAGCTGCTGGAAAGTCTGCTGCTGCTGGGGTAGTTTCTGCTTGCGCTTGTTTTCTCTGTAACCTTCTCGAGGGCTAGGGGGCTGGGGTGCCCCTTCATGCTCATTCTCACCTGTATGGAGTGTGACACTAGGAGAGTGGCTCATCCCACGAATTATGTTCTCCACTCTGGCACGTTTTGCCCTCAGGTGCTCATCTGTCAGCCGATCAATGTCAAATTGGGCCATGGAGGGCTTGCTGAAGGGGGACAGACACTCCTGAGGGCTGCCTCGTGAGGAAGTGCTGCAGGCATCTTCCTGGTGTATCTCTGAGCCAGTGCTGGAGAGGCCACTGCTCTGGAAGTGTGGCTCACTGACTCCATTTTTGGTTAAATTGTTTTTTAGCAGCTGGGAGATGATGGTGGCCCCAGGAAAGGGTATCATGGCCTCTTCATAGGAGTTTGCCCGCTTCAGCAGTTTGCGAAGTACATTGGACTTCTCACTGTCTGTGTGCTGCACAACCGAACACTCAACATCTTGTTCAGAACCGTGGGGATTCATGTCACTGAAAATGCTTGCTTTTGATTGGGTGAAAGCCACAGATGCTGATCCTACAGTCCTTTTCACTCCAATGTCAACTCTTCTTCTCTTGGTTTGTCTACTTAAGAGGGATGTGCTGTCATGGTCAGGCATCACTGGAACTCTTATTGTAGCATCTTTTGAAGGCTGTCAGTTGGACATAATTTAGGAACCATTTCAATCTAGCCAAGGAAAAAAAACATTAATGAATATTTTTCTTTTCATATGTAGAAGCAAAATATAGCAAAGAGATAACAGGGAAATTTTGGTCATTTGTATCACATATATTGTAATATGTAAAATTGTAATAAGCTAAAATATATTGTGATGTGTTTTAAACTAAATGATTAAGAAAGAGTTCATAATAATGCTTACCAACTCAGAAGAACATTAACATATGTATATGACCAGAACATCACTGCATGCATTGCAAATACAATCCTTTTTTTGGTAACTTTTTAAACGAACTAAAGTAAAACAGGGAGGGTGTAGTATTACTCTGGGTAAAGACTGTTTAGAACACATTGGTTATGTCAGAAAAAAATATTTCCCATTTTTTCTGCCAAATGTCATTATTGTAAATGTAAATATATATTTTTGTGTAAACTAAGCATATTTTATAAACTTTATTCACAAAGATTTATGGAGCCAAGGACTTTATTTAATACACACAAAAATAATGAACTAGTAAGAAGTATGATAGTCAAACCTATGCTCCAGGCTTAGGATGTATTGTTAGCTTAATGTAACACATCATTTGTTTTCCATTCACTTTTCTCACTATAATGAGTATAAATAATGCGACCAATACTATCTTTAAACTCATATTTGATCCTCACTTTAACGGGGCTAAATGAAGAACAATGATCAGTTTTAGAGGCTGGCTAATAACACTGAAGTGTATCGGTATGGTAAAATGATTCACGCGCAGTGTCGCCAATAAGGTGAGAGAGTAAACACTGAACAGTGTCTCTTTAGAATACATGCAGTCTTACTTCATTTAGATCGAAGATCTTTGCAAACTGGTTTCCAAGAATTTCCTTTAGAAAGAAAAAGGAAAAAGAGTAATCAATTAACATGTAAAGTATTGAACAAGATCGACTAAACGGATTTGAACTGCGAACACAACCACTAACAGTTTTTGTGAAAACATAGTCGGATAAACCCTACACATAAAAACGCTGTACCTCCTATATTATGCGCTGGCTACGTTTCGTCTCCAGCGGAATGAAGAGCAGGTTAAAACCAGCCGAAACCCGCGAGAAGCTCGCTGCTTTTAGAAGTTTTTCTGAGCGAGATGCCTAAACGTCTAACTGGGCTGCCAAGGAGCTGCAGCAGACACAGTGACCACAAGGTGCACAAACACGTTCATGTAAATGAAAAAGCTGATCTGACAGTGAGTAATAACAAATCTGCGAAAAAGCTGATACTGCTCAAATGGTGAAAATCAAAATTTATTTAAAACTAAATCAACTGGATGCGTACAAACGCACTACTGCTCGTGTAGTTAACAACACATTACTCTAAACATTGCTCGTCTTAAGAAAACAGTTCAGGACTGCGTCGACACTTACTTGTAAAACCACAAAATTCTCCCGGTAAACTTCCTCCGGGAGTGTTGTCCTTCTTTCACCACACCTTCTTTAAGGAGAACGCAGTGAGCTTCACTGCATCTTGTAAAGTAAACACAAAGCGACCGAACGTTTCGGATCAGAGAGGAGAGAGAGGCACGCTGGGTAAAGACAAGGTTACTCACTCCGAAGGTGACTGTAAATTCAGCGTCTTTGCAATAGTGTTACAGTCTATAGAGATGCCGGTTCACCCCGTGTGGAATATTGTAATTACTCAGGATAAGCGAGCTTTAGTGCGCGCGCGCGTTTGTGTGTGAGCGAGAGGGGGAGCGGGAAAGCGCGCTCTCGTGCGCCGCTCCTCTATCGAGATACAATTTAACCGCGTGAGAGAAGAGCAGCAGCGCGAGGCCGGAGCGCGCGCTCGCACCAACAAGATTCACTTGAAGACAGCGCTGAAGGAAGCAGGAAGACGTCGCGTCATAATCAGCGTGATGTAACATTCTCACCTACCAATAAGAACAGTCCGCTGGATTTGGAGGAATAAAAACGCGAAACTTCACCGACGTGAACGAAGACAGACGGTCAACAAAAGGCACCAGCGGCAGATGAGGGGTAATTTAAGAACGTTACTTGGATTTTGGTCTACAATATGGATTTAAAAAATCATGTTCAGAATCACTCTGGCTTACTTGTTTTCCCGTTTTAATGATTTGAAATAACAAATATGAAACTGTACTTTCACATCATATTGATTTAAAGGACATCTGGTGATGTAGTCTCTACAAAGCAATAAATATGCATTTTATTTATTTACTCAATAAAATCAGTCGAAATGTTCCTAGACGCCACTCCCCATCACCGTTTTTAACAAATGGTGTAATTTTGACAAATGGACCAAAAAATAATACTTGTAACAGTTTATTTCTATAAAAGTGATCCACCTGGAACCTGACTCCACCTGATCAGGCTTCTGAAGGACTGTGACTAGTCCGAACACGAGTCACTTCCCTCCAGCATTTTACTGCAGCACTTTTCCAAAAGCCACCCTCGTTCTTTCACTGTAATTAAAATGACCTCGACCGACCAATAGGTTCCACAAAACATAACGAACAGGATTTATATACATAAACAAATATTTATCTGAAATTATGAGGTCTTGTGAGGTTTTGTGAAACTTTTAAAAACTTAGTTTCTGAATAGGATTTGCATTAATTTGCATTTACAAAACACGGTGTTATGGAAGATAATGTAACAAACTCTAATTAAATGTTTTCAGTGGTTTGTGCTCCTTCAGTCGGGCACCATGGTGGTCTATGTAAGCATGATTTCCGTAAGACATTTTTTTTGTGATGAATTTTTTGCTGCTTGTTGCAGTTTAGCGGATGGATGGAGCTGAGAAACGGAACTATTGTCTTTATTTTTCAAGATATCCATGAAATACGTCACAAGATAAAACTCACAAATGTTCCACTTGGCACTTATTCCAAATTGATTCTAATTAAAAGCTAAATGCGGCGTCCCGCGATGTGCTGCCAGAGAACCTAAAGAAGATGCACGGAATGTGAACATGTAAACTTTAATCCCCAATATTGCGATTTTAAGAACACTTTATGTGAATTCACGTTGCCCATTCCAAAGCTGTTTCTGATCAAATGTCAACATGTCCAGGTGGTTCCTCACAGAAACTCACAGCTCAACCTTTGGACCAACTGGTTTTTAACGAAGCATTTATGACCGACTTCTTCACGAAATGCATTTTATATTTTTATCTTCTATTTCTGAAAGAGGTATCACATTTCAGCAAACACATTAGTGTAATTATTATTATGATGATGATGCTTATTATTATTATTATTATTATTATTATTATTATTATTATTATTGTTGTTATTATTATTATTATTATTAATATTAGCCATAATAACAACAATAACTATTTTTATCTCGCTGGTTCATTTTCATTATATATAATAGCCTACGTTTCATTTAGCAAGCCAAGCTCGTAAACAAAACAAAAGCGTAACTAGATATGATTATGATTATGCTTTAATAATAGAACTTTTCTCCAGCGGACTACAGGAATCAGGGCACTCGTGCGTCTCTTTCTCTACTGTGTAAGAATAACAGTAAAAACGAATCTTCAATATGAAAGTAATTTTCATTGTAATGATTATTTTGGGCTTCGGTCTAAAATCCGCTGCTCGTGTGTTTGTTAGTTTCACTGGGATTCTTCCCGAAGGGAAGCGCTCTGAATCTGCCTGCTTCTCTCTGAACCTTAAAGTACTGACTGAAAAGAATCACGCCCGTCTTATTTATTAACATTTATTAGCCAAATAGCATTCTGTGTAATTTGATTCTGTTTAATTAAATCAATATCCAAACGTTTATGCTAAAGGAACCTTTCACTTTCACGTATCTGTCCGCTGATGTATTAAAGCACCAACACACCTGTTCGTTTCTCTATAAGATGTGTGTCGGAACATTAATTATCCAGGAATTAATGTTAAAAAGGAAACTAACTGTTTAAAACTAGTAGGGGCATGCAGAAAATGTTGTGCAGTTTCATGTAACCGACCAAGTAAAATTCCGAGACTAATGAAACGTAAGAAAGAAGCTGCTGTCACATGAGTTTCAGCTTCACTCCAGTTTTCAGAAGACTTCCCTGTTCGAATGTATCAAGAACTAAATGCACCGCGGCCATGAATTCTGGCATTAACTGTGAGGTGCTATTATTTATGTTGTTATTTGTAAGAAGCTAACAGAAAATGTAGAAGAAGAAGAAGTGGAAGAAGCAGAGGAAGAGGAGGAGGAGGAGGAGGAAGAAGAAGAAGAAGTGGAAGAAGCAGAGGAAGAGGAGGAGGAGGAAGAAGAAGAAGAACAGCAACAAAAACAGCAGTTTGTGATTTCATAAAAATATGAATGCTTACTGAGTGTGACTGTGATTCACTGACATTAATTAATGTTAACATAATAAACTAAAACTAAAATATATTTGACCAAATGTGTCTCTTTCTTGAATTCGCTGTACTGCCACTTGTTGGAAGTACTGAAAGGGTCAAATCTCTGTCTATTAATCTAAGTGCCAGATGTTAATAAGCTTAGATGAAATACAAATGTAACTTAATTGCATTTTGCAGTAATTATTTTACACAAACATATGGTTTAACAAACTGATTTTTGTTACTGGAATGTGACATTGTTTTTAATGATTGAAAAGTCCACTTTAAACTCCATTCTACTTAGTGACTTGGCAAAATGTCTCTTTTTACTGAAGTTATTGTGAGTTATTGTAAATATTGTGACACAACAATATTGTTTATATAGCTAAAGTTGAATTTATTATCTGCCAGCATGTAGACAGTCTAACTATACGCTATAGAACTGCATCATACAATTATAGAATTGTAAAATCAGCCAGAACTGAGTAGTGCTACTGATTATGTGCTATTATTATAAGGCATTGTATTTTTTTGTTGGTGTTTTGAACAGTATTTTACAAAATATAGCCATGATAGTCTAATACTCGCAATCAAAATCCCTTTGAATTTTTTGTATATTTAATCTTAAAGATAATACAATACACCTATAAACATGAATGTTATATCCATATAGTGAAAGTGCTATTTCAGAAACTGAGAAAGATGACAGCTAATGCTTGTCTGTGTTTACAGGTAGTAAGGCTACTGAAATATCTCTTGAGAAATCTCACCATAAAACATGCAGTTTCAGTTAGCCCAGTGCTACTTTTATATTAGTAATATGACTTTAAAATGGGCATTTATTTAAAGTTGTCATCCTATCTGCTCAGACGCAAAATCAGCAAACAATGAAGAAGGAGGTCAAATGGTTTTAAATGTTGGATAAAAGATGGATGTTGATGCTGAGTGGTGCACACTTCTGCTGTAAGTAAATGCTTTTGCAGTGTGAACATTAGCTTGTGAAATGGATTTACGTTTAAAGACTAGCTCTAGTCGGGGCAGTTAGTGGCCTCGTGATTCAGACGGTTATTGGAAAGCTGTTGCTGTCCCCACACACTGCGCCCTGAGTGCTGCTTGCCACTGCTTCACTCAGAGGAATTTTACACAAATCACAGTAACAAAAATGCTTCAAACTCAAATTTTGCATATGATCAGTAACAATAAACTACAAAAACTGCAATAATTGAAAAACATCAAATATTAAATAAACAACATATTTCATGAATATACTGGTTGCTTTCTTGACTTTAGTTGAAAGATGGAGGTAAATATATATATATACCTTATATTTACCTTATATATGAGATAATGAACACTGAAACGTGGCTTCATGACAGATTTGCTTGTGTTGTAGCCAGGCATTAAACATTCTATATTTTACAAATTGTGAACATGTCATAAAACACATAAGTCACTTAATAGTGTGCTGCCATGATAATGCCCGTCTCACGGTCTGTTACTGCAAAGCACAAATGATTGTAATATTATTATCATTTCATAACATTCATATCCATGGAGAGATAATATCTTAATCATACAACAGACAGGTCAGATGAGGGAAACCAAATAGCAAGGGAAAGATATAATAAGACAAGATTAGGTATGGAAGCACACAAGAATAGATAAAAAGGAGGATAATAATGTGCTGTAGATGCTGTTGTGTACAAATTCAGCCGCGTCAGGGGGTGCAGCAAGATTCAGGGAGAAGCTATTATTCCCCAAATTAGCGCAGGCTATCTAAAAGCTTTTATGCTTGAGAAGGGTCTCGGAGGTCTTCAGGAAAAAGGATCAGTGAAAGTGGCCAGTGTTTAGGGGACCCCATCACACAAAATGTCAGCCTCTCAACATGACAATGTGGCATGTCCTCATTTACAAGAGCAAGACAGCATAGGTCTGGATGTGTGAGCATGATCTTGTGGAAGCACTATCTAGAGGCAAGTTCACACCGGTTTCGGTTATGTGGGTGGGGGCTGTGGTGGGACCAAAGGAATACTGTTAAAAGGGCAAGTGGACCAGAAGACTCTAATGGTCCAGGTGGTGACCAGCTGTATTTCTGTTATTGGTGCATTTCATGATATTGATACTTTCTTATGTACTCTTACGTCAACAAAAAAAAAATCTAACCAAATATTTTTCATTTGAGTTGATCTTTTTACGTGCATATAGTTAATATTACTAGGACACTTCTAAACTAAGAAACACATTTTTCTTACCTCATAAAGTAGTTCACACCTCAAGATTGAATTATCCTAATGCCCTGGTATCAGGATGTTTTTCAAGATTTAAGTAACTAAAATCCCACAAGAAATGTGTAGCTAATCAGTAATTTCACTGGCGTCCTGTCAAATTCTGCACTGATTATTATTTATTTCCTGTGGGCATGTAAAGCTCTGAATGGCCCCACTGACTCATGTAGTTTTATCTCTGATACCTTTCTCTTCCTTTTACATATTGAATGTTCTGTGTTTATGATTTAAATAATGATGCCTGACAATTTATAGATGAGAGACAAAACATGTACTTAGTTACAGAGGTCTTGTACTTAACGTATAACTACACCCCTGCCTGTGATAAGCTTTCTGAATGAAGTTGCCACAGAGAATTAAGGGTCCACGTCATTTCTCTCCCCCTGTCAGGTCTAGCTGGCAGGTCAGCGTTTGAGGCAAGTTGGCAGAGGCGCCTGGCCTGGTGCCTAAATGCCTGTGGGACCTTATCCCGACCACCACCATTCCTCTGGCCAGGTTGAATAGAAATCTTCAGATGCTGGTGCACTGAACTGAAGCAGCATTTTTAAGCAAACAATCCTATCTGCACCCACTTCCTCCATTGACTTCTACACAGAGCTGGAGGGGGGGGGGGGTCCTCAGTTTGTTTTTTATTTGTGTTTTTATCTTCATATTTCACACATTTATGACAATAAAAGAAAGACTGTTGACCAAAAATCATTAGTGGTAGAGGACTTTTGGCTTGAGTTGATATAAAAGAAGTGTTGGCTGCAGCTTTGATCCAATTGTCAGGGTCACATAAGACTGTTTTTTTCTTGAATAAACTGAAAACAACATTGGCTCCATTTAGATATTTATATTTGCACTGGACCATGTTTGCAAATCCACCATAAAGGATAATTTGCACAAAAGAGTATTTGTCCATCAGCCCCCTCTACTCTTAGTCAGGCACATTCATTGTGAAACATTAAGGTTTTCAATTATTCAAATGCACAAAATGTTTTGTTTCCATTAGTGTTGTTTTCGAAATTTCAAAATTATGACAAATTATCTTTCCCATATTCATGCAAAATGCTGATCCTTTGTTCAGAAAAAAAATATATATATTCAGGTGAGTTCAGGCCCAAGTTCTAACATGATTGGTCTTGAGTCAGATAACATTATTTGAATTGTTAAATAGGTTTGCCTGAAATTTTTCAAAAATATCTTTTTTCTTTCAAAATGTCTTCAGTTTTCATCGACTAAACGAAAATAGTCGTGGATCATTCTGACTAAAATAAGACTAAAATGCTCAGACTTTTAGTCGACTGAAACTTGACTAGACTAAAAAGAGTATGGACATGACTAAGACTAGTAAAAAACTAAAATGACAGCTTGATGCAAAGACTAGCCTAAAACTAAAATCAAGACAGGCCACCAAAAACAACACTTGTTTCCAGTAATTATGCAACATGCCTTTTATGTGTGATGTATGTCCACATATAAAAGGACATGACAGATGAAGGAATTAAATTATATATTTTTGCACTTCTTGCCCACAACATATTTTAGAATGAACTTAAAATAACAAAAAATATTTTGCCTCCTAAAATACTGCCTGCCAAACCAATAAATTGTGCAAGATTGTTCTATTCATGTATAAGTGGGTGTGATTAATTCATATATTTAAATCAAATAATAGCTGTGCTTTCCAGTTATGCCTTTACAATCGATAAGGGCTACTTCTTTTTCTTAGTAAAATTAAAATCACAATCTAAATGATATTTACACTTTGATATTTACTCTTCTACACTGGAACATAAGAAACAACATCATACTCCTTGTCCAGTAACAAAGGAAATACACAGAGATAAAAAAAAGAATTGCTAATCAGTGTTACTGCATCAGCAATTGCACTATTGTTCTTTATATGTTTTGCTATTATTTTTTTTCACCAATTTTTGGACACATTCATCCTCATGCAATTTGTGAAATAGGGCACGGTTTTACTGTGACAATGTGCATTAATATCACATGCAGTGTGCTTATATGTTGCTAATAAATCATATGAGGGGATGAGTATTCATTGTGGGGTGGGGTGAGTGAGAGTGCGATGTGAGTGGGATTTGATTCCAAATGTGAGACATGTCATGAGTGTTATTATGTCATACATATAGTGCCCATAAAGGAACAAAATACGGAGGCGAAGAAACAAATGCAGATCAAAACATACAGCACATTCATAAACAGACTGCAAAACGCTAAGGCTCAGGTCAGTTAAGTGGTTAAGCTACTGCCTCTGAACCAGAAGATTCTTTTGCTTTTCTTTCCCCATAAACCAATGTTTGGGTGTCACAATCACATTTCGCATTTTAGCTAGGAAAAGTATCTATTTAGAGTTCCACTCACTCAATAAATATGTCCTTAAAGAAAATACATACATTCAAATATTAATATTGTCCTGCAAGAAGTATATCTGGGGTGTGTTTTCAGTTGTCTTATTGACAGGGCTTCATACTCACAGTCACATTGCACTTTGGTGCCTAATAATCTGGTTCTGAAAATAATATTTTTGGTTAAAATACCACAAGACCCTTATTAAGAGCCATTATTATCATTGTTATTTTGTCTCAGTGACTATTCAAAATGGTGAGCGGAGGACTGGGTCACTGTTGTCATCTAAAGCAAAAATTAAAGATTATTTTTTCTGTTTTTCTGTGCTGTTGCATGTGTGTTATGTTCATGTGCACGATGTCCTAGATTTGATCAAAAATAAGTTTTGGCAATAAAATGTATTTAACCTGACACACTTTTGAACAGATATCTTCTTTCAGCCTCATCAGTGTTATTACCATTCAGCTCAGTCATCCAGCTCTTCATCAGCAGTCATGTCTGGGATGCTTTCAGCTCTGTGCTTTTACAATGTTTCACTCTGAACATGCTGAATTTGTTTTGGGTCATTTTTTAGGTCTTGGCAAAAATAGAGAGAGTATTTTTTGGCTATCTGGCCACCATATTAAGTACCCCACCTGCCGATGATTACCCATAAACACTTCTGTCTGCTGAGATGTACCTCATAATTAGGCTTTGAAATGCCCCACGCTTGATTTACCTTGCTGGTGCTGGTGAATGGCGAAGTGTCCAGACAGCTTGACCTCTCCTAGTGCTTTCTGATTTGTTTACACACTCATTTGTTCAACTGTAATGCACCCACAAAAATGGATTGTACCCATTATAACTATATTGATATGCCAGCAATTATACTGTGATACAGGCTTTTGGGAAATGGTTTAGAAGAGGTCTGCTCAGACTTCCCATTCATCATGTTTTAATTTGCTCATAGAAAAGAACCAAACTATGTAGTTTATAACTGTAAACACATACACACACACACATAATGTGTAATGTTCGACACAATTTTTAAACTGAGACAGAAGTAGAATTTATTTATGTAATACCATATATAACATCCTCCACTGCAAATTACGTGTTGTGTTGTATCTTTATGAAAATTAGTACCAATTATGAAAATATGACTCAAGGAAATATGAAAAAAGCATGTTTTTCATCAGTTGCCTTACTTTGGTGATCAAGCAAAGAGCACAATTGTAAATATTTGAATGGATTCATACATGGCATTGATTCGTATATTGCCTTAATACACTACCAGGGATATGTGAATCTATTTCAAGGAAATAAGAGAGAACTGAAGTTATTCTCTTACAGTTGTGTTGCTCTTTGTGCTAATTACGTGTTGTTCTGCTCATTAATTGACAGTGTGGCCTCCATCATCTGAGCCTTATGTATTATCCATAAGTTCTAGCCTCTCCAAGGAGCCAATCGACTTCCTCAACCTGCTCCTTCTGGATGAAAGCAAACAACAGGTGCGCATCCCTCCTGTCACTACTCCCTCAAGTCTTCAGTCTATCTAATGGTCAGTGTATCTGGATGTTACTTATTTCTAACATCTAAAACTAAATGTTTTCAACCATTTACTTTTTGTTGATTCAATTTACCTCAATATATTAATCTATTTAAATAGATTTATCCAAATGACCTTTTGCCACAAATACCCAGCTCCAAAAGCTGAGGGCAGGCACAAAAACAGACTTCCATTTTCTAACTTTTATTAACACAAAAGCAAAAAGGCATGGTGACCAAACAGAACTTGACAACCAGAACAAAAGGAGAGAGGAGACACACAAACAAAAGCTAGCATGAAGGTGGTGGACCTGTCAGATAATGAACATGAACTGAACTTAACAGTAAGGGCAGAGGCGAATCTTGCCAGCAGGCAGGGCAGGCAGATGCTTGGGGCCCCCAAACCACTAGATGGCGAACGAGAGCTGACTCTTTAAACTACGGTCAAAAACTGTTTAGAGGGGGGGCCCCCAGTGAATTTTTGCTTGGGGCCCCAACAGACCCTAGGATCACCTCTGAGTAAGGGTTCACCGGCATGAGCCAATGCATGGACAGAAGCAAGAGGGCTGGTTTATCAAACACTTTACTCTGCAAACGCTCTAAAATAAGAGAGAGATTCCCACCTGAATCTTTGTTCACAATCATGCATTGAAAGGGTGTATTCACATGAGGTTGAGAGTATAGGTGACAGGGCACTGTGAGACTCAATCAACATTTCCTATTTATATACCCTGTGACACGTTCATTTCTGTGTCATAATTTGTGTGTCATAAGACCTGTGCATGCGACAGCACTCCCCCTTCAGGACGAACTCCAGACGTTCCAGGCTGAGGAACACCCGAAAACGGTAGGCCTGGATAACAGTGGTGTCCAAGATTCACCGCACAGGAACCCAAGACCATTCCTTCATACCCCCACAGCATCGCAAGTCAAGGATCTGCCGGACAGTTAAAGCAGGACCACCATCAATGATCCGAGGTGGAGGAGGGTCCGGAGCAGCAGGAACCAGGGGGAACGTGATGAAGGGCTTGAACTGGGAGATGTGAAACACCGGGTGAACATGGAGGAAAGCAGGCATCTGGAGCCAGAATGTGACAGTGCTGATGTTTTGAGTGATGCAGTAGGGTCTGATGAATGGTGGAGACAGTTTCCTGGATTCCGTGCAGCGGTGAAGCTCCGGAGTGGAGTAATATACCCTGTCACCGACCTGGTACATCTGTTCCAGAGGGTGTCGGGGTTGGTGCTACTGGGATTAGCAATGATTTGCTTTGAGGATAGCTATTCTGTCTCGAAGCCAATTCCCTCGATACCTGCGGACCGATTGTTGGGCTGATGGTACATCAATCTCCAGCTCTTGATGGTCTAACATTGGTGGTTGGAAACTGTAACATACCTCAAATGGGATCATCCCGGTGGCAGAGGACATCAAGAGGTTGCATCTAATGATGCGCTCCAGCTGTGGATTGGTCCAATCCGTCTGACCATTTGTCTGGGGGTGGTATCCAGAGGAGATACTGCAGGAGGCCTTCAAGAACTGGGCTGTGAACTGGGGCCTTGGGGAGCCATGCAAATGAACCACATGTTCGATGATTAGTTTAGCAGTGTTTTTGGCTGAGGGAAACCCCCGTGAGAGCCACCAGGTGCATGACCTTGGAGAAGCAGTCCACAATGGTGAGGATAGTGGTTTTACCATCAGAATCCAGCAGTCCAGTTATAAAATTCAGCGCTATGTGTCACCAGGGACAGCGAGGAACTGGATAGGGTCGGAGAGGTCCCAGTGTAGGAGTACTGGAGGTTTTGGCTATAGCCCACACTGCCAGAATGCCTTTCGTTGGAGGTTCAGGATAACTCCAGGGTGTTCAACATAGTGGAGGAATGGGCTCATTGGAGGGTTTCAGAGTAGAGAGGTGGTAGGTACAAATAACCGTCCAGGCGGTGTGACTGCCGATGGGGGCTCCAAGGCCTGTCCCTGGCAAACTCTATCTTCCCATTCCCACTGGAGGGGTGAAACAACTAACGCAGGGTTCCGCCTGGGGCGCATCTCATTGGTAAGCGTGGGAGAGGGCATCTGCCTTCGTGTTTTTCAATCCTGGAAAATATGAGAGGTTAAAATGAAACTTTCAAAGAACAGTGCCCATCGTGCCTGTCGAGGGTTCACTTGTTTCGCATGCTGGATGCCGATAAGATTTTGGTGATCGGTCCAAACGTGGAATGGGTCAACTGAACAGCAAAAGAGTGATCAATTCAATTCAATTTCAATTCAATTTTATTTCTATAGCACTTATTAAAACCAGGTTGTCACAAAGCAGCTTTACAGAGTTCAGGTCCGAGCACCTAGTGAGGAAGCCAAAGGCAACAGAGGCGAGGAAAAACTTCCTCAAATGGAAGAAGAAACCTCGGGAGGAACCAAGCCTCAAAAGGGGAACCCGTCCTCCTCAGGTCGACACAGAAAGGAAGAAAGGAGGGGGAGAGGGGTGGGGGGGGGAGATATCAAATACAACACTGCGAGAGAGAGAAAGAAATAGAGAGAGAGAGAGAGACATCAATACAGCACTGGGAGAGAGAGAGAGAGAGAAAAATCAAATACAACCCAGCACTAGATAAATAACGAGACGCCTTTGGTTCTGCATAAGTTTGTGTATGGGGATTATAAGAAATAATTTCAATATAGAAAGCTTGACATAACAGGTGTGTTTTTAGCCTGGATTTAAAAATTGAGACTGTGTCTGAGTCCCGAACGTTGTGTGGTAAGGCATTCCAG
>JBBKCR010000001.1:32891479-32902661 GCA_037577295.1 Ladigesia roloffi
ATGGTTCCATCTATCACAGCAAGCCTTCCAGGTCCTGAAGCAGCAAAACAACCCCAGACCATCACACTACCACCACCGTATTTTACTGTTGGAATGATGTTCTTTTTTTTAGTCTCTCTGAACAGGCCCCCTCTGCTGTTCTCCGGGATGGCTCCCCCACCAGGAAGCCCCTCTGCCGAAAACCTGTCAACTTTCCTGGGGATGAGGCCTTCAGGCCCTGCCTCATTTGGGCTCATCTGAGTCCCTTCATTGCCCTGTGTGGAGCCTACCCCACCGGCTCCACCTCGGCCCCTTAATGACAAAAAAAAATTAATGCGGAGGCTTTTCTCTTCCCTTAGCAGATCCTGCATTTGTTCAGAATCAAAAAGCCATCCTCGGGCTGCTAAAGCTAATGGCCATGCTCGGGCTATTAAGGCTATTGGCCTACCTAGGTCTACTCTCGTTAAAGGCCTACCTCGGCCTGCTACTGCTAGTACAGTCACCTTCTCGGTGCGGGTGTAGGCCACAGGGTCCAGGTTTCCTAGGCTTGTGACAGAGCAGGAGGCTGGAGGCTGGAGCTGGAGGCTGGAGCTGGAGGCCGAAGCTGGAGCTGTTTCCGGGACAATGGTGTGGGTCTAGGAGGTTGCCACTTGTTGGTGCTCATGAGCGGAGCTTCTGCGCTGCTGGAGAGTGGAGCCTCTGCGCTCTTTGCTGAGAGAGGAGTCTTGGCGATGAAAAATGAGTGGTAGAGAGGTTATGGATGTTGCAGTGGCAAAAGACCTGAGGTATAGGAACTGGTGACTATTCCAGAAGGCAGAAAATGAAATGAATTAATGGTCAGAGATGAAAAGAGTTTTGACACTGAGGAAATTAATGATATAATTCTTAGTAAGCATGGGGACTACAAACTAGGTTGAGGTTCAAGAGCAGGGGCATAAAGTCAGCCAAACTGGGATTATCAATTACTTCTGCCAGACACAATAACGGTACCATCTGTGGATGTCAGAAATTAGATGGAAGCATATTATTAATGCTTATTTAGAGTATCGCTTATTTCGAGTAATGTAAGTGCCCTTGAGTGAGTAGAGCTGATTGCCTGGTCAGTTTACTTGCTCAGTGGACTCTCACATAGACTTGCTGATCTTTACCTTATTAAGTCTTCACATGCTTCACATGATTACCAACACTTCATTGAATGCACTCATTTGATATTCACAGAGGCTGGTATTCTGCTACTGCTCCTGGTGAATTCAGATGGCCCCTGGCTTCTACTCAAGAGCCACCTAAATGTTTCAGCATACCAAAGCATTTTGGACAAACCCACAGTTCCAAATTTGTGCACACATCTTGGGAAAGACCCTTATTTATTCAAGCGGTCTGTGCCCCAGTGCACAAAGCAAGGTCTATAAAGACACAATTTCATAAGTTGACATAACTTGACTTATAGTCAATTCATAGTTGACATAACTTGACTTGCACAGAGCCCTGACGTCAACATCATCAAATATCTTTGGAATGAGTTAGAACTGAAATTGAACTGAGATCTCAAGCGGGTTGAATTTTGGGGACAGGGTGTTCGCCACACATCCCAAATATTCTGAAATGAAACAAACAATTGCTAACACCAGAAGTGATAATACTGATAATACAGCATCATTTAACTGCACTGAATCTTCTGTTTTTTCGCATCCTTAAAATATTCAAAACATACAAATTACATACAAATACATACGAATTCCAGGTTCACCAACATTTGTGTTGGTGAAATTCACATTGCCTTTATAAATTTTGTGCTTCAATAATCGCATCAGCACTGCTCTATCTGTGTATGGGGATCTAGATCAGAAAAATAAATTATTGTCTATATATACTATGACACTCCTTAGAAATTAAAGCAAGACTTTCTTGGAAGAATGCTTGGAAGACAGAGGGGGCACCAGTGAGTATATAACACAAGACCAAGTACTCATAGTGCACTTCATGGTAATAAAAGCAGTTGTAAACACATCTCCTTAGCAAAATCTTACTACATTATAAGCCCTGTGGAGTAGTGACAATGGCACATCCTCTGATATTTTCTATGTTCAAGGGAATGAGTGGCAAATGGAAATTGTTTTTGATGGTGATATTGATTAGGGCTCAATAATCAATACAGGATCAGAGTCCTCCGTCCTTTTTCTTCAATTTAGCTAAAAAAATGGTACCTGTACCTGGGAGGAAGCACTTCAATTATGTAGTCATTAATGGTCTGTTGTTCTGGTCAGCCAACTGACTTCAGCCATGATCCTTCTTACTGCAGCCTTTAACACAATCAGCCATCAGATCCTCCTAACTATACTCTCGAGCTTCGGCCACAGCCTAGCAATGGTTTGCATTCAGTCCTGAAGCCTGTTTTGATAAAGAAAGATGATGAGTTAATATAAACAACACATTCCAGAACTGCGGAAATGAAGGAGAGAAGAGATACTGCTCTGTAGTTGTTGATTTCTGATGAGTACAGCATGGGGTTTCCCCGGGAATTGGTGTGACACTGCTTAAAGGCTGATTGGAGATGGGAGCCATTAGAAGGCAGGTGCAAGGTTAGGCTTCAATATTCCTAAATTCTCACACACCACAGCTCTACCACTGAACCTGTGACTGCCCGCATTAAGTTCAAACAATTAACACATACCTTCAAGGCCAAGGATAGACTTGCACCTTCTTACTTATTAGCCTTGGACCCCCAGTGTTGGAACAAATTCCGTCTTGCAGTCAGACCTGCAGTGTCCCTCGCTGTCTTCAAGTGTCCTCTGAAGCCCCACCTCGGTGACTAAAAAAGCACCTCAGTGACTAACCAGTCTTCTTGCTTATTTCTCATTCAAATTTTCCTATATAAAAAAAACCAAGAGAACTTACCCTCTTCTTTCTTCTGTATTAACCTCTTTTTTCCATTTTGATAGGGTTTGTAATGGTGTGAAACTTAGCTAGAATGAACTTGGTTAAAAGCAGATGTTGATTTAAATCTAGCTGTACAGGTATGTGTGTCACTCTGGATAAGACTGTGCGCTAAATGCTGTAAATGTAAGAACAGATGTGGACTACTTAAGCTCTGATGTACATTGCTCTGGGTAAGAGTGTCTGTTAAATGCTGTAAATGTAATAAATGGTTACTAGCTCAGCTTATTTTATCTTATCTCACAACACACACACACACACATACACACAAACAAACACTTCTGAAGATTAATGTAAGGTCAAAGCTCTCAACAAGCGCCAGCCAAAAAAACTAACCTGTTCGTGCTGTACTTTTTTATATTTGTTGTGTTTTGTTGGGCTGTTTGATGTGGTAGGATTGATCTAGCAGGAACTGGGAGCCTCTCTGTTTCTCTTCGTATCCCTGTGAGCTGTCTGATCCCACCACGCAGTGCGACATTGAATCTCTGGGGTCACTGTCATCTGGGCAGACTGGGCAACTCACGAGAGAGAGCCTTGCTGGATTTCTCCTACATGAGCCAGCTCTCCAGATGGCCTCAAAGAGCCACATGCAGCCACTATTTTAGCCCCAACACAAAAAAGGAGGCAAATGCACTCTAAATATTTTATAGATAATCTAATTGAAGAAAATTTGAAACACTTTTTTTTGAATACCAAGAACACTAACTGCTTTTGCACTCCTGATGAGTGATGAAGGTTAAGAAGAGCAGCAGAGATGACATGGCTGAGTGTTAGGCTATGCTTTTAAATGGAATCAGAAATCAAATCCAACTTGTTTTACAAAGCTTGATTTGGTAAAGTTTGGTAATCATCCAAAAAGAACTAAATTCTTGAAGTGGTGAAGGTACATTTCTATCCGTCCTGGAAGAGTTTGCAATAGGGATACTAACTCTGTTGACAAAAAAAAAATTTATTTAATTTTTATGCTTGATATTTTGTTTATGCATCAACATTGGCGTACATGCTTGATGTAATTGGTGCCTAATTTGTACACAAACTACAGAGGCAGTTTTCATCACAGTATGTGTCTTTAAAAATCTCTAATTAGGGCCAGTTGGGACCAGCAGTTAGAAGGTTAAAGAGGTTCTGACAGCCCAAATCATTGCTCAGGAAGCTGAAAATATATGCAAAATCTCAGCAGATGGGGCGAGACTGGCCTTTGCCAAGTGATAACTGTTATTCCTTTGCACCTTCAAAGCTGTCATGCTAATAGGCACATTTTGAATGTATTCATGCTGTAGTTACAATATCCACATAGTCCCTAATGATATGTTAGCCAGGCAGTGTAAAACAAACAATTACCTTGGATTACTTGGCCATAATAAGTAACATTTGACTTGATCTCTTCATTTAAAATATTATGAGAGACAAGGAGCGAACACCCAGCACAGCTTTCAAGCTTAATATTGTATTTTTTTCAAACCTATTTTCTAAAGTTTTAGAAACCAAAAACATGGTATGAAGCACCGACTCCAATAGAGTAACAGGAGCACCCTCGGACTTGGTGAACTGGAAAAACATGACGGATGTTTGAAACATAACAGGATAAAGTTGTTTTATTGGTTTGCAGTATATTTATAATCAAAAATTAAATAAAACACATCCAAATTTAGCAGGAAATATATATGTTGTGATGTTCACTGCCCCTGGTTTATGACCTTTAATCATTCCGTTTGTTGGAATGTTTAAGAGCAGTGAGGAAAAGAAGGAGGTGTGGCTTGGATGAAATAAGTCCTTTTGGAAGTTTAGGTTACATTCTTTCAGACTGTCTCCCACTTTCATCAGTACTAAATTGTGTCTATTGGCAACCTAGCACAGTTTTAAATATAACTTAGCATGTTTTAAATATAAAACTTGCTACAATGTGGTAGCTGGCATTATGTCACATATTTACATATATTAGGGGTGTGCTGAGCAGATCAGTCTGATACCATTGAAACCATCAAACTAATATGTAACTAAACTGTATGGAATGGACCATATTTTTGTTTCATTCTTTCTGTTTTTAACATTGTTTAAGAAACCTAAAGAAAGCACCTCAATTCACCAGAAAACAGAAACAATAAATAAATTAATATTTCTCCCCAAAGCTAAGCTTTGTTTACTTCTGGCACTGAAGAAATGGGCCCATACAAAACCTAATTTTTTTGGTTAAGTTTTGTTTTCGACTTCAGTGCTAGAGTGACATCACTTGTAAGAACAAGAATTCCAAGGTGTATAAAAAGTGAAGTAATTACATTTAAATTAAATGAAACAATCTATAATTAACAATTAACAATTTTCTTTGATATACATTTTTTATTCACTGAATCATGTCCACTTTGAATCAATTCAATTTTAACTTTAGTTCTTTACTCAGAGTTTCTCAGTCAGTAATCAGCGTGAAGTTCTCTGAACGAAGACCTGGAGAAATCTGATGTTTTCAGCACAACCAGCAGGTGCAGCTGAGCTCAGAAATGAAATGTATCACTGAACCTTTTTTGAAAGTCTAGTTTGCTACATTTCTGAGTCCCTCAAGGCAAAGGTAAATGAAGGTTAGCAGTGGCCTATGGCTGCACTGACAGCGAGTGGTAGAGAGCGAAAGAAAGTAAGAGAGAGAGGGAGGGAGGGAGAGGTGAGTGTTAAAATAGTACGTTTCTCTTCTTGATCTTCACCTTTTTACACAATAACAGCATTTTATCTCTTTATGCCTTTACTATGTTCTATAAATGAAATTCACTAATTAGTAATCAGAACTGGTATTCTAATGCAGGCCAACATCACTGTTTTGGAATACTTGGAAATAAAATACTGGCTCCTTAATAGTGTAAATATTACATCTAACAAAGAGCTTCCTGGTGCCAGTTGCCCATCCTTGGACCACTTATGGTAGGTGTTAACCACAGCGTACTGGGAACACCCCACATTTGGAAATATTTTAACCCCATCCCTTTTGTTATAACAATTTGGCCCTTCTAAAAGTCACTAAGTTACTTATTATTGCATGTTACCTGCTTTCAATACATCCCCCTCAAAACGGATTAATTTGCTGTCTAATATATCCCAGATCAGTGTTATTCTCTTCACATGTCAGTAATTTTAATGTTGTGGCTAATTGTTAAGGGACCTTTTTGTCATAGGTGAACACACCACAATGCGCAGTGTGAACAGCACAAAATTCTTCTCTGCGCGTAACCTGTTCACCCGACTGAAGCATCGGGCAGCCAGAGTTAGGGGCAGTGCCCTGCTCAGGGGTATCTCAGAGGTGCCACTAGCAATTTTAGGATTCCGACCCATGACTTCCTGATCACAGGAGCAGCGCCCTAATCAATAAAGAACCAGCTGTTTTACTGGTGTACGCGTCCATGTGTGTGTGAGCAAAGGACTTTATATTTGAACAGTGAATTAGAAATGGTAATGACTTTTCTAGAAATAAATCTAAATATTAAATGTTTATATAACAGCTTTTCAGTGTCAGGATGTAGAAACGCCACGTTTGTAAAAGCGAAGACTGGAGGAAACTATGAACTCTGCCTTCTGCCAAGGCAGCATTCGCTAAAGTTCACTGCATTTTTAATTACAAGAAAATGATCTTAATATCTGTGATTTACCTGGGGCATCATTTATGTCTAATCACAGAAATAATCACAAAATATAAATTTTTGTAGTTAATATTTTACCAATAGAACTATTAATCAAACCACCATGCCAAGCCCTACTGCAGTAAAATGAGAAGAACTGAAAAAAGAAAAATAATGAAGTAAAAAGCATCATCATTCCTACACATTAAAATTCACTGCATGTTTATTCATGAAAGGCCACAGAATACACAGATCTATACAACACAAGTGCCACATATTTCTTTCTGAGAGGACGCATTCTTCTGGTGTGTGGAAGGTCCTCAGATGGGGGCAGGAGGAGCAGATGCAGTCCACAGGTAATTAATTCATCATTAGCCTTTCTTTGGTAAACACAAAGCCACAATTGCGGTGCTCCTTTAACCTTGAAGTTCAGGAGCGACCAGCTGTGATAATCTCTCCGACTGCTGTTATTATCATCACAGCACCTGAATAGTACATACACTATAGAAAAGGAAAAAGGTAGGGTATGACAAAATAAGTGAGAGAGAAAGAGAAAGAGAGAGAGCGAGGGAGAGTGAGAGAGTGAGAGAAAGAGAGAGAGAGAGGTTTAAAGCCGTCTTTAGAGCAACCCCCTTTTGTCACAACAGAATCAGATCTGCATTACCCCTCGCACATCTAACGGATAGCATTTAGAAACAGGAGGGGGGTATTGACTTTTCCTTTCTTTTATCCCCTTTTTCCAAATCACTGGTGAGGCATTTAGTGCCTGCAGGAATGTCAAATCTCCAACCTGCATTTTGATGTGGGTGCCCGGGGTTCGGTCTGCTCTGGCACGCTTCTAGCGCTCTTGTTTGTGCTTTAGTGTCCATTAAGCGTCCTTGACTCAATGTTACATTCGGCCTTTATGGTCAAATCCCGATTCTACAGTCCCAGCAGGCCTGCTAACAGGGGGGTACAGAACAGGGATTTTAAATCATATTTAATTAAAACAATAAAGCTTTTAGTATTATATACCATATATAATACAGAATTGTAATTTCTGTGTAATTTCTGTAAGTGTATTGTAAAATGAGGCATGTAAGTACATAACTCTAGTGCTGTGTGAATTTTATAAAAACATACTATTTAAGATTACAGACTGTTTAATCGTACGCACATGTTTATAGAACTAATGGATCTATAGATCAGCTGGTCTATCAGAAAAAGACATCGACATATAATACATTTGATCTAAAAATGTGCCATCGCTTTGCAAACCGTGTAATAAAGTTTTCTGGGGTTTCACGTGTCAGTCTTTAATCTAGATCCACCAGAACGTGTGTGAGTGTTGTTGTTAGTTTAATATAGTCTTATAGATTTGTTTTCAAAAGATGACAAGTTGAGGAGAAGTGGCTGGTCACTGTTCTTGATAAAACAAATTCTTCTCCAGAAGATAATAGCAAATCAAACCACTGGCCCATTCCTCTCCTCCCACCCTCTCCATCTCCTTTATCTCCGGCCCGCTCTGCCAGCACTCTCCGTCAGCACTTCCCCCACCTACCCACCCACCTCTACACCCATTTCATGTTGCTTAATGCCACCCCCCTCGTTTGAAGTTTTCAAGCAAGGTTCAAAAGAGCCAGGTGCTGAATCATAATATTAAAGCGGAGTGGGGGAAGGAGGAGGCTCCATAAAAGCAGGAAGATCTGAGCAGGCCAAGGCAACAAACATGGCTTTCAACTGCCTTTTTGTCGGCCCCTTCTGCAGATGTCACCAGTTGTTATCCCCAGCAGAGACTTCAAGCGTGGAGCAGTGCCCCTGGCTCAGTCTGCGCACACGTTTCAAGTGTCAATCACATGGGGAGGGCTATAGGACGCAGCCGGCTTCCTGGTCACTGTCCTGTGAAAAGTGCCAACATTTTGCCATTGATTTGACGCAGTATACAAAGATAGAGCCATCTTTGTGTGTGTGTGTGTGTGTGAGAGTGTGTGTGTGTGTGTGTGTGTGTGCGAGTCATCCTCTGAAGGATCATATTTGATGATGTCAGAGATGGTGTCTGCAGGGAGAATAAATGTTCTGGACATCACACACACCCAGAATGGAGCGCACTTATTTAAACACACCTCAACAAAAACTGAAGGGATAAAGGGAGATGAAGTTTTGCTGAACAATGAGTGTGTGTGTGTGTGTGTGTGTGTTTGTTTGTGTAAATGAGCCCTTCTGTGATTGGCTGGCCTCATTCCAACCTGCCATGGGCTGATTGGGCAGGTTCCCATTAACGTGTTTGGGATTTTTTACATCACAAAAACATTTTATTTTCCATTTAATTTTCTTCTCTACGTAGTTTTGCCGTGTGATGGAAACCTAACCCAGCTATTTGTTAGTGATAGCCTGGTTAACCTTTTCCACACCTTTCAAACTCAAACTGAAATTTATCTTCAGCCCAAGCAGATAGTTGTGCTCGTCCTTCCTCAGCTTCCCGGCTGTTAGTTTGTGTCCCCATTGTAATGTTTTGCACAGACAGTAAATAAAAAGTGGCTTCTTCACGTATTGTGATGCCGTTTCAATCAGAAAGCAGTCTGCCACTGAGCATAGTGTGTTCAGGCTTGTGTTCAAGTGACTTTGTTTTTAGTGGAAAAAATATTTGTTTTAATTGCAGCACCATATCTTCTCCTCATCAAGTGGGCCTTCATCAGATGCCCTGATTCAAAGATTGCGGATTGTGACTCCCAGACCGTTTCCATTGTATGTCTGTTGGTTAATGGGTGGATGGAAGGTTGTCCCCATTGGTTTCCTAGTGGTTGCTTGGTAGTTGCTGGGTGATTGCTATAGCTCAAGGTGGCTTCTAGGCTGTGGCTAAATTTTAAAACACAGAAAATTCCTGTAATAAAACTATGCTAATTCCGTGTTATGGAAAGTATTTAAATAAATTCTGCATAATGTAGTATTTCTTGTTGAGCCACATTGCTTGAGTGCGCAACCAATTATACACACCTGATCCATCCTGACAGTGTGATCTTTCACACACATGCAGTGTGAATAACATTCTAAACTAATGGTGTAAAACACTCTTAACAGACGTGTACTAGTGTGATCCTGCTGGTGTGGGTTTCCTCCCTTTCAGTGAAGCTACAAAAGTGATTCGAGTGCTAAACTCCCCCATGTGGAGATCGAACAAATTGTAATCAGTTGATTTTTCAATCAAGTCTAATTGAATTCGCTTAACCCGTGGAACTCAGAGCATATCACTAATATCTGATTTCAACAAAAAATGGTCTAAAGCTATTGTGATGCTAGAGTGTTGCGTAGTGGTTGACATGGTTACCTAAGTGGTTACAAGGTTTTTGCAGTTGTTTGTTAAGGTGTTTCTCGCTGGTTGCAATGGAAGTGCTGGGGGTTACTAGGGTGTTGCCATGGTTTTCCAGGTTGTTGCTAGGGTGTTTCTGGGTGGCTGCTATTGCCACTTCAAGGTCACTTCTAGGGTGTGGCTAGATTTTTCCACAAAGAAAGTAGTTTCAGCCAGAGATGCATTTCAGCTAGAAAATGCAGTTCATTCAGAGCACTGCGAAAGAAGGCCTTCGTCTATCACCCCTCTGTCCAGAATGATGGACTCTCTGTCAGGGACGCCAGTGAAAGCAGGTTCTATGTGTGGGCAAACATGACCTGTGAAGTTCGGCAGGAGTTTTGCACAGCCATGTTTACACAGCACACACACACACAAACACTCACACTTGCACACACTGCTTCAGGGAGAATGCCTCAGGTGTGTGAGATTGCTTCTGATTGATTTCCCCCTGTTTACACATTGTCATGTGTGTGTGTGTGCGTGTGTGTGTGTGTATGTGTGTGTGTGTTCTCAGGAGTGAACGTGATGCTCCGTAAGATCGCTGTAGCAGCGGCCTCAAAGCCATCAGTGGAGATCACACAGAATGGCGAGTTGCTGTCAATCAAAACGTCCACTTCTGTCAGGACCACCCACGTCACCTTCACCGTTGGACAGGAGTTTACCGAGACCACTGTAGACGGTCGGCCCTGCACGGTACACACACTCACACACACACACACACACACACAACATCCTGCAGTGTATGATTTGATCCACAGTTGATGATCTTGTTGATTGTTATTGAACTATCACTGGTATACCGCATATTAAAGCACTTTTAATGCAACAGTAGCAGTCATATCATCCCCTACGGATCCTGTAGTGTATCACTGTTTGTTAGAATGAACGCCCAGATTATAAGAACATGATAAAGCATTATAGACCATTAGAGCATTAAAGAACTTTGTAAAAATTACAGATTATAGAGAGGTTTTTAAGTTAAACAGCACAAGCTATGTCACACCATTTGCTTCATATACTGTATTAGTATGTTATGATAAACTTGTGGATCATATAAGCCTTTTCGAAAGTTATTCAGTATTATAGAACTTAATAGAACATAATGGAATATTATAGATCATTGTACAGTATTGTAGAACATTATACAGAATTTTCGAGCACTTTTTACCTGAAACAACAGAGGCAACAACAGCGCCTCCTATGGTCCCTGTAGTGTATCACAGTCTGTCAGAATGAATGTGTGGACCATATAAGCATAAGGATGATAGTGTCGTGAGTCTGGCGTTGAACACTGGGGGGCGTTGCAGGACTACAGTCCAAGACGCAGCTGGAGACGGTTTTGGAC
>JBBKCR010000001.1:32941201-32959871 GCA_037577295.1 Ladigesia roloffi
CCTCGCAGGGTGGGTTTGGCTCTCTGGGGAGGTATTGGAAGAGTCCTTCCTGAGGTTTTGAGGTGACACTGGTGCTGAGAGATTCCCAGGACTATGGGGTTCTTCCTGCCTGGAGCTCTCCTGCGTCTCACCAGGTGCTACCACTGTGCGCTGCATCTGTGCCCCCTTCTTTCCGCATTTAGTTCTGCCTTGATGTATTTGAAGGCCTTTTGTGTTCTTGCAGATCTTTCCGCAGTGACACTTTACTTCCATAACTTCCCCAGTTAACGATGTTTGAGTGAGCCATCTCGTTATCCGTGAATCCGTTGTCCTAGCCATTACCTTTGTTTCCGTCCTGTTGAGTCGCTCATCCTCCCCCCCTCTCGGGCGACTCTGGGGGTATTTCTTTGTATAACTTTCCGTAGCTTGAATTGGTGCCCTCTTGCGAGTGCTGTGCATGAGGTTGCTAGCCTAATGCACCCACGCCAGTCTTTCCTGGAGGTCATCTGTCTCTCCAGAGTCACCAAACTTCCTCGGTTGCCATCCAGCCTTTCCTGGAAGTCACTGGTTGCCCAGAGGTTCATGATTACGATTACATCCAGAGAAGCATGGGAACGAGTAAAAGTGAAAATTGAAGTATAAGAACATCTTACACAATAGTAATCTTTAGAGTAGTTATCTTTATTTTCTTTTAAGGCACTGGCTTTCATGGTGTTTCATGGTCTCTCAAGAAGTTTGTTGTCATGCTGCACCAAAAGATCCTGTAAATCATGCAAAACACGAGGAATCTGAAAAACTCTGCAAATAATACTCGCACCTTCCGTAACCAGTTGCTGTCTCATAAATGTTTAATTTAAAATCCAAACCATGTAGTGTCATTAGTATTATATATTTTTTTTTGCATTAGAAGCAAACAATGTGTCTGACCTGCTACTGATTCCTTCTTAAGGTATAATAATAATAATCAGTAAATCATTTGTCCGTTACCACACGAATAGCAGCCAAAAGTCATTTTGTTGAAGCGGTTCTTGACATGTCGAAATGTACTAGATTCAGCACCCCTTTTTATGAAATTGACCAAACTTGCCAGAATTTGATAGTGATGCAGCAAGTTTCAAACTTTACAGCAACAAATACTGACTGGTAAAATTCTAACGTATCTACTAGGTGGCAGTCCCTCACAAATAAATTGCAAAAAGCTGGGGGTATTACATATAGGGCCTTACAAATAACTTTTCTGTTTATTTTCTGAATTTAAATTTGACATATTGAAATACAGAAATTATACATATATTTATAGGATGTGCACTTAGCTGTCACACACACCCGTCATGTGACACGCAATATAACTAGGAAGTTAAGCACAGAGGAAGAAGACACTGCTCATCACACATCACCATACCAGCTTCTTCTCTTCAGGGCTGTGAGAACTTTGGTTGTCTTATTGATTTGTGTGTGTATGAGAATGTAAATTCTGTGTTGGGAATTTTTACTCTATTCAGAGAGAGTCCTCGGCCAAGATGTGCGGGATACCTGCTCTCTCATGCTACTCCGCAATTGAGGTCATCCTCCACACTACACCAGGCTAACTGTTGGCCAATATTCATGATATATCTCTGATTTAAGACCACTGCAATAAAAAAAAAATCAGTATATCTATGTGTATAACAACCATTCCAGTCTGTTCATTCCTACACAACCAGTAATCCTGAATCAAATCTTATTTAATGAAGAAAAGTATAAAAAAATCAACATAAAACTGCTGAAATCAACACTCTTCTCCTGCAATGTGACCAGTTATGTTGTTTGAGTGAAAAAGAGATTTGTTTTCTAAAATTATTTACGTCAAACATTCTCATAGTTTGATGCATTGTCATTTCCTTTCAAATTATGTTTTAAAGGTCAATCTTTTAATAAGGTAATTAACAAAAAATATTGTCAGCAGTTCCTAAAAAACTGAAGCAAAGCTGTTCAGTTCAGTACTTGGTCCTGAGAAACAGTCTCATTCGTTTCCTGAGTATGTTCATTTAGACAAAACATGACAATTGACCAGGATCCCCAAACTTTAACATAAATATTGATTATGCATTTGAACACAATATTGATCACATTTCATTGAAAAGGAAAATTAAACATAAGTAAATTTCACACATCCATATACTTTGTGTCCTGCCCTGGGCTCAACCATTTTACTGGTGAATGTTTTTTAAAGAATAAATGGGTCTGTGGGATTCATTGTCCAAAATGTACTTTGACATCATAAATAATGCATGAAGAAAACATCACGAAAAGTAGATTTGTAAGCTGTACATGATTTGTATTGAATGGGCAGTGTCTAATAAGCTCTCAACATAATGACGTCTTTCATATAGCCACAGTACTGACCATCATAATATCACTGAAATTAATTAACAAATTCTAAACAATAACAACTTAATTGTATCTTTGTCTTCTTCCACAATAGTGTGATTCAGTTGAAACTACTTTATGAATAACACGTTCAGACCAAACCCAGATGCAGCATATCCTTGTTCCACAAAACATGTTTCATGATGGATTTTTTTATCCTTTTTGCACCAAAATAATTATACAAAAAGATAAGAGGTTAAATAAAGAATTAGATAGGAAAAAGCTGTGTATAATTATTGGCCCCATTTAATTTCTGGAGCACTAATGGAAGCACATGGAGGGGTGAAATGTCTTGGTGGCAACAATTTATCTGCTGCATTTTCACCGTATTTCACCATCTCTTTGTAAAAAACAACCCACTCTATGCTCTTGATTGCATCTCATAATTATCCTGCATTGTGGTGGCATTCAACATAAAAGTAACTTCAGGTGTAAAACAAGCAATAGCTTATACAATTAGCCTGTGAATGAGTGACTGGGTGATTTCTCACCCCTAGTATGAAGCTATGCAGATTACAGTGGACAGAGAATAAACACCTCATTTGGGTGTATCGTTTTTAGTATTTTCAGCAGCTGTTTGAATGTGAATTAAAGAAAATGAAAGCATGCATAACCCCACAGTTTTACTATTAAAACTTCAGATATCTGTGTTCTGATGTTTAGACCCTAACAGTACGAAAGGCAGAGATTTAACATGCTGCTTTTCGGTTCTTTTTCGGATGAGAAGTTGTGTGTCTGAGGCAGAGAGGAGACATACCAAACATGGAAATGCTAAATTTATGACTAATAGACACACATCCACCACAAATACGGCTTCTGATTGTGTGAACAGCACGATTAAACCACAGCATCTCCTCCATACTCGATTCTCCCCAGACAGGAATCCAATTAAGCAGCTCTGCTTTATCCTCCGCCGATCCTTTTTTCCCAGCACGGATGAGTGTAGTGAGGGTCCACAGAAGCAGGCTTTCCTACAGCAGGAGTGGGATGCTGGCCCACCGGCTTCAGGGCTGTGATCTCAATGTGCAGGGCTGCCATCCACACAGCAAAGGGGGAGAAAATGAGGGAGGAGAGACAGACCGCGCAAGGCTGTGGGGAGTCCTGATACAGACATCACACACACTCCTGCTATAAATGCATAGGAGTGCATGTGTTGAGTCTCGCAGATTTCCTGCCTTTTACATTGTTTCTTGGAAAAAAATGTAATTGGTCTAAAATATTTATGGAAAATGATGTGAAAGTTCTTTAAACTTTAAAAAGGTACTCACTCACACAGTTCAGACAGTGACTCCTGAAGCCTCACACGTCAAAACCCACATTTTGCAGGCAGCTTGGCCTCAAAAACATCAATTGATGCAACATACAGAAATAAATATATTGTGGGTTTCACATTCATTCCCTAGATATTTTGGTTTCATTAAACTGGAGCAAATCTTTAGTAGGAAATTCGGCCTGTAAACAACCCCAAATCTACTCCTTATCTAAACTATAACACACACAGACGGGCTTCAGAAAGTTAATTAAATATTGTAGTAGTTAATTGACATTAAAATGCATTGTAAGCTCACAGATACTCTAGTCTAAATATCTATAGAAATATATAAGATCTGTGAACTTGTTAAAGTAAAACAGTTTCAGAGGTGCCAAATACATTTTGACCCTTAACTGCCTCACAGTTGTGGAAAATAAATAAATAAATGAAATGACCAAAATCAATATGCTCTTAACTTTTACATCTCAAGTGATGACATCCGAGTAGAAAAGGCCTCTTGAAAATCTCTCATTCAAATACTTGGTGATTTTAAGTTAAATAATTTAGTTTTTTATCTATGATGCAAAGTTAAGAAAGGGTTAAAAAAGGCACACAAAGTGTTTCTTGGAGTAGAGTTAGAAATAGAAGTACACTTCAAATACAGGCCTACATGGTTCCCTCTGGCATGCCAGGCCTCTCAGGCCTTCCCTCTCTTTGGCATGTCAAGCTTACAGTGCCCCCGGTCCTGTTCTCTGTCGGGGGCCTTCGTTTTGGAGCACAGTGAAGGCTCCACTGGGCCCGACCTACCTGGGACGAGGCAGGGAACACAACAGGGGGCTCGTCTGTTTTTGGTCACTACATTACTATCTCAAGCACACCTGACAGAGAGCATGGAATAGTGGCCTCACAGGAATTTTAATCTTCCATGCACGCAAACAAAAGAAAGGACAGGCTCAGTGCCATTGTAGCTTGGGGAATGGTTTTACAGAGTGTGGAGATAAACCACCTCAAATCCTTATGTTATGTTGCAGGTTGTGATGCCAGGGCACTGGGTTTGAAGAAATGCTTGCAGGCAGAAGCGGTCACAACCTCAAGTCATTGTTTCAACTTACTACATATGAGAGACAAAAGTGAATAAAGAAAAGCCACTGTACAGGATAAGGGATGAAATAAGATTCAGAATTCATATGCCATACATTTACAAGCATCTAAGTTAGAGTGAAATGAACTGTCATAAAACTATATTAAGAAAGAGCAGACGCTACATTTTAAGCTTTGAAAAGCTTGACTGATTATACACAACAAACTTTACAGAATCTCTTTTTCGTGTGAAAAATGTTTTCCTTAGCTGTCTGTATCATCCTTCTACCTTGGCGATCCAGGCAGGTCAGCACTCTTAGTTTGTCCTTTATTCCTTTATTCATACACAGTATTAGTTTTATAAATGTCAAATATGACTTACTCAAAGCAAGAACGTAACCCGCCTTCCAGTCATAAAACTATTCTTGTTTCACCCTGTGCCCAGAATCTCGAGGGCAAATTCCTTCTCCTGTTCTCTTTCTTACCCTCATTTCTCCACAAACTAATCTGCACCTCAGAGCTCCTGCTGGTTGCCTCTGTGGGACAAACAAGATTTGTGTAGCCATCACTCATGATTCTGCCCCCTACGTCAGGCACCATTAAAAATAACCGGTTCCGACAGCGTCCAAGCAACCCAACACCTTCCAACCAACACCTCTTTATCTCCACTGCCCTTACCCTCTACCCTCTTCATTAGGCATGTTTTAGGGTGTGCCATGCTATCTACATTATAACTAAAGCTGTTAGCATCTGTTTTACTCCAAGCAAAGTCAAAAGGTGCAGGGCTTTGAGGAGCTAGCCCCAGCTCCCACATGGATTCCCTCACTCAGCCTCCCCTCCCTTCCCATTACTTTGCATACCCAGAAATGTCACCTTACTCCAGCAAGCTGTTACCGCCCTGCCTCCATGCCAAAACAGCTAGCCTCAAAGGACACCAATGGATCCTGCATTTTCAGTGATGGCTCTTAAAAGGCATTAGATGCCTGAGGCGCCTCAGGCTTGGGCAACAGAAGAAGATGTGATATAATGGCGCTGGAACCAAGGACTGTGCCTCAAAGTCAAACCCAATGCGCTACACTGAGGGTGGTGAGGGTGTCTGTGTGTGTGTGTGTGTGTGTGTGTGTATGTGTGTTGGGGGACGGAGGTGGATGATTCCCATTTGCTGATATATTGGCTTTATCCAAGAGCCCATTTCGATGACCACAGTACATGCATAAGCTTTTACAAAATGATGTGTTTATTACAGAAGAGAGAATAATAGAGACATAACCTGTCTGATACTAAGACTTTTTTCTCTTTCATGCACTAACTAATTACAAGGATTAAGTAATGATGCAATAGTTTAAAAATAAGCTGCTAGACAAGACTAGAGATAAATTAACTAATCATGTAAAATGAATTTGATATGATTAAAATTAGTTTCAAAGGGCTGCAATCAATTAGCTGCTAGAGCAAGAATTTAGTGTAGAAGGGCTCGTTAATGAGCAGCTAAACAGCTGCCAGCATGCCACAGCAATATGGACTAGTTTCATGTTGGTAAACAAAGCACCTGTGTCTATTAAACCACGTAAACATATTTAGATTTCTCTATTTAACAAATTAACAGTTCAATTATTAACTATGGAATTTGTATATATGTTTCTTCATATATGGTAATATGGGCCACAAACCAGGCTTTTTTGCTTTTTTGCTTTTTGGATAACCCTAATTCTAACCCGAATATAAAAAAGTTGTACTCGCTACAAATAAACTTTTTGGTGACCATCTTCACTCCATGAGCGAGGCCTCTCTATCTTAGTGAGAGAGACACAGAGAGTGGGAGAATTAGAGAGCCTGTGCGTGTGTATGGGAGACATTGGGAGTGTGTGTGTGTGTGTGTATATGTGTGTGTGTGTGTGTGTGTGTGTGTGTGTGTGTGTGTGTGTGCGTGTGTGCGCGCATGAGGAAAACAGAGAGAGAGAGAGCCAGAGATAGAGTGCGAGAAAGTGAGAGCCCACTCCCCTTGTTTGCGCGCGGGAACTCTCCTGTCCTTTTTTTTTTATCTCCAGTCCTGACAGCAGAACTGTTAGCATTAAAGCTTATAGAGAACTATAGATAGATATAGATATTATTAGCTTATAGATAGTCTTTTATAACTAGGCACCGGGCCCGAGTAAGAACCAGGTTTCGGTACTCATCCCTAAGTGTGACTGTGTACTGTTAAAATTTGATTAAAATGAAAACACAGTAACTCATCACTAATGATGATTTTGTATTAATGTTTTTGTTCTCAGTAAAAATTAACAAGAGCATGTTTATAAAGTAAAACAAACAGTAACTCATTACTTATGAATGAGGTCTTACTGTGTTTTACTTTGGAGTTATGTTGAACAGGAACAGTGTATTATAAAGTTGTATAAGCTCAGTATCAAAATCATCACCAACATGGGAACTACAAGGCAAATAAACATCCAATACATAAATAAAAAGAAACTTTAAATTTTCAGTATGCTCATTGAACTGCACTGTAATTTGAATGAGCTGAAATACTTAAATGTAAATTCGCTAACTACATTTTAAGGTGTTAGATCAAAATAGTTGTTACAACTAAAAATCAAACATGTCTATCTAATTAATATTTAATAAATCAGACAACATTTCATATGAAACATTCTCTGACTCTTAGTATAACTGTACATCTGTCAAGCTGTTCCCTAAATACTGAAAAATTGATTTATGAATTGGTTATTCCATTTCATAAAATGCAGTTACATCTTATATTTATTGTTTAACTGAGCATGAGACAAATGTCATACCATCAACGCACAAAGGGGGAACCCATCTTCCTCTCGCTGACCTGGAGAGTGAAAAAGGCATGTCTCTATCTTAATAATCAACAACAGAAGACCTTTGTGCATGAACTGCTCGCTGCTAAACAGTTGACAGTCTATGGCTAAAAAATAAGGTATAGTTAAAAATAAATCGCGGTGGTTTGTGTTTAACTCTGTGTGAGGAGTAGTTTGAAAGGCTGTAGTCTGTAGCTATGGGAACAATAATTTATGCCTGACCTTGGAACAGGAGTGTACACAGGCAGTCTAGGACTTTATATCATGGGCTTTTCCCCATTCTGTAGCTTTCATAATTTTAGGTACTTGTAGATAGTTAACACCTTGAGACCCAAATGAGTTTAAAGGTTCATGAGGATGAAGCAGGAGGAACAGGTTTGGTTCTTCCATCTATATGGCATTTTATGCCTCTCAGTCTTTCCCAGCTTAACATCTCACCTTTTGACCTAATTTCTGATACATAACACAACCAACTAAGTTCCATATCAGAGTAACTTAATCAACAAACTGGACATCCTCCTGAGCTATATTCCAGTTGATGGTTCTCTACTCATCCTGCTTGGGAACTTCCAGGTGACTAGTGAAAGACCTGCAAACTTGCAATGATCCTATCATCCTTCGGCCTGACCCTCTGCACCTTTTGGCCTTTCCTCTGACCCACAAAGCAGGTAACACTCTTGCCTTGGTATGAACCAGATCACTTCCCATGTATAACAACTGCAACTAGAAATCCATCCTAATGTAGCATTTGTATTCACTACCACTAGTTAGTGAACATTTAGTACTTTGATTCAAGACGAAAATTTCGCCATCATCCTATTCAAAGTTTTGAGTAAAAAGCAGTTGAAATGAGCCTTGTGTCATTGACACGGGAGCAGAGACAGAGTGCCCTTCTGTTGTCAGTGCATGTAAGCATGTTGGATTTTAGATAACTTAGGACAAAAAAGCACCAAATGGCAAATAAAAAGTTGTCTGTTGATGATGTCCTGCGAATTATATTCTCCAACTCTGAATCTGAAGGGGAAGATTTTCCTTTTGTACCGGGAGAGGTGCGAGAAATTCGTGCTCCAATCAGCAGGCGCGTGTGTGCTGTGTCGCCGCTCCACAAGCAGCCCTGCCTGGCATGATCAAACTGAGCATCCCGGCGCCACAAGCAGCCGCAATTGGCGTGAGCGAGCTGAGCGTCTCGGCACCTCAAGCAGCCGCAATTGGCGTGAGCAAGTTGAGCGTCTCGGTGCCTCCAGCAGCTGCAATTGGTGTGACAGAGCTGAGTGTCCCGGAGCCACAAGCAGCCGCAATCAGCGAGAGAGAAAGGATTCTCAGCGCCCTCCGCTTGGAGTATGACTTTCATGCATCATCAACGGACATCATCAACGGACAACTTTTTATTTGCCATTTGCTGTTTTTTCCCAAAAAATCCCACATGCTTTCCCACTGAAAACAGAAGTCAAAAATTTCGTCTTGAATCAAAGGACTACATGTCTGCCAACTAGTGGTAGGGAATACAAATGATACATTACAGGACATTTGTACAGCCTGTTTCATTAATGATGACGTCTTGATATGATAATATAGCAATATTTTACTACTCTCTTGTTTTATTGTTGGTTTCCTCTTTTCTGATCATAATGAATTAGGATAAAAAGACAAAAAACTTCCAAACATCAGTTCAGTGTCAGCTTTTTCCTGAATATAATGAAATGTAAGATGTCTGCCACTTCATGACATCATAAGATGCAAATTAGATGAGAATATTTGTACCCTACATAAACCTCAGGTCATGCCCAATATTTTTCTAATTTACAGTACGTCTCTATCTTTAACCCCTTTTAAGCCACAAGCTTTTGAAATATTGATGTTAAAATCTTAAAGCAAAATCTTTTTTTCTACATAATCAAAGCATCCAACACTCGCCTGCTCTTTGCCACCTTTTCATTTCTTCTTAAATCTACATCTGTCCCTGTTTTTCAAGCTCTCTCACCAGAGGACTTTGCCATGTTGTTAGATAAGAAGATTGATGACATTAGTAGTTATTTCCTGGCAATCATCAAGTCACTTCATAGACAGAAATAACCCCATGCCACCCAGTTCCTTGACTTCACACCTCTTTTTTGTAAGTATGTGTCATTGCTCCTGATTTCGGGCAAACCCACCACATCTTTACTTGAACCTATCCCATCGAGTATGCTCCAGATGACATCTTTGGATCTAATCAATTATATTGCCTACATCATCAATGGTTCCTTAACAACTGGCCATGTCCTTTCTGCTTTCAAGTCTGCAGTGGTCACACCAATTCTGAAGAAACCCATGCTGAACAACTACAGACTACGGTTCCTTCCTGGAACATGCTGTTTATAACCAACTTAACATCTTTCTTTCTCAAAACAGGCTTCAGTACTCTCACCACTCCAAGGCTGTGCACTCTACTGAAACTGTACTTCTAGCCACCTCTGAAGAACCTCATGCAGCTAGCTCAGCCTAACTGTCGTCTACTGTGCAGCTGTCAAAAAGAAGATGAGAAATGGTTTACATTATCAGTTGTTTGCCCATGTAGTGTAAAGTGAGAGCCCTAGCGCAGAGAGAAGCGAGAGAGCTGGTGACTCATGTGGTTGATTTGTGAACGCTCTGACATAACAGAGTGTGATTCCCACCAGGAATCAACATCCACATTCATGCACAGCAAGATTGAGTACTCACAGTTTGCTGAATCTTGAGGCTGGGCAAGTGAACTCAATGACTGAGCGAGGAGGAAGCTCCAACTTCCTGTTTATATACTGTGACGCATTCATTTCCCTTGGCCTTTACGTGTCACATGTGCTGTGCATGTGACTTTACCCCCCACCCCCAGGACCGGCTCCAGACGGTAGGCCTGGATGAGCGTTAAGTCCAAGATAAACCATCCAGGGACCTAAGACCGCTCCTCCGGACCATATCCTTCCAAGTCAATGAGATACTGAGTGCCACGGCATTACGAGTCAAGGATCCGGCGGACGGTATATGAAAGACCACTGTCAGTAATCTGGGGGGAGGAGGATCCGGGGTAGCAGGTGCCTGTGGAGAGGTGTGGAAGGGCTTTACAGGTGGAAGACAGGATGGATCTGTAGGGATGCAAGCAGCCGAAGCCTGAAGGTGACAGGGTTAATCCTGTGGGTGATCCGGCAGGGTCCAGTGTAGGGGGGTGATAATTTACTGGATTCGGTGCAGAGATGAAAGTTCTGTGTAGATAAATAAACCCTGCTCCAGTTGTTGATTTGCTAACGTATGCTCACTGGACAATTAATCTGACCACATACAGCTCCTGAGATCTGCGCAGCGTGAGGTGAAGGACTGCTGTGTTCTCATTTTTGCAGGGACATGGCTGAACAACAACATCCCAGACTCCACTATCCAATTAGCTGGACTAACATGCCACCAAGATGACCAACTCTTAGTGGAAGGAGGGAAGACTCACGTTGGGGGTATGTGTGTTTACATCAGTGATGCTTGCCATCAGGACGCTGTATATATACTCTATATATTCTATATACCGCAGGATCACAGCAATTTTGCTCGCTGCTGTTTAGATCTCCCCCCACCGCTAACACCAGTGATAGGAGCAAAGCACTCAACAAACTGTATCAGGCGATCAAGGAACAGTTGACCGCACATCCAGAAGAATCACAGCTGTCGATTTCAATCACACAGATTTAAAGGTTTTATTACCCATACTTCACCAACATGTGGAATTTCCAACAAGGGGAGAAAACACACTAGACTTAGTGTACACAACACACAAGGGCGATTACAAAGCCACACAGACCACACAGACATTGAGGAATACACTGAGGCTGTTACGGCATACATCTCTCAATGCATTGAAGATGTCACCCACACCAAAACTGTTACTGTTCGTGCAAACCAGAAACCATGGCTGACAGGTAAAATACACAGACTCCTGAGAGCATGGGACACAGGAGAGAGCTCAAGTGTGGAGAGAATCGAGAGAGCAGTTGACTCACGTAGTTATTCTGTAAACGCTCTGAAATAACAGAGTAAGTTTTCCACCAGGAATCAGCATTCACACTGAGCTCACGCTGCTGATTCGGGCAGTGCAGCGCGAGCTGAAGCGAGAATCGATTCTTCCAGACAAGCAGAGCAGCTCCAAATTCAAATCGGCGCTTCGGGAACCAGCAGGGTTGGGGAGACACGGATTTAGCGGATTATTGATATTTACTATTCTATTGTAAATGTAAAGAGACCTGGATGTCTCGAATGGTACTAGTTATACATTCATTTTTTCTGTCACTGGAACATGAAACTTCAGAGTCTTAGCTATGAAATGAGTCCTCAAACAAAAATAATAAAGTTTTACAGAGTTATAATCTTTTTAAATTTGGAGCTGCAGATTCCAAGATGGCCGCCAAGAATTGATTATTTAAGAAGCCAATGTGAAGTATTGTCTCATTTTGTGTACCAAGTGGTTTGTTATATGTTCTATGTTTACCTTGTATATTTGCATTATTATTCTGATTATATTTGTCAATATAACGATTACGTGTACTTGGCTTGTCTGAGGTACCTTGAGCAATGTAGTGTTCCCACACACCGCTCCCCGGGCGCCGTGTTCATGGCAGCCCCCTGCTTCACTTGGTGAATGGGTTAAATCCAGAGGAGGAATTTCATGCTGTTCACACTGTGTGAAGTTGTGTGTTCACGTATAACTGATTGATCACTTTAACTAAATATTCTATATGTGACCAGCAGGACAAACCCATGCCTCCACCATGGTGTTAGGCGACAGATATGAGAGTTAAATGTTGTAAATGTTAGTTCACACAAAGTTACATACACTTGTTTTTTTATGTAGGTGCACATGTGGAGATGAGCAGAATAGAGGCCACATCTTCTCTGATCATGCCATTTTTGGACAGGAGCGTTTAAGCAGAGGAGAGAGAGAAGCCATGTATTTCCCTAAGTTGCTCCTCCAGCCTCCCTCAAAGGGACACAAATCTTATTATCCAGCCAAAAAGACACAGAGCTAAAATGAGCCTTACTCTCATTTTAGGACTACATAGGAGTGAACTATCACCTCTCCACATGGATCCTGAACTACCTCATTAACTGACCACAGCATGTGAGAACCCAAGGCCATGTGTTAGACAGGGTTGCCTGCAGTACAGAGGCCCCACAGGGAACAATGCTAGCACCGTTTCTCTTCACCATCTACACTGCTCAAACAACTCCACCAACTGCTTCTTACAAAAGATTTCAACTCTTTAGTAGTCCTTCTCATCACAGATGGGGATGACAGGGAGTACCGAGACATGACCTGAGAATTTGTGGACTGGTTCCAACAGAACTACCTCCAGATGAACACTGGAAAATCCAAGAAGCTGATGGTATACCTCCTTTTCAAACACTGAACACTCCGGGTATGGACATTAGTGCTGCAAAGAGCTACAAGTACCACAGTGAACAGTAAACTGTAACACAAAATGATCTCTGCAAAAAAAGTAGAGGAGGCTGTACCTACTGTAGAGGCTCAGGTCATTTGGAGTGCAGAGGCAGCTCCTGAGGAACTTTTATGTATTGGTATCAGACATTTTCTTTGGTGTGTTCTGCTGGGGCAGTATAATCTCTGCTGAGGACAGACAGAGACTGAACAGGCTGATCCGGAGGGTCAGCTCTGTTTTAGGATGCCCTCTGTACCCAATGGAGCTTGTGACTGACACACTGTCATCCCTTTTGGATAACATCTTCCTCACCATGAAGCAGACTTTGACTCACTGAGCAGCTCCTTTAGTGACAGGCTGCTGCACCCATGGTATGGTGAGGAGATATTCCGCAGGTCTCTCCTTCCGGGCTGCTGTCAAACTCCTTGCAACAGTCCCCACACATACATACAAAAACACACACAACCAAACATCATGGACTGAAAAGTGGCAGTCCCTCTTCTGTGCAGTATTTCTCTTCTGTGCAATATGTTTTGTTTGTGCGCAATAGTCTGGTGCAATATGTGCTGTATTTTTGTTTTCTTTGTGGTACAATATGTGCAAGTTTTAGGGATTTAATGTTACTGTGAACAATGCAATTTGTCTGTTACACACACATACACATGTTTTATATTTTTGAATTACATTTAAAGTGTATTTATTATTTCATCTTGTTTCGTATGGCTTTTACAGTTTTTTACAATTATTTTCACACTCAATACCATGTCCACTTTTCCAAACACTTCACACAATCAATGTATCTATAGACTATGTGAACACTGCTTTCATACATTCAATAACAACTTATTACAAAATTAATGAAATCATGTTCCAGACAATATTCACCATCAACAAAATTCAGTACAATTTCTTCTTTTTTGTAGACATTTAGATACTCCGTTCAAAACTTTCACTTCCAAAACCAACAAATTTTAAATCATTTTACTGTAAAGGCAAATTACAGTCAGTTAGATTATTCTAATATATATTAAATTAAAGTTCATTCAGTTTGTTTGCAGTCTTGTTACCATCTGTCACAGGAATGACCAGGCGAGAGGTGATAGTGCCCAGTTGTAGTGTGGTGGATGAGCCCAATCGCAGAGAAACACGAGAGAGCAGGTGAACCAAAAACCTTTGCTCTGAGAACACTCACTATAGAAATGGGCTTCCCACCAATGAAACCTCATTCTCACATGAACACAGGTAAGGTAGATAAGGGCTTGAGGATAGGATTTGGTTTGGTTTGGCCTGGTTTGACAGGAGGCATTGAACCCTACTGTCTGGGTGCTGCATATCACCGGTTTTCCTGTTTATATACCCTGCGCATGAGTCATTTCCAATGACCCGTGATGTCACATGGCCTGGTACGTGTGACACCATCTGTACAAAAGTGATGATTTTTCATATATGCAGAAATTTTTACCCAAAACTCAGCAGATGGATGAAAAACACATGACTGCCTTTCTGCTACAGACCTAACAAGAGGTTTCTGTTTATTTCCAATTACCACATCTACAAAAAGAGCAATCTTTGGATTATATTTTTCTCTCCTTACCAAGTAGTGTGAGAAAAATGTAAGTAGCAATTAGCAGAGGAAGGAGACTTTAATATGGAAGAAACGTGAATGGGAAGAGGGCAACTACATATATTCCAGGACAAAGGTGGGGCTAACATGTGTGCAGAAATATCTAATGACAGACTGAAAATTGGCCCACACAATACAGCATACCTTATTGTTTTTCTTGATGAACTGTATAAAAAACTTTCAACCGCAAGAGAGAGAGACCAGTATTAGTGATTGTGTGATTCTCCTATTTTGGTTCAATTAACACCTCATCAACAAAGATGATTTCATGAGAAGGACACTGAATAGACCAACGGGATAATATCCAACAGGACTTACAATATAATACCAGGAGGTGCATGGCCAGCTACAAGAAGCTTGAGCAGAGGATGGAACAAAACATGCAGGAGGTGTGTAAAGGACTGAAAATAACTTAGGCCCCGGAAAGAGTGGGGATGCTCTCCAGGTTACAGGAGACCAGGCATGGGCGAATTAACTGAATTCGTTTTTCAACAGATTTGATTCTGCCCAGCCCCCTGCCCCCCTTTTGCACCTCTTCAGACCAGCCTCCCCCCTCAGCTGCCACAACTCACACCTCAGGTTCCTGCACAGCACCCTTTCTCTCTTCCCATTGTCACTGGGGGCTCTGTTTCAGTTTCAGCTTCAGCCCAGTCAACACCCACTCCCCTCTGTCTCACCCTGGACTAAGTCAGGAGGGAGCTAAAAAAAACAATTCCTGGAAGGCCACAGGCCGTGATAACATCAGCTCCAGGCTCCTCAGGGAATGCACCGACCAGCTCTATGAGGTTGTGTTTACGTCCCAAGATTGGCTGAGCAGATGTTGTAAATGTAAAATGTGATGTTCACCCAAAACAGACAGTAGTGGGCACAAGATTCAACACCAAACACCAGTGAGACAGAGCTATGTACAAAGAATTATATTTACAAAAATACACAAATAAACAGACAGCTACTTACAGTTATTTACAAATATTTACATACCTAGGTTGGGACCAAAAGACAACCCCAAAGAAATGAAATAAACAAAGGAACCCTAAACCTATCTAATACCCAAACTAACACAAAACATACAGGGGTGGTGTCTGCTTTTAATCACAACCAAAAAGAAAACCCAAAACCAAAAGAAAATAAATCACAAGTCTGACGATCACACTACCACCAAGTTCACACAGCACACAAAGTCTCAGAAATCACACAGTCAGGGAGGAAAGAGGGTCAGCCTATTCCTCCCCGTATGTCTCCTCTTCCGGCCTTTTCAAAGGGGAAGGCGGAACATCAGGCACGCAGCACCCAATCACAGTCATCTGCCGTGATTGACCAATCAGCTCACAGGAAAGGCGGGACAGCACTAATGTGGCCAGTGATCATTGGCTGCTGCTGCAGGTTACACCTGACCAGAGCGAGAGAGAAAGAGAGAGAGAGAGAGAGACAGAGACAGAGACAGAGACAGAGACAGATACAAACTACGTGCCCCGGCATAACAGTACAAAGAGAAGAAAAAATAAATAAACAAACTACTAAGGCATGTAACACTCCCCCCCTTAAAATACTTACACCTCCTAAAAATAAATACAGATAACAATCACAAAAAAATTAGGAGCACTAGACAATAAAGCTTTGACATGGTCAAAAGAAAATTGACAGGGACCAGGCCAAACAAAAGGTTTGACTCCAGGCAAGTCCGGATGGAATCGAAACCTACTGACGGGCTTTGGAACAAGAATACACCAAGAGCTCAACACACTTCATGAGAGAAATCCACACACACACACACAACACGAAAGAGCTCCATTTTCTCCAGAGCATCCCATCTAGCATAAGGCATCTTGCCTCATTTTCCTCAGATGCACCTCGAGCTTCAGCAAGACAGTTTGCCAGAGATGCGTCTACATGCTGAGTTGCCACTAGCTCCTGATGGATATAAATATTTTTATCTGCCCCATCAGTAATTACACTGGGTATCTTAGGCTTGGTTAATGGTGGAGCGTCAGATGCACCCTCAGTTTCATTCATGAATGATAGGAATGTATCCGTCAGACCCATCACATCAGAAAATTTCCAGGCCTGTGCACAAGTTACAGCACAAGCAGGAAATAACTTGGACGTGAGTCTTTCTGTGAACTCATCTACCTGTGGCACACCGGTCAATTCCAGAAGAGGTGTAATTTTTCCACCAGCCAGATCGTTCCCAAAAATTAAAGACACTCCTTTAACAGGTAAACACTCGCACACACCCACACGAACATCACCACACACAAGTTCTGTGTTTAAAGTAATATTATGTAAGGGAATTCTCATTATCCCCATTTCTATGCCCTGTGCAAACACGAATGCCTGCTCAACAGCGGGAGAAGAGGACACAGACTTAACTAAATTAACCCCTGCAGTGTAAGGTGGTGAGGTGCTTTGTTGGTCATTCTTTGACTTTAATGCAACACAATCAGCTATTACGTGACCAGACTTGTGGCAGTAAAAACAGACACGGTCACTTCGAGGTGGAGAACCCTGTCCATGCCCAGCTGATACTGAGGCGGGTGGACGCCCACTAAAAAATGTCTGACCGCCAGTGGGTGTTTCATGAAGAGAAGGAGAAACAAAGCTAGACCTATGAGTTAACATGAACTCCTCAGCCATTACAGCCGCCTGTGTAAGAGAAATCACTTTCTGTTCATTAAGAGTGACCACACGTTCAGGTAAGCATCGCTTAAAATTCTTCTAACAATATGAGGCCGCTAAGAGAATAAAAATCTGTCACCTTGCAAGCTGTAACCCATTTCTCAAAGAGCACCTTTTTATCTCTAGCAAAGTCGACATATGACTGGGATGTTTTTGTTTTATAATCCCTAAATCGCTGACGATACGCTTCAGGAACTAGTTTGTACCCCTGCAACACAGCCCCTTTAACAACTTCATTATCGAGACAATCACCTATGGATAAAGCAGCACACACCTTCTGAGCCTTACCGGTAAGTTTACATTGTAACATTAAGGACCAAATTTCCTTTGGCCACCCCAACGACCGTGCAATTCTCTCAAACGCTGAAAAATATGCATCCACTTCGGATTCATGGAATTGAGGTAACAATATAATAGCTTTAGCTATATTAAACTCTGATCAAGACAAAGAAGAATTAGAAAGCACAGTATAGTCACCTGAAGCTCTGGTTTGGTCTGTCATGCTCGGCGGGCTCCTCGCTGACTTTTCAGCCTCCAACTCCAGCTGACGAAGACAGACCTCCTTGACAACGTCCAGTCGATTCATTGCTAAACGAAACTCGTGATCACGTATCTGCTCCTTTCTGCATCTATGCGAGCCAATCAGACCTGTAACCGAGCATCACCCAAACCTGAGGAACTCACACTCCAGGGCAAAAATGGGTGGAAAGGAGAAAGGACCCGTGTGGCTAGCGGGACATCGGTCTCATCCCTCGCAGTCAAGCTCTGCTCCTCACCCTATTTCTCATCGCTGCTGTGCTTCACTGCAGCAGTGAGGTAACTCCACCTGCCTCAAAACTTCCACAGACACAAGTTTCTCATATACGGCTAATTTGATCTCTTGTTTCTTTTTAGCTCTCTAGACCGTGACTCCGAAATGTTCCACTAACAGCAACAGATCATCCTTCCTGCACTTATCCAAAGCCGCCACAAAAGGATTGTCCACAAACCCCTTCACCGTGAACTCTGCCATTCGGATTTTATTTGAATAAACGTGTATACACCAAACAAAGCTTGTTGCCTGTACCTGCCTATCTACGAATAAACAAATATAACTTATGGAAGTTGATATAAAAATATATATTTTTAAATTAATTAATTTGGTGTATTAATGAATAATATCCCGGACGAGCCCCCAATTGTTATGTCCCGAGATTGCCTCAGCAGAGGTTGTAAATGTAAAATGTGATGTTCACCCAAAACAGACGGTAGTGGGCACAAGATTCAACACCAAACACCAGTGAGACAGAGCTATGTACAAATAATTATATTTAAAAAATACACAAATAAACAGACAGCTACTTACAGTTATTTACAAATATTTACATACCTAGGTTGGGACCAAAAGACA
>JBBKCR010000001.1:32971641-32988753 GCA_037577295.1 Ladigesia roloffi
TTTCTCTCTCTGTCTCTCTCTCTCTCTTTCTCTCTCTCTCTCTCTCTCTCTCTCTCTCAGACACACACACACACACACACATTTTACACCCAGATGAAGTGTAATCTAATGAGGGAGAGAGGGGTGATGAGTTGATAAGGGACCCAGTTAAGGGCTGAGTGGGTTTAAAGTGCTAACTGTCCCCATGGGAGAACGGACAATTTCTTTACCCTATACCAGATACATTTTATTTACTAAATAATAATAATAAAAGACAACCTCTGTAGGGAATAACCAAAACTGCTTCTAATGCAATGTGCAGTGTTGGAAATTATAGCAAAAACAAGTTAAATATGTTTATTTTAAGTCACTCTACCCTGCATGCCCCACTTTGCCATAACTGTATTAAAATACAACATAAACTAAAACTTTATCTCAGAACTGTCGTATTATGTCTTGGCTAAATACTCACAGCCATTTTGTTTCATACATTTCTGATGCTTCCAGTGTGAACCACCTCTCTGAGGAATTCCTGTAATGTATTATTTTCTCCAAAAAGGACAACATATATCTTATTTCATCATGCATACACCAATCAGCCATAACATTTCTAATTCACCAACACATGGACACCACAAGTCCTGTAGATGTCCTGTAGTATCTGACACAAAGACATTACCAGTAGATCTTATTATCCCACAGATCAATCAGACCGAAGTAACCTGCGGATACACAACCCCAGACGCAGCAAGTTATTTAATCATTATTAATATGTAATTATTCATTATTATATTGTGTGCAAATTTTAATTAATCTTTAAAAGCAATGTTATTTTTTAATTAATAATAATTTGGCTTTAATAAAAGCTAATTGATGTATGTGTGTCACAAAGGGCTTGGAAATCCGGGCACTAATGCAGGTTTTCATTTTACTTCCCTTTTATTGACACCAAAGAACACAAAAGGCACGAGGGCCAAAACACAAAACAACACCTAAAACTTAAAGTCTGGATTATTCTACACACAGGACTGACCTCAACACTTCACCGACACAAAGGCATGAACTGAATACACAAAGGACTAGGCCAAGAACCAATCAGGACAATCAGCTGTAAGCAGCTGTAATTAAAGGCTGAAGTTGGACGCTCTGAACTGATACTTTCTAAATAAAAGTCCAACATAAATCAGATCAGAACTGGGATGTAACAATGTGGTCAAACAGGAATATTGCGTATTGTACATTAGCTTTAAACATTGTTTTCAAGGCCTTGATAACTATTCTGAAGAGACCTACCTAAATTATGTAAATCATGTCTTCCTTTCTTGTTTACCCTTCTCCCCCGGCTTTACTGCAGCCGGCGATAAAGGCCCTCCACTCTCCTGTTTAAATTCGTGTGTGAATCAGTGCTCCAAACACGAGGAGATAATCAGACATGTACACAAAACACACTCTCAGATATACATGCACACACACACACACACACACACACACACACACATACAGTGACAGGGCCCTAGGTTACACATACACACAAATACACACACACACACACACTCACCACAAACACAGGGCTGCTCAGAAGAACACTCACCGCGCTGTCAAGCTCGACAAAGAGGTGCTGAGCACAGTGACAGTGTCTTTACACAGCTATGACCCAGTGGCCCACACTGATACACTTTTATTATTGAGCTAATTTTAGTTTTACTCCACTTAAAACACTTCATTAACCACATAGAATCCGGTAGTAGTTGCTAATCATGTCATTGTGGGAACAAGAATTAAACCTGGAAGAGAACAGCGTTGCGATCGCTAATTTGTGTGAAATTGGTGAGTCTGGACTTGCAGTAAGACTATAATATTTAGAAAGCTGACTTGACAAATAAGAGCAGCCTCACCCTTTCCCATTAGCAGGCTACACACATTTTATGAGTGTGGTCTTCCTCACTTTCTACAGATTGGTCTGTAACTACTGCGTGAACAGATACAGCACATGTCGCCCCCTCCTGGTTGATGTAGACATTTTATTAAAGGTTAAAAAAGAGAAAAAGAGCCAGCTCGAAAATTAATTCAAGTTATTTATGATGAGATTTAAAAAATATCAAATTAATTTAATGTTACATGTTATATTTTACAGTTTCTCTTCGTCCACTCACATGTGTTTTGTATTACAGACAAACTCGGTAGCTTGTTTCTCTGTAAAAATCCCAAGATTAAATATAGACAAAGAATTACAGTGACAATAACATTATAACAAATCATGGCAGCATTTTAAATAAAGAAATGCAGTAAACAGCCATTTTAGATACAAGACTGCTTTAGGTGTTTAGGTGGCTTTTGTTATGCCCCAATAAAATCTCTAAACAATTTACTGGAAACAGCGATTTCCAGTAAGAAACTTCCAGTAAAATCTAATCATTAACATGTTAACATCCAGGAATAAGTTCACCTGGATGCAACAATACTGTAGCACATCACAACAGCTGCAGGATATAAATCAGACACAGCTGTTTTTAAGCCTTTTTTCTGACAGGCTTTTTCAGTAAGATATTATAAACCTGAGATGAAACTTCAAATTCCTTCCATTAATTTTTTTCTGGCCTTTTCATGATGCATAAATACTTCAAAAATGTTCTTAACACTTATAGAGTTAAAAACATACAAATGTTTTCTTAAAATTCAAAGTGAAAATGCATTTACACATCCTCTACTCCGAATATGCTCAAATATCGTTTTCTTCCAATTTTACATCAAAATTTCAGTTTATTTGATAAAATTCTGTGGGGGGCTATTCAAATTAAAATGAAAAAACAGGACTGAATGGATGTGCAATAAATATCGATAAATACCGTATATATAATATTCAGTTTCCATTATTAATGGCGATTTAATGGCTCAGAGTTAAGGTTGAGTTAAAACTACCGTGGACACTTGATTAGTTTTATTAATTTCCTAAAACACTCTGCACCAGTTAATCTAAAGTTCTGGATTACAGGGAAGAGTGAAGGCTACATTCAAACCTTTGGGTTAAAGCACTAATTTATTCTCCTTTAAAAGGCCAAATTCAACACAGGGCATGTGATGGAAGATTTCATGTTAGGTAAGCATCAGTGATCTTCATGGAGTTGCTTGTAAGAGGGTCAATCTGGGGATGAATGCAGACTTAGAATGTTTATATCAAAGCAGAACAAATCACAGCCTAATCCTGTCCCTAGAGGCGTTAGGCCTAAACTCTCATAATCATCTGGCTTTCCACAGACTGAGCTTAGCATACGTCTCATAACGCTGTTAGGAAAGCTCTTTAAGAATCAAGCAGCACTGCAGCTTTTTTATTCCAGTATTTGCACGTCAGACCGGCTCGTAGGACCAGAACTTGACAGAACCTGCTAATGTCTTTCCTGCATCACCATTAAAGTGTTGAAAGAGATTGTAGCTTTGGCTGCTTGTTTGTTTTTGGCCAGGAATGTTTTTGAGATGCCAGATGTCTGAGGGACTTTTATTAAATGATTGCAACATTTGAGTGTGTTTAATGCTTCAGGCTATCCTGTTTTTCCTAGCGTGCTTTTAAAATGATTTTCTGACATCCAGAGAAATATTTTCCCTTCAGACTAAAGGTGCAAGAGCTTGGAGAAGTGACTGGACCTCTTTTTCTAAGACTCTCCTCCAATTTACAGATACATTTGGTTTAAAAAAGAGCATGAACAGGATTTAGAAATCACTTGGTGAAAGATATACAATAACTTCTTTTCATTTGGATGAAGCACCCAGGCAAAGACCTTTAATACGCCATTTTTCTTCCATGTCCATTTCTTTTTTTTATGACTAAAGGCTTGACTGTTTTCTTTTAAATTTGCACATAATTATATTTGATCTTTAGTGCTATCAGTTCTTCATTTTAAAACTAATTTTCACAAAAGGAAATATGTTGCTCTAAAAAGGAAAAAAAAGAAAGCATGCAGCAGAATAATAAAAAAAAGGGGGATGAGGACAGATGGGAGCAGAAGAGATGGGATGTTCTGTGGGATGGAGGGAATTGGAGGAGCGAAGGGGTGGAGGAACCAGAGCCTCAGGTGTGAGGCAGCAGCTCTCTGAGCAGGACAGCAAGCCCATCACGCCACGTTAGCCCTGGGTAGGTGAACAGACTGTCGCATCACGTAAAGGAATGGACACTGTTTCCTGTGGTTCTAATGCCAGAACAAAGAGGGGTGTGTTAGTGTGTCAGTGAGAGATAGATGGAGAGAGAGAGAGAGAGAGAGAGAGAGAGAGAGAGAGTTCAGCTTGAGCAGACAAATGGAAATTACCCTGGCATCAAATCAGAGAAAAACAGCAACAAAGACCTTTGTCTATTTGCTTTACAATTCCATGTTTTCACAACCCACAAGATGACGATCATGCATATTCATTTATTCATTTCCATTCAAACTTTTAGTTTCATCCAGGACTGCAGTACATTTTCAAAAACGCTTTCATGTTTTAGAGATACACTACCTGAGGCAGTCTCAAGCATCTTTTCAATTAAACCTGCAACAAAGTGCTTTTATTTGGCCTTTTAAAAAGATTCGGCTGTTTGTCCTAAATCCTAGTTCATGCTCAAATATGCATAACAGCTAGATTAAATAATAGGGATGTATCACACTGTCTTCCAGACAAAACCCAAAGCAAATCACTGAAATCCTGAAAAATCGCTTTATATTATTCATTTCAATTCAGCACTAGTAAGTAAATAATCTCTTTAATGCAATAACATCAGATCCGCAGTGTCGGCCGTTTTACAGTAAAGAGAGACAGTTTTCCTCTGAAATTTTGCGATGTAAATGCAAGTTTGGTGAATAGTTTCAGAAAATAATTTTCTCTCAAAGCGTCATTGACATTGCCCTTGTGTTTGGGAACAGTCGTTTATTTTATTGCCTCTGAAATGCTCTCAGTCCCATGAAAAATGTGCTACATGGTCACTGGTACCACTTTCCCCATAACGACAGGGTGGTTTAATGCCTTGCCACTTTGTAACATATACTTGGACATCTGGTTACTGGGACATGTGAGAGTGGACTTGGATCAGAATAGCAGACCGTTTAGTATTCTGTCCAAAATCAGATGAGTGCTAATTGTGAATTAATACGAAGCTTAAAATAGCTGACTTTGCTGTAAGTTCCGACAGTGAGTCGACAGAAGGGACTGAAATTAGACTGACGGGAAATCAGATTCGCTGAAGTCAAGCACTTTTTACTTTCCAGCTGCAATACAATTTGTTTTGTCAACTTGCCTCCTGTTTACCGTGTTCGTTTGATCTGAACTGAATTGAGCCTCTAGAATATTACTATTATTTTATAATGTTATTATTCCCATTACTTATGACTGCATAGTGGTAATAAATAAGACTCAGTGTAACTGAAAAAACAAGCAGAAGATCTGAGTTCCTGATGTATAGAAAGTGCTGAAACGTGTTTATAAGCAGAAGAGCGCGGCGGCTCTTTACCCGCTTACCCTGGCACCTAATTCTCCATTTCTCAAAAAAGGAAAAAAATTATCATAGGAAACATTGTCCATCCTAACCCACCAAACCGACTGGACAAATCCAAACATTTTTTCTCTGTACACGGTTCCAGCAGAAGTGAACTGTAATTATTCCTTTGTAGCTAAAAACAGTATCATTAAGAATAATGGCATCATTAAGTACTAGAAGCTATTACTGCGGGCAAATTTGTCGCATTGATAATGAGGCTTCAGACAGGAAATGAAGATACTAATTATGGGATAAAACGCCTACTCAGTTAATTGGAAGCAAAGAGCAAAGTGAAAAGAAGTGCATTTGCAAAGAAAGAAAAAAGGTACATGGTAAGTTCTCGACCTTTTCTGGGAGAGAGTGACAGTACAATGTGGATCATAGTACAGGATTCAGCCCCATGCAAAAAGATTGAGGACCTGATGCTATGCTTTTATGCCTATTCTCTGCTAGACTAAGCCACATCTTACATTATTTTCATTTTTCGTACCTATTCATGGCCTAGACTAATTTGCCTAGACTAAATTACACTGTTCAGCCACAAAATTTAAACCACTGTTATTCACCACTGACACTGAATAACACTGATTTGCTTCTTACACTGACACCTCTCCAGGGGTGCGTTATATTAGGCTCCAAGTATTCAGTCTGTTTTTGAACTTAATGTGTTGGCAGCTGGAAAACTGGGCAAACACACATATCTGTGAGATTTTGATAATGGCCAGATTGTGATGGCCAAGCAATCAGAGCATCTCCAAACAGCTGATTTTGTGAGATGTTTCCCACAAGGTAGTGGTTAGCTCCTACCAAAAGTGGTCCATGGAAGGACCTTGAGGCTCACAGATGATTGTGGGGAGTTTAGGCTGGTCCATCTCATCAAATCCTCTGTGTAATGTGGCGGTCACCACAAACAATTTCCTTCGGGATAAATAAAGTTTTCTGATTCTGATTCTGATTCTGATTCTGATTCTGAAATCCCACAGAGGAGCTTCTGTAGAACAAGTTGTTGACCAAGATAACGCTGCTTATGCTGATTACATGTCAGAACAGACGGTGTATCACACCTTTCTATTTACTGAGAGATGTCCACCACTGCAAGTATGGGATGTGGATGTTACGTGGATGACATGTATCACCGATTTAAACATGGCTGCAGACCACGTATTCCATTTCATTGCAACAATATTGTAAAATTGCATTTTTCAGCAAGATAATGTGCCCTCCCACTCTGTAAATATTGTTCAGAAATGGTTTGAGGAGGATAGTGAAGAGTTCAAGTTCTTGACTTGGTCCTCAGAAGCCCCCAGGTCTCAGGCTGGTTACGCATCGGTGGGATGTACTGGATGTGTCTGGAACACAGAAGCCGTATCTCACAACCCGCAGCACTTGAAGAATTTGGTGTCACATATTACAAAGGAGATTTAATGTTGTGGCCAAATATGTTCAGCAAATATGTTAATAGAATTTCAGCCTACGAAGACAGTACTTCAACATTTTCCTATAATGTTAAAGTACTATTTCTATAGGTATGTGTGTGTGTGTGTGTGTGTGTGTGTGTGTGTGTATATACACAGACGCTGCATCAGACACGGATTTGTGGGCGGGCCTGGCATTGCTTTGGGGGGGGCACACATTTTATAGGCGTGATTTGAGGTGTCTGGGGGTGGGGGGGTATTAGTAAAATGTACATTTTAAAGTTGTGAGTGTAAATGTGGAACTCAAGAGCACAAAATAAAAAATCGAGTGTGCGGTGATAGTAGTGCACAAAACTGTATTTTTCCTTCATCAAATGTCTTTTTCCAAAGTCCTCACCAGCAGAGTAGATTATCGATGAGCAGCTCTTTTGCTCGAATGAGATTTCTATGTGCACGGTTTGAAGGGGGGGGGGGGTTCTGCCTGCGAATCCTATTGGCTGATAGCTCCTGTTTTGTGATTGGCTAAAGAAAGTTCCTAAAGAAAATCCAGAGATCCAAAAGGAAGAGGAACGGCGACTGTTCGGTTAAACGCAAGTTATAAAGTATCAACATTATAATAATAATAATAATTCAATAATGAGATCTTAAATGTTTCATTAAAAAGTCACCAATGCCCTTTTCACTCCCTCATAAATGTTATAATGGAATGCTCCCATCTTCTCAGTACCAGCTTCCACCAGTGGATCAACATGGACCCCCAGAAACCGTAGTCTCACCTTAACCATGTGGTAGCCAGCAGGCAGGATTTCATTTTTATGTTCAGTAAAATTCCTGCATCTACAACGTACATGGAAAGTTACCGAGCTTGAGATGGAGGACACAGGCAGGTCATTCTGCAAGAGCTCCTTCAAGCTCTCTCTCTCAATGTCTAACATGGAATCCTGTCTCTCCAGCTATCGTGTCAACATGCACATTTCTGGTACTGGTCCATTTATTGTTCTCCATCACAAGACAAAAAAGTCCTTGAAGGGCAACTAATATCTCCAAAGGCACACAAACTTGATGGACGGCTGTGTGAAGGAGATGCAGTTCCTGCCTACATGTAAATTCCATGAAATCTAAATGTAGAAGCAGAATTTAGAATTTTTACAGCAGGCTCAGCAGCATCTCTTTTCCAAAATGTCCTGTAAAGACAAATTAAAACTACATTAAGGAAACTATTTCCAAAGCGGCTGAATAAAACCCACACACACCCACCAAGACCGATGGTGTTTCTGCAAAACCGTTTATTAGATTTCTAGTTTTTTTCCACTGTAAAATGGACAAAACATAACCTGTAAAAAACAGATTTAGACTACGAGTCTCTGACCCTCATTCCTTTTCCTGTCCCTGCCACCTACCTGTAAACACCAGTACAATCCGAGGGAGATTTTATGAACTGCATTCCTCCTGATGCATGGGAAGGCCATTCGAGTTTATTTGAACTATATTTCTTATTGTGCATATAGGAATATACACCTGTATGCTTTTGGAATTTTACATTTTACTTCGTCCATTTCAGTTTCATGTGTCATTCTCATGCTTGGGAAATTGTTTGTCAGTTTGTTTGAGCAGTTTGACGACCCTAATTAGCATCTTATTATTCATACATTTCTTTTAATGATTAGCTGGAGATGGCTAAAACCATATTGTCAGTAAAGTTTAAACAAGGTGTCAAACCAACGAGCTGGGAAAAGAGAATCTTTGTAGAAGTATTTTGATGTATATCACATCTTATCCACTCTGTAATCTATCATGTAAACTATCAAACCATCAAGCGATCTGGCTACTCAGTATTTTAATTTCACTTCTCAGAATTTTGCATTTTTGTTGTGGCTTTTGAATTTGTGTTGACGTTTTTGGGTCACTGTACCAATTAAATATTTATCCACGAGTTTATCATCAGTGCATGAAAATACTTATTGCTGCCAACAAAACCTGGTATCTCCAAAATTAACATAATTGTTTTTTTTTACAGTCATCATGTTCAATATGCATAAAAAGAAACAGGCTAATTTTACCCTTGGACATACATCACAATTGATATAAAATTACATATATGTTTTATATCCAGTATAACTGAAGCACTGTCCTCACAGGGAAATGCTTAAATGCAGAATTCAGAGCAAAAATATGAAACTGAATTAAAGAGTCATGTTCCAAACTTGCTGCAAAGCCGAGCATCTGAAATGGAATGTGGAAACAAAATGAGAGAAGGTCAGCCAGGAATTCAAATGGAAGACATTTGCAGTTCCAACAAGAACAGGCAGTGTGAGTGCACATCTGAACCGTAGTGCTCGCTGGAATAATTGCAGAGCACATCTGGTGCACTTTGAAAATGAATTGGCCCAGCACTGCTATGATAATGACGGTGCGGCTGATAATCATTTAGAAAATTCTACATTACAAATGTCATCAGGAGTTGGTCCAACACTTATTTAGTTCATTTACCTGCAGTTTTTTTTTTACTCAAATTGCACTGGTAGTGATTTCAAAATTCAATTCAATTCAATTCAATTCAATTCAATTCAATTGAATACAATTCAGGCCAGTTTAGTTCAGTTATATTTATTCTTCACTTTTTACAATATGTTTATAACTTCACATCTTCACAGCAGTGTGTGTCCTACATAAACATTCATAAAACATAAGAACATTTGCTAAATTAATATTACATTCATTTTTACTTTTATTCCTAATTACTCATAACTTTGGTAATTTGCTATTCATTACTTTTTTCTCGGGGCTCACAGAAACAAGCATAGAAGCTGGAAGTGCAAAGTCTAAACTTTGTGTTCTCAAGAAGAAGAGGAGATGTTTTTTTTTTATTTGATATAATTTGAAATTCGTAAAGTCTTAAAATGAAGGCGTAATGTTCATTTAATGACAATATTTATAAAATATATAATTACATAATTACATGTCATATGCATAGCAAATGAAGGTAATAATCAGGGCATTTAACAATTAATAACAGCTATGACTGATTTTATAGACTGATTTTAAATACATACATGCCAGTCATCCTTCACCTGCCAGTCATCCTTCACCTGCCAGTCATCCTTCACCTGCCAGTCATCTGCACATTCCTTCAGCCTTCCCCCAAAGGTGCCATATTACTTGAGGGTGCTAAAGAGGGATCCATTGTGGCTTAAGGTCTACCACAGGTCCACATTCTTGGCTGAAAGGCAGCTGTGAGACGTACCCGTCCTGCTTCGCTTTGCCAATCTCACAGAAATCTTCTCGCGCGGTCATTAGCCCCGCTACAGCTGCAGGTAATCTTGCAAGAAATCTTGTCAAGCACCTACCCGTCATCCAATTAGACAGCTGTACCCAGCCAGGTCTGTGGGTGTGTAAGCAAGAAATGTGTGTGTATACATGTTAGTGTGTGAATGTGTGTGATAATCACAACCTGCGATACCACCTGCTGTAGGGAGCTTTAGCCCTGTGTCACGACGCCTTCTCTCCACAACATCTGTTTGAGCCCAAGGCAAGGCGAGAGGGGTAGCAGAGCGGAATAAGGAGAGAGAGGTAGAGATGGGGAGGGAGAAGTAGGCCCCGAGCATCAGTGCAGACGGTGCTGGAATCCCTTCTGTCAGACCGCGCTGGCATTGATGTTCCATTCCCCCCTGTTGCCTCCTCGCTAGTCCATGCACTAAATTAATACAATTAAGCACAGTTTTTCCCTGAGCTCACGAGGGTATTGTTCTAAATGTGTGCTCACTGAAACCTTAATCCCCCAAAGCTCTTACGCTTTAAAGAGAGAGCATGACTGTGAGACGGGGTGGGGGTCTTGGGGCCCGGATTTATAAGGTTATGCGAGGAGGCCAGCCGTTTGTGTTCAGTGTGGCACAGATGCGTTCACTGGCGTGATGAGCTTTAAGGGCCCGTTAATGTATCTGCGTTTATGCACATCTGGCAGAGATCAAGCAAGGTAAATTAAACACCAAAGTTGCACTTGCAAACTTAAAACAACACTCACGCTTCATGTCATACAGGGTCGTCCACTGGTGAGTAAAACAAGCAGATAATTACAGGGGAATTACATCCTGACCTTCTCCGTGTCTATGGAATTATTTATACTACATTCTTTCCAAAGGTTATCAGAAGCAGCTCCTGCATCAGCGTATGAAACTGGCCAGAGGAAATGTTTGTTCCACATTTGCTACTTGATGTGAAAAGCTTAAAGTAATCAATGAGGAATAATACCACCTGAGCAATTTTTTTCCTCCTTTCTCTGAGTCGATATCATTGGCCAGCGCTCCCTGGGTCCTTAGCAGATGTAAACTATCCCACAGTCAAGCTCACACCAGCCTTAACCTTCATTTGCTCAGTGTGTATTTAAGTGTGTCTTTTTCCACCCCGCCAAGAACTATGGAAAGCAATAGCAGTCAACAAAAGACATAAACAGTGTGAAGCACCTACAGCAAGAGCTCCTTTCCAGGCATGAGCTACTTCCCCTTTGGCTAAAAGCTGTCAAGACCCTGGAAGTATCTGGAGAAAGTGTTATAAATAAAAGCCCCCCTGCTCAAACCCCCCACCACAACACACCTCCCTCAATTCTCAAGCCTTTAACCAGAATTGCACCACACTGCTTCTCTAGGCCAATAATAGAGGTGTAATATCACCATCCCAGTGACCATGGGGTCATAAAAACCTTATGATGATTCATGAAGGGGCGATGAGAATGGAAAAGCCAAAACAAAAGCGGAGGAGAATGAGTCGGTCCGCACACGGCCATGCTGGAAGTGGTGAGGGGCGTTCTTAGACAATGTCGTTTTGTAGTGTGGATCGTGGACTGTGTTCAGTGACTCTCGGTTGGGGGGATGGTCTCTATGGTCTTTTCTGTCCCCTCCACCCCTTCCCTGCAGCCTCCCCCCTGCCCCTGACAGAGAACAAAAAGGTCAGTTGTACCCTCGGCTGCCTTTGGAGCCCGCTGTGCGCCATGTTTATCAAGCACGCTAATCTATTCTTGTTACTCTCCACTTCAGAAGTAGGCGCTCATCTGTTCTCCCCCACTCTACCCACCCACACATCCCACACACACACACACACACACACACACTCCATCCCCCACTCCGCCTGATCCCCCAGGGGTAGCGCTGATGGCATCTGGCCGGCGTCCAGCCAGAGCTGGAATAGATGGCATGGAGCTGCCATTAAAATCAATTACATGGGTCAATGTTTTTATTAAAGGATTTCTGCTCAAACTAAGTCATCAGGATGGCAGTGCAGTGACAGTGCGCTAACCCCCAACCTCTTTATGACCTTTATGTACCCACCACTAAAGACTCTGAAGCTGTCAAGGTTATATGTTTCTTTTCAGTCTGTTTTTTATTGTTATCAGACACACATATGGATGTGATTAGTGTGATCATAGGTTAATGAAATCCTCAGATTAGAAAATCAATCCATCTTTTGTTGTCTGCTCTTCTTCAATTTGATGTTTAGAAGAATATAAAATATTAATTTACTGCATTATCTAAGACTTAAATGAATACATAATGCAATTATACTAATTTTATCACAAAGATTTGCAATAACAGTAGTTTTGTTTATTATGTAGTTTATAGTAAGTTGCTGTATGAACTATCCCAGAATTATCTATATTAAAAATCGAATTATTAATTAAAGTTAAATATACAACAAATTACAAATTAAAAAAAGTAAGAAGAAGTATCATGGCCTAAATAAAAGAGGGAGAGTGAGCGAGTCAGTTGGTTGTGGGTGCAGCCGTATCTACAGCCAGCAAATCTCACAAGAGCAGCCAGAACTGCAGTTTAATCAAAACATGTCAGGAAAAAACTTCACTTTTTCGTGCTAGGACAACGCTTCACTACACTATGTATTTTAATGCGTTAGGGTTAGAGTTAGGTTTAGAGTTAGGGTTAGAGTTAGGTTTAGGGTTAGCGTTAGGGTTAGCGTTAGGGTTAGGGTTAGCGTTAGTGTTAGCGTTAGGGTTAGCGTTAGGGTTAGCGTTAGGGTTAGAGTTAGGGTTAGAGTTAGGTTTAGGGCTAAGGTTAGGGTTAGCGTTAGGTTTAGGGTTAGTGTTAGGGTTAGCGTTAGGGTTAGGGTTAGCGTTAGCGTTAGGATTAGGGTTAGCGTTAGGGTTAGCGTTAGGGTTAGGGTTAGCGTTAGCGTTAGGGTTAGCGTTAGGGTTAGGGTTAGGGTTAGCGTTAGGGTTAGGGTTAGCGTTAGGGTTAGGGTTAGGGTTAGCGTTAGCGTTAGGGTTAGCGTTAGGGTTAGGGACTTTCCCTGTCTCACTAAATGTCAACCTGTTTCAGCCCCTTTGCAAACAAAAATCAACACAGGAATCAACACATTTCCTACTGCCACCATTTACTCATGATCACAGCACGTATTTTGATTAATTGTATTTCGTGATGGCTGCATGAAAATTTGTGCAACTGGGCTCCTATTGCATCTAGTATAGCCGTCAGGGCAATCCGTGGGTGGAGGTAGCTCAGTGGGTAAGACACTTGCCTCTGGACAATGAGGTCCTGGGTTCGAATCCTACCCCCAACACCACCACTGGGTTCCTGAGCAAGACCCTTAACACCAAGTTGCTCCAGGGAGAGCGCCCCCTGTAGTTAGGAATGGAAGTCACTTTGGATAAAAGGTGTCTGCTAAATGCCGTAAATGTAAATGAAAATGATACCCTGGCACACCGGGTGTGTAATAGTAGTTTATAACAGTGAATAATTATCACATGTAGGTCGGACCATTTATAAATTGAAAACTTACTTGACATTCATAGGTCATTAGTTTTTTAGTTAGTTAAATAATTAGTTTACTAAAATGTCATGCTTTCTGTACTTTTTAGCTGTTAACTAGTTGGTATGTATAGTAGATAAATAGGAACATAACAAGTAGTATGTGTTCATAACAATCAGTGTGATATTAATGTTATAAAATTACAGTGAACAAAATTTATGCTCTCTATATCCTGCATGGAGTTCAGGATAAATTAATCCCCACGTTGAGGAAAAATGTCTTTCCGCGTCTCTCTTTCTTAGAAATAATGGGGTGGAGATAGCTTAGTGGGTACCGCACTACCATGAGGTCCTGGGTTCAAATCCTATTCCCAGCACCAACACTGTGTCCCTGAGCGAGACCCTTAACCCCAAGTTGCTCCAGGGAGAGCGCCCCCTATAGGTAGGAATGGAAGTCGCTTTGGATAAAAGGCTTCTGCTAAAGGCCATAAATGTAAATATAGAAACACAGCAGACATGCTGCCTCTAATCAAATCTTATGTGTGGTGGCCATGATTGTGTCATCTGCGTCATGATTGCATCATCGCAGAGTCGGTTCAATAAAAAAAAAAAAAAAATTCGCCGAAACTGAAAATGCATTTATTGCCATATTCAGCTCGAAAATTACGGTGGTCGAATTTTCGGTGCATCCCTAATTTACAGTGCATGAAATTGTCAAACGCCCTGCTGTCGTGGTCTGTGTGTAGAAGGGACAGCGGAGGACGCAACAAGCAGTACTATATACAGGATTTTTATATAAACAAAGAATAAACATACGAATCACCAAACAGAAATGAAATAAATACAATCCCCGACTCTAAAACAAAACGAGAAACACACAACATGGAGAAATGTAAACAGGGACCCGTGCTCCTCAAACGAACAAAGAAAACCAAACCAGGAAATCACGTTTAGCTTTCCACAAGGCTTTACGAAAACGGAGGAACACGAGCCTGCAAAACAGAACACGGAAAACAGATTCAACACGGAAACCACAGACAACATGGGGAGTGAAGACTAATACAGACTCTGGGACACTGGGACCGGCCGCGGTTTAAATAAGGGGAGAAAATGAGACACTGTTGTGACTAATGGGGAACAAGGAACAGGTGAAACTAAGGACTGGGACGCGATACAAATGGGGCAAGAACACTAGATAGGGGACAAGGGACCTAGACAGAAACTGGATATAAAAATAGGGACAAAGGGAAAAACGAATATTCAGGATACGGGGAACAGGTTCTAGAAGGTGGGGACGAGGTGGCCGTCACACCTCCTGTCTCCAAAATGATAACATTATATGAGAAGAACTAAGATATTGATATTTAGTAATATTTAGTGATATCTCCCTTGTGGAGAAAACATTTTCTAAGTAGGGTGGGCTCTTCATTATGCCACTGATTTTTACAAGAGCCCCTGGACCACTTAGCAGTAAAACCATCCCAGAGCGTCAACAATCCACCTGTCACGTCGATGCTGCCTCCAACCAATCCTCAACTGGAACAGAAAAACCTTTTGGTGATTACAGCTTCTAGACGCCCCTTTTATGGAGAGATCAGTCGTCTGCATTGCTCAGAAGTGATTCTGGACCATTATTCCACACAAATGGTCTTGAAGGTTTGATCCTCAGTTCTCTCAATAGATTTTCTATGGGAGGTGATTGACTGGGCCATTCAAACAACATGATTTTATTTCTCTTAAACCACTTCATTGTTTCCTAGGCCTCATGTTTGGGATAATTGTCCTGCTGAAATGTTTAGTCTCTTTTCACTTTCAGCTTTCTTGTAGATGGCAACAGATTTTTATCCAGAATGTCCCGGTACATTTCTCCTTTCGTCCTGCCTTCAGTAATACAAAGTCTGCCAGTTCCCCTCAATGAAAAGCAGCCCCAAACCATGATGCTTCCATCTCCAAACTTAACTGTTGGTATGGTGCTCTTGGGCGGTGGGCAGTGCCATTTTTTCTCCAAACTATTTTGCTTTGTCCTGACCACACCATAGTCTCCCATACCATAGACGTCTCATGGATGCAATGGTGGTTTAGTGCATTGCTTATTGTTTTCTTTGAAACAACAGTACCTGCTTATGCAAGGTCCTGAAGTTCTACCCAAGTGGGTAGTTTATTTTTTGGGCTCCTCAGACAGGAAGTGGAGCACATGATCGTGGCCAGTTCATGGTGAACTGATGCTCTTTCCATTTCTGGATAATGCCCCACAACGCTGACAGGATCATTTAGCATTCTTGATATTCGCCGATAACCATTCCCACCAGAACGCTTTTCAACCATAAGATTATGAAGGGAGAGTTATTTGCTATTACCCGTCATGAAGTCTTTCCTGTGTGCATCCTGGGTAACGTGAAGACTTTATAGGCCATCAATTAGGATACTGACAGATTTCCAGTGACCTCTTGGCTTTCCATGCCGTTTTGCAACTTGTTATCTTCATGTGTTCAATATTATTCCCTGTGTCCTTTCATTTTATTTAGTATGACTCAACTTGTATACTTAATGTTCTGATTTCTTGAAGTCAATATTTTGCTTGATGGTAACATCTGGTGGAAATTTTGTGCCAATAGCCCACTTAGAAATTCCCTTACTGATAAAAATGCTGATGTGCTGCTTATTTCCTCTCTGTATTTGGCAGTTAATATCAGGTGCTTTTCTTTGTATGCAGTTTCCTTTTTCCCCCCAACTTGACAATGGGAAACTAAATTTGTCTCATTTGTCCACATTAGTGTTCCATGTGTAGTTCCAGTGTTCCATTTTGTTCAGAGGCTACACATACCTGCTCCGTGCTTTTTTTTTGTACTTTTTATTCATAACACAATTATACTTCATGGTACTTCAACTGACAGCTAATTTCATAAGAATTTCCCAATACGTGCAGTTTCTATGATCTTATTCATGTTAAAAGGATGTCACACGTGTATAAATATGAATATGTATTAATATGAGTAGATGTAAGGACGTTTCTACCCTGGGGGAAAGAAAATAGATGATACAATGAATTTTTTGTCTATGTCTAGATATGTTTATTTTTTGTCTTTCTAACTACTTTTTAAAGAGTACATCGTTTAAATAATATGATAATAATAATAATAAATGAATAAATTGTGGTTTAATATGATAATGATATACAATAATAAACACAGATTTCAATTTAACACATTTCAACTCAGTGCAAACATTCTTGCTCAGTCTCTCTCCCAAAAAACACTTGGGCTTTGTGGGGGCATCAGGGCCATCATCCAGGGGAGCAGAAGTGCTTCCTCAAACAGCAGAGTTTACCCCACCCGCATGGTACGGAAGAGCACTTCAAACAGACCACTCAGAGTCCTGACCTTTCCAAGGGAGCATGCAATGGGATGCAGAGAGAGAGAGAGAGAGAGAGAGAGAGAGAGAGAGAGAGAGAGAGAGAGAGAGAGAC
>JBBKCR010000001.1:33022555-33033274 GCA_037577295.1 Ladigesia roloffi
GGAGGCGGAGGAACACCAAAATAATTACTTAATGGAGCTTCTTGGATCTTTAAAATGCTCCAGAAATGTCTTCCGTCTTCCACAAAATCTCAGGTGCGCAAATGCTGCTGCAGCGTTTTTTCAGGTGCGCATTGTTTATTTTGAAAGCGCATGCGCACCTGCGGACCACTTATGTGCACACCTGCCTATAATAAAGTTTTGCCTTGAATACTGTTTGATTACCTTTCAGTTTCTAATAATCTGCTAATTTCACAAATGACCATTTTTTGTTTGGAAACTCTGCTGTGCAGAATAATTTGGAACATACATTTGAGTGCATTTTGAGTGTTTTATTATTATTTTTAAATATACTATTATCATTAGTCAGTTTGTTCAAAAACCTTTCAATTGTACTCTGATAGTTGATGACTGGAAAATTACAATTACTGCAATTCATATAGGTAATATGGAAAATCTGAGGAAAAATATGATTTGCATAATAATTTGGAATGCAGTGTATATTAATATATGTGTGTGACTCCAAATCCAGTCCTCCATGGATTGATATATTTGATTTCCATTGAGAATACTTGTGTAATTGGACGTATAATGACTTCAGGTTTTTAGATCCACTTATCCATCAACAAAGTTGAAGCCGAGTCAGTTAGTCTTTTGATGGCATCACCACACTGACGCAGCGGAGGAACACAGGCGTCCAACAATTTAACTTTTATTAAAGTTCTCTCTAACATTAACAGTCAACATGACAATTAACTAAACAACTTGACTGTTCAGGTAAATGTAGGTGTAAACAGAAAGTGGGAACAGTTTAAGTCACAGCACTGCTCAGCTCTGGACTGGACGTCTCTCTGCAGTGTTAGCATTAGCATGTTAGCAGTGCCATTTCAGAACTGTGCAGAATGACAGTACTGTTATTTTAACTCTGGTAGTAAGTTCTGAAAGTCTCTGCAGCGGAACGCAGTTTTGGAACATCTGTATTTTCGTCTTTTGGGTTCCGACACTTTTTTCTGCTTTTCGGTACTTACTGAAACTGAGCCGACGCAGCGACAGAGGTCAGAGAATATGTCGGAAAATGAGAGTTCATGCACTTATGTTTTCCAACTTCAAGCACTGTTAATATATATATATATATATATATATATTGGGGGAATTAACACAAAAGTCCTTTTTCAATCTCCATATATTGTAAAGATACAAATATATTGTTACTAAATAGCCATAAAATGTTATATTGATATGTCATATGCAAAATATTTATAATATATTATTTATCTTGCGTTGCATTTTGATTCATAATGCAGAATTCTATGTACATGTTTTAATGTAACATATTTTAATATAGTTTTTATAGTTTTATGGGTAAAAAATTTATTATACATAATAAATATAATTCAGGTTCATTACAATTTTCTAAAACATCTTAATATATTTTTGGTCTTATTGATTATTATTACATGCTTTAAAATAGACATTTCAAGTCTAATGCAAATATTAAATATCAAGTTACAAACACATGGCAGGGTTTGCATCAATCTGTTCATAACGTTACAAAACATTTGCATTTAAAACCTCCCTTAATTAACTTAAAGTAGTTCAATTAAATGCTGCAACTACAACTTGCACTCTCTTACTATGTTTCATATTAAAATATAATGGACTAAAAGAAATAAAAGAACTAAAATTACCTGTTTTTCATCACGAGTAAACTCTTCATTTGCAGCACAAACTGGTAGGAACAGGGAATACATTTCCTCTTCAGTTTCTCTACAGCAGTAAGACTGCAGGATGGAAGAATGTTACTCAGGGTTGACAGATATCTTATCCTCATAATCCTCTTAAAGAGGATTTGCAGAGCAGTCCTTGTGCTGCAGGGAAAAGTGGGGAGTGCAGGGGAATTGTGGGTTTAAAGTTTTAGTTTATCTGTTCTGGCCTTGTTGTTCCTTATTATTATTAATACTCAGTAAATATGTGAATTTAGGAGATGGCTGATTGTGCTTTCAGTGCAACTTATTATCAGTGCTTTTAAATTATTTGTAAACTATGTATTGCCCTCATTTTAAATACAGACATAGATAAGAGAGATAAGAGAGCAATATGATTATGTTCTGGTTATCGCTTTTGTAATTTGAGGGAGAGTTTCAGTGTAAAATGTACATTTCACTGTTTTATAATCTACTCACCACATTTTATTAAACATTTTTTGTAACGTTTGGAGAAAATATAAAATCCTACATTTAGATAATTTATCATATCATGGGACCTTGTTCAAGGGTACCTCAGCAGTGACGCTAGCAGTTGGGATCTGAACCCAAATCCACTGATTACAGGGCCAACGCCCTAACCACTAGGCCAGCCAGCTGCCACACAGCTCACACTGCAATAACACATAAAAATAGCAGCCTGATCATTTTACATACACACACACTGCTGCATATTGTACAGAAAATATGAATAGACAAAAGGGCAAATTGGTTTCTTGTTTGTTCTATGGCTGCAGTTTAATATATAAGTTATCTAGCACCTATAATACATAATTTAAAATCATGAATGTAGTCATAGCCAGTTGCCACTAGCATGCTAGTGATCCAGGTAATTCATTCTCTATTTATGAAAGATATGCACCAATTGTCCTTATCGGTTCTTAACTGAAACTAGTCCTGTTCTCTTTAGCTGGCTTAAACAATTGTCTTTGATTAAGAATACTTTAGTGTATTGTACTATTAAAGTGCATTTCCCAACAGAACAAAAAGAACAACTCAAAATATGCTACTTGAAATAATATCTTCACTGATTCTTTGAAAATTACAATTGCACTTTTGTTTAAGTGTGTTACATAAACAAGTGTTTTAATTCCATTCAACACACTTCAGTAGAATTAAACTGTATTATTTTAAAATATACTTTTTTGTGAAAAAATAGATATTTTATAAAGAAAATACTTGTAATGCCCCTTGTATATATAAAGGATGCAATTGTTTATGCAAACTTTGCTTTTGAATGGGATACTGGGTCAAAAACCTTCTCAGTACATCAGTGACCGTTTACACATGTTTAGTGAAATTTAAATCCTTATAAATGATGAAAATGTCTAGAGTGACTGACAGTCTCCATGGGACCAAGAATGGTAAGCCTGGTCACAGCTACATGAAATGCTATGCATCCTGGATGTTTATCTGAATTATCTCTCATGGTACATGACTAAAAGCTTTTTCATTCAATAGAGCACTCAAACGTAGCACTTGTTCGGACTATATGACAAAGCAAGAATCCGAGGAGCAGGAAATGCAGCAAGGTCAGAGCTCCAATAAAACCATGTTTTGGAGAAAGAGTGGCAAAATGTGTCCAGCAGCAAAGCAAGATCCGCCGATGTAAAGATGCTTTGCTAAAAAAGCTCCGTGAGTCAGACAGCAGCCTTGATTAGTGTGTCTGTGCTTTTCCTTTTTTCAATCTCACATTTAATTTTGTCCATAGAGATCAAATACCATTAGGGATCTCTTGTATAGCACACTGAATAATCCTAAACGGTTTTCAGAATTTGAGACATTTATGGCAAGAACTTAGAGATAAATTCTAATTTATTGGCTTAATGAAATGATAAAAAAACAAACAAACATCAAAGGCTTCATGTAGAGAATTTTGAAAAAGTTTAATTATCTAATTTAATAATATTACTAATTCCTTCCAAACTCAGACTTTAACTAAAACAAATTCCTTTTTGAAATCCGGTCTTTGCAAATGACCAAAACTCTTATATAATGTTAATCAAACTAAATAACTGCGATGACGGACTAGATGTGGAAATTCACACGTTAATGATTAGACTCGTGTAAACTGAACCAGGTGCCCTTAACACCCTGGAAAACAGCGTCATCATGTTGTCAATCACAGCTACCTGAAAATCCTCACTAGTCCAGCCTACAATGACTACTGACATTTTGATGCTGATTAGTGATTTGTGATGCTTTATTTCTCTGAATGGTTCCGGACATGCTGGGATTTCCCAATATGTTCCATCTTCATATCCAGAAAAAAAAATCCCAGCATGTCCTTGAAAGATCTGCCACTTCGTTGGGCTTATAAAGGAGGAAGAGAGAGAGGGATCAGACTCCAGAACAGACTCATATGTAGTTGGTCATCTGAGTGGAGTGATAGAGGGAGGAACATTCACAAACACTTCACCATCCGTCTCTCGAACAGGTGAGGGATCTCCAAACTATTTACATGATCTGAATGTTCTTCAACTGAGGTTTAACTATCTCTTTTTCTATGAGTGACAGTCACCCATAATTTGTTTTATTGGTGCACTATTTTGCTGTCAAATATTTTTTTGGTTTACATGCTACATGGAAAAATCCACCAGTCAAATGATTGGACTATTCCTTTAATCCTCAATAATATTTAATAGAAAAGAGATAATGGGTCATGCAGGATTTATTGATCATCATTAATGTTCATTTTTGTAACATCTTATTATTGATGACCTATTCCCACTGGTATGAATGAAGTTGTGACCCTCTCCTGCAGGTCCCCAGAGATAGTTTGGTGTTGAGGATGCTGTGCCCGGTGTGGCTGTTGGCGCTGGCAGTGCTGTGTGCGAACAGCACCGATGTGAACGCTCAGTGCTGGGGGAGCGCCCTCTGCCAAGATCTCAGTTCTGAGGAAAACATCCTGGTGAGTTTCTGCTCCTACTGAGGATTCCTTCGACTGACAGATTAAACCTTTTGTTATGGGTCGAGTGTACGCAACTTAGGATTTTGAAAATAACAGAGAATGTAAATTGTGTTAAACATAAACAGGAAATCACCAAGACCCCTTTAACCGCCAGGAGAAACTTACAGAGTCAAACATGGTGGTACATTACTTAGATTTGATGTACAATTGTGGAAACCCTCAGAAAAATTGAGTTTTTTTAATAGAAAAGAAGTAGACATTATTCTTTACATTAATGCACAATAACTGTTTACTTGCTGAGTTTACCATAATGGGATATTTGCACAAACATTATAAAACAATTTTTATTTTATATATGCTACCAGTAATTAGTGTTTTTTTGGCAGCCTGTCTTAATTTTAATTTTAGCCTAGTCTTTGTGTTAAACTGTGAATTTCGTTTTTATTACTCTTAGTCATGTCCATACTCTTTTAGTCAAGTCTGATCATTTTAGTCTTATTTTAGTCAGAGTGATCCACAAATCTTTTAGTCTAGTTTTAGTCAATAAAAGTTGCATTTTAGTCTCTTTATTAGTAATACAATTCTATTTAACACAGTCAAAATAATACTTAAGTACAATAGATAAAATCTAAATTTTCAGTCTATTTCACAATTCAAACAAAGTTATCTGATTATATTACTGTTCCCTTATAGACTTAAGGGTACTGTACATCCATCCATACTGTTCAAATAAAATAAATTAATAACATTACATCAATAAAAAGTGCAAATACAATGAAAATGTGTGTGTTGCCATAAAACCCACATTTGTAAAGCTGGAAAAATCTTCACCGTCAGTGTGTGTGTCTGAACTCACCTGAATATTTTTTTTATTCCTGAACAAATACAGTCTACACAATCAAATCAGAACAATTTAGGATCAGTCTTTTGCATGGATATGGGAAAGGTTGCTTATCAAAAGGCTGTGTGTGTGAGAATTTGTATGTTTGTGACCCTATGTGTGTTATTTCTCTCTCCATTGCTCTGTAATGGCTCTGTGTCCCAAAACTTTTGACCATTTAATTAACAGTAGAGTCAGATCAGTGACACGCCGAGTGCGATCATGGCTCAGAGACTCTAAACTCTAATTCACAGAGCCTCTCAATGGACAAAAGTATTGGGACGTAACATACTTTACTATTTTCTTGTTTTAGACAATGAAAATGAAGAGACATTTTAGCATATTTATTTATCTTGTAAACCACATTGGGTCTCATTCTTATTCCATTATATATTTATACAACATTATATATTTCATTTCGTTGTCGTCATATGACCAGCATTAACATTGCATTTCGTTTTGTTTTTTTCACATGAAAAATGTTGACGATGATATTTTGTGATAATTTTTGTTGATGAAAGCTAAATACATGTAAAAAAAGTGTAATAAAAACTAAATTGACAGCTTGACACAAAGACTAGGCTAAAATTAAAATTAAGACAGGCTGCCAAAAAAAAAACACTAATTAGTGGTAGCATATATAAAATACAAATTGTTTCATAATGTTTGCTCAAATATCCCATTATGGTAAACTCAACAAATAAACAGTAATTGTGCACTAATGTAAAGAATAATATCTACTTCTTCCTTAGAGAGAAATCTGAAAGATAATTCTGATACTCATGATAAAAAGTCAAAGCTGACAGAGACATCGTCCTGCAAGGAGCTTGTTGGATTAAAGAAAGTCCTTGTTCGTATTTTGGACTGATCTATTGTGCTTCTTTCCCAGGAATGTATTAAGATTTGCAAGCCTGAACTAACAGCAGAGTCTCCTCTCTATCCTGGAAACGGCCATCTCCAGGCTTTCCAGGAACCAGAGCCTAATCAGGTCAATGCAGCACTCTCTGCTATTGCCTTCGCCCCAACACTGGAGGGCGCTCTAGAATCTAGCCCAATGCATGAAGACAAACGCTCCTACTCCATGGAACACTTCAGATGGGGCAAGCCTGTGGGCCGCAAGCGCCGGCCCATCAAGGTCTACACCAGCGGAGTGGAGGAGGAGTCAGCTGAGGCTCTGCCAGCCGAGATGAGGCGCGAGCTGGCCATCAGTGAACCTGAATACCCGCTGGACAGCTCACTCAGCCAGCAGGAGAAGAAAGACGGTTCCTACAAGATGAACCACTTTCGCTGGAGTGGGCCCCCAGCCAGTAAACGCTATGGAGGCTTCATGAAGTCTTGGGATGAGCGCAGCAAGAAGCCATTGCTCACACTCTTCAAAAATGTCATCAACAAAGATGGACACCAGAAGAAAGACCAGTAAAAATACAAGAGAGGAACTATTACAATAAATGCATTATGGAGAGGGGCAGAAAGAAAATGGGAAAGAGAGAGAGGGAGAGAGAAAGAATTGTTTTTATTCGGTGCAGATAATTTACATTCTTTGATATATAGGCCTATCGTAGACAGTAAAAAGTGGTCAGCCATTTACAACATAAACAACAATAAATACTTATTATTGTACATAGAAATGCTGTGGTGATTAAATGTTTGTTAAGGATGATGCAGTTGTATTTATCTAAATGTACAATGTTGTAAAATATGAACATTTCAATTATAGATTAATTATATTTAAAGCAGAAAATGACAAGCTGATTCTTTCAAGTGGAAAAACCAATAAAATAACTTACAATATTTATAATGTGGCTAATTACCAAATGGTTGCCAATTAAATGTCAGTTAAACAGACCAAACTACGTCTTTCAGAAACTTAGGCAAAAAGATATGGAACACATTATTCACAGTAATTAAAATAAAGTTCCAAATGCTCTAACTATTGCTAGACAAACAAGACATTGGGCATGCAGAGACTGAAAAGGGGGAAAAAGTGAACAAACACTTTTTCGTACATGCAAGTCTACTTGCCACTTCACTTTTGAACAGTTTGCAAGACATGGATTCCCATCCTGTAAAATTATTAAAATATGGTCTCCCCTTTACAGTTTATGTTTTGCTGAGTTTATAAATGAAAATAAGGTAAAACATCACTTACAGAGAAAATCCTGTGCAATTCTATTAATTTATTTAAAATATTGCAGAAAACAAAACTAAATATGATGTGCCATAATGTGTTTGGATAAGCCTTATTTGTATGATTAATTGTTCTCCAAACATGTTAACTTCAGCAAATAACCACTAATTACACATTAAAATATACAGAAGTTCTCTGTCTAGGATATGAACTGATCTTCTCACAGAAAGTCAGTAAAACATGTAATTCCCCCCAAAAATTGACATATTAATTAACAGATTTGCTGCCTTTCATGTGTAAATGAACCAGTTCTCTCAGGTCAATGAGTGAAACACATTAAAACAACACTAACCCTAACCCTAACACATCTAAATATAAAAAAGGACAGTCATTTAACACAAACACTGCACTACAGGGGTTAAAGCTTAAATAAAATAAGTTAAATTACAGGAATTCTTCTTAGATACTAGTAGTAAATACTTTATGAACACATCATTTTAATTGAGGTGCAACTTAGCAAACTAACATCCCAGTCATTTTTACATGGTGTCATTATTTTAATACTTCATTTAACAGCAACTAGTGATTGTTATCAGTTATCATCATTAATTATTTTCAATATTTGTCCCAATATTGAATCGTTCAGACTGAATTTATTATATTAGTACTATATTAACTATATTGATAAATGTGATTAATAAGAAACCATTAGGGTAACCAGGGTGTTGTTGTCTTATTTTTAGTTTTTGTTTTGCATCAAGCTGTTATTTAACTTCTTCATTAGTCTTAGTCACATCCATACTCGTTTAAGTCTATTAAAGTATCAGTCGACTAAAATCTGAGCATTTTAATCTTATTTCAGAATTATTCAAATATTTTAGTCACAACTATTTTCTTCTACTTTTAGTCAATTAAAGTGATGAAATTTTAGTGATTTTTTAGATAATTAAAGTTGTATATTTTCTTTTTTAAGTAAAACATACATTTAAATATAATAAAATAACATCACATGACTAAAAAGTGCAAATAAAAAGAAAATGTGTGTACCATCAAACCCACATTTGTAAAACTGGTAAAAGTCTTCATGTTCAGTGTGCTGGCCTGAAATTTTCCTGATTTTTTTATTCCTGAACAAATATAGTCTACAGAACCAAATAAGAACAATTTAGGACCAGTTTTTTGCATAGATATTGGAAAGGCTGCTTATCAAAATGCTATGTGTGTGTTTGTGACACTGTGTGTGTGTGACTGTGTGTGTGTCATTTCTCTCTCTCTGGCACTTTAATGACCTTGCGTCCCAGTACTTTTGGCCACACTTGAAGGATTTAATTCACAGTGCCTCACGATGAGAAAATGTATTGGGATGTAACGCTGTTCATCTCTAAGGGTGAACATACCAATACTTTAGTTTCCCCTCCCTAGCGTATGGGAAATAATGTCTCATCTCATTTTAGTCAGTGAAAACGCGACAAAATGTGGAGTTACCTGAAGCTGCACCTTCAGCCAGTTTAACACAGCCACTGTAGCGGAAATGTTTGATGTGAGAGAGTATTTAGTGAGACTGGAATGATCTATAATGAGAAGAGGAGTCGCTCACAGGAGAAAATGCAGAACGATTGTGTTTCCTGCAGGACCTGCAGCTCCTAAACTGGGAGGACGGGTGGGGGGGGAAGACTCCGGGACTGGAAGTGGGATTAAAACTGAACATAATACAAAAAGGAATGTGCATGTTTAAAATTTTCCTTACGTGAAGAATTGCACTAAAAGATTTTGATGCTGCTGTGTTTATTAGACGTGGGATGATAACCGGTTTCAAAGTTTACCGTGGTTTAAAAAGTCAAAACCGCAAAAAAAAGTTCTACCGTTCCTACGATGTGTGCATCGTTTGTGTCGTCAAAGGAAGGATTTGTTTTTTGAAACTTTATTTGTTTCTTTATGTTGATTATTGTTGAGCTGCAGGTTTAGACTCACACAAGTGACTGCAATTATATTTAATTAAGGTTCAATTATTTAATTTAATTATTTTGTCTGATGTTCAATGTTACAAAATGTTCTATATGTTTCCTAAAATAAAATATACTGTGTTCAGTTGGAAAAAAAAGAGTAGTTTTTTTACCCAGACATTTAAATACAACATTGTAGAGCAGTAATTACAATACCGTGATACCGTGATATTTTTATCCAAGTTTACCGTACCCTCAGAATCTTATCCCGGCCCAGGCCTAGCCCGAAGGCTTTAAACATATCCGAGAGAAGTAATTGTGGTCCCAGCTGACTAATAGACCTGCCTCCCATTTTGCAATTGGAAGCGATACCAGTTCATATATTTTAGAAAGCTGGAGGATGTTTGGTCATTTGTCCTGACACATGGTGTTGGAGAATTATATAATATTTTTAGCCAGTTAACGAAAGAGTTTCCAAAACCAAATTTGTGTAAAGCTGCAAAGAATAAAATTCCTGTTAATCAAAAGCTTTTTCTGCATCTAGAGACAATATTGAAAATTGAAGGTTTTTATGGCATGATTAGTCTATCAGATTAAGTAATATACATATATTTGTTGAGGAGTTCCTCCCTGTTATGAAACCAGCTTGGTAAGAAGAGAGTTTTGCAGATTACATTATAGTGACCCGCTCGATAAACAAACACCGGACTGACTAACTGAACTCCACCAGACTTTATTTAATAAACATTTTGTTGTTTTGGCCAAAACTTACACCACTAACAACCTGGATCAGCTCCACTCCTCTCTCCTGCTCCCCCACTCTCTCGAACTCTACACACACCATCAGAATCAGAACCAGTTTTAACGGCCAAGTATACCTGCATATACAAGGAATTTGAATTTGGTAGTTGTTAGCTCTCTGTATACATAACAATAGACATTTAGTGATTTACATACAAAGGAACATATGCACATACTGTGCAGTAAACACAACACACACATGTGGGCACAAATGACACATAGGGCCTGATTTTCACGGTCAGTCGCGCATTGTCTGAAGTCAGAAGCGCAGTCGTCTTTGGGGGAGGGGCCAGCGC
>JBBKCR010000001.1:33033374-33054705 GCA_037577295.1 Ladigesia roloffi
GGGTGGGGGAAGGATAAGGTGGAGGGTGGGGGAAGGATAAGGTGGAGGGTGGGGGAAGGATAGGGTGGAGGGTGGGGGAAGGATAAGGTGGAGGGTGGGGAAGGATAAGGTGGAGGGTGGAGGAAGGATAAGGTGGAGGGTGGGAGAGAGGCCAGCTTGCTGTACCATTTACAGTGTATAGCAATGGCCTGTAGATTAAAAGCAGCATGGTTGTCCAAAAAAAAAGAAGAACAATACTCAAGTTATTGTGTGTATTCACACACCATTTACACACATACCTGATGCCTTCTATCTTTACATTTGCAACAGTAGCCTGCTAACTGGGCTGTTAGCTGCAGAGCTAATGTTCTAATAGTAATAAGCTTGTCGACTATATATAGAAAAGCAACAAAAATGATATAGCTTTAAGTTGACTTACTTGTCCAGGGAGAGTTGGTACTGATCCAGGCTAAATTTGCAGCCATTCTTCAAAACCAGCTCTGTATTGCCCCAAATTGAGGAAACTTTGCAAAATGTTTGGCAGTGACCGACAAATTTTTAGGAAGTTGTCTCAGCACATTTCCAGAAAAAATACAATTAGCCCACTGGTTCTTTAGAGGCTTGCGTTAAGGAACTAAAAAATACATTTGTGCTTACTTTTACATCCAAGCACCCAGCAGCTGCCATGCTTTACTCGTTTGCAATCCATGATAATTGGCAGATCAAATGTTTTAGGTGAGGGGTGTGAAATTCTCTGGCCAGGCAAAGAACGAGGAAGTGGAGGAAACCTTTCCCCCTATGACATCATATGGGGCCAAATTCTAGCTCGGGCAGTCTGAGCTATCGCTCTCTAAATGGCAGAGCAGGATGACCGATGATCTTTACACCAATCGCAATTTCCATCCACTGAAGGACCATAGGCAGCCTAGGGGAAATATTAATGTAAAAAAATCTTACAAAGTTACATTTTTATATCGTGGGACCTTGAAAACATTTTGAAACAAAGTGGGCCATAAATTATATATATTTAAAAAAATGATTTCTTATAAATCCTGTCACCATCCGTGTTTTGTGCATGTTAAGAACCTTTGTAGTATGTAGCTTAAAGAACCTTTACATAACATTTTCTTTTTCTTTTCATTTTAAGTATCAATAGAATAACCAAAGGGTTAAAATCTTGAGAAGGCCAAAAAAGATTCAGCCAAGCACGCTCTCCGAGGTCTGCAGTAACTGCTGGTTCATGGTTTATTGTTGCTGTGTTTCTGGCACTAAGGTATTGAGGTTAAATTTAAGAACCTCCTGTATCCTGTGATTCTGGCCCCAGCCCACATCCAAGAACTAAGCAGCATCCAGCACACAGAACAAGGTCAGTATGTGATAGGATTTACGGTCACTTTTTTACTTAATACAGACGGACTGCAGATAATCTTAATCCAAAGAGATTTTTTTAATCCTTGTGTTTTTTGCCTTTAAGGACCCATACATTTTCCTTAGAGTGTTCCTTAGAATCTCTTTAGCCCTTAGAATTAAATTGGCTATTTTTATTACAGTTCATGCTATAAGGTAGATATAAGTTGTTCAAGTTTGCTGCCCTGTATGATTGCAGTCCCAACTGAAACACTATGTTTGGCTTTTTTGTGAATGGGTGTGGCTAAATGGACAGATACATGTAAAAGCATCATATATTACATATATTTTTGTAATTTTCCATATAGGGAATGTTGAAGCGGACAGTATATGTTCCAGTATTAACATTTAACAGTGCTTACATACTACATTAAACTCAAAGTACTTTCAAAAACCAAGAAACCAAGAAAAATGGGGGTCTCCTTAATATGGGCCTTTAAATATTGCTCCCATTGCTATTCATATAATGCATTGCAGTATACAATAATAAGCTTTGTAATAGTATTATGCCCATTATTACAGGTAAAATATCCTCCAAATTCTAAACTATATGTTCACATGCTTTAGGTATTGAATTTGGAGCAAGTGTCACATTGACCAACCTGGGGGAGGAGTTGCGTGGGGCAGTAGACAAGCTACCCGGCTACAAAACCGAAGTGTTCCGGGCCATACTGGAGCAGCTGCGCTGGTTTGCTGGACAACAGATCCGAAATGTTGCAGTATGTCTCTTACCCCAAAAACACGGACCGGTTTTACACTTAGACCCCCGGAGCGCTGGATTACACTGAGTGTAGTGTTGTGGTTAAAAGGTTCCAGACCACGGTCTGTGTGTGGTCATATCATCTTATATCAATCCAATCAGAACTGGAACCCCACACACTTTACGCCAAATGTTATCATTAAGTAGCAAATAGAATCCATTACATCACTAACTTTAATCTTGGACATATTTTTCCTTACTTTTCAACAACAGAATCCCTATAACTGCAGTCGTTATTGTTTGGTTAAATGAACCTTAATTGATAAAGTGAGGAAATGTTTTCTTTTATGTGTGTCTTTCTCTCAGACGATTGGAGGAAATATAATGACTGCAAGTCCTATCTCCGACCTTAACCCCGTGTTTATGGCTGCGGGCTGTAAGCTAACGCTGATGTCCAAAGGTAAAACAACCTTTGTTGTGTCCTACTGGAAGTTTAAAGATTACCTGGGATCCCTGTTTTTACTGATAAGTATAGATGGAGCACATGCAAGGGGCGGAGTCTGATAGAAGAGTGAGAAAATAAAGGAAACCGATATGTTGTTTTGCAATTGAACGGAATTGTTGTGTACATGACTACCAGTTGATGTAATTGTGTAAGCACCCCTGTTTGAATTACATGTTTTGTTGGGCACAGTTTGCAGATTTTACTGCACTATTAATGCACTTAAACGCTATCGTGTGTAAGTCTGTGTAAGCCTTAGAAAAGGAATAGAATGTTTCCTTTGATACGGGACTTTTGCTTATAACTGTGTGTTGGTCTGTATTGTAGCAGAAAACTAGACAGTAATGCCAACCATTTCTTTCGTTTGAAGAGGGGAAACGAGTTCTTCAGCTGAATGAGAAGTTCTTCACCGGCTACAGGAAAACTGCTGTGAAACCTCAAGAAATTCTACTGTCAATTGAGATCCCATTCACAAAAAAGGTCAGATTTAGCACAACTGATTTTAATAACTGGTGAAAGTGAATTGGTGGTTAATAATAATAATAATAATAATAATAATAATAATATTAATGTTCCAGGAGGACTGTCCCTAAAAATTAATGTTTGTAAGTTGCATAAGGCCAAAGCCACTTTATTAAAATAAGAACAAAAATAGTAATACGCTCAAATATTTTTACTGCCGGGTACGGTGCCTTTTTTAGGATCACAAATTGAAGATGTATTGATTAATTACTCATATATTTTACTAATGATTACTCACTATGGAAACTCTTCATTCAACATTCATTTTAATGAAGGTTATTAGTGAACGAATAAGTACTTACTAATTAGTTCATTTTTTACATTAGTCCCATTATTTAACTTTAATTAATCTTTTGCATGACATTTTCTCCTTTTTGAACCTGTTTGTGGAACACAGAGGTCTTTACTATAGCAAACCTAAAGTATACTAATATACACATCTTAGGTAAATAATAGCATACTAACATATCCTTAATATTTCGTTTCTGGTTTTTGTGCTGATTTTATTCAAAATCCAAATTAGCTTAAATGTCGGAGCTAATTTGATTACTTGCATCAGAGTGAAATGGAGGTTCTGCTGTATTTTTCAGGGACAGTATTTCTCAGCATTCAAGCAGTCGCCCCGCAAAGAGGATGACATCGCCACCGTCACCTGTGGGATGAACGTGACCTTCCAGGGGGGCTCCACCATCGTACAGGATATCCAGCTTAGCTATGGAGGACTGGCCCCCACTACCGTTCTTGCCACAGCTACATGCAAGCAGCTGATTGGCCGGTAATTTAGATGCTGCTCTTTTTAAACCAGTTAACATGGATCTGTAATGGAACTGTTTTAATGCATTCTCCCGCTATGTTTACATGACTGTAGACAGTGGAGTGAGGAGCTCATGGAAGACGCGTGTTCTTTCTTAGCTGAGGAGATGACGCTGTCGCCCGCGGCACCAGGTGGCATGGTGACGTACCGACGGACCCTCACCATAAGTCTGTTCTTCAAATTCTACCTTACAGTCCAGCACAAACTGGCCCAGGTGGTCCTTTCATCCCTTAACCTCTAAACTCATATAATTACTGCCATGGGAATGAAACGACACTTTTTATGACTGATTGTTGCTTGTGACTCTACAGCATCTTCCTTTGGACGATGTCAGGGCTGATTATGCTAGTGCTATAGAGCCCTTCCACCTGGACTCACCAGCCAGTGTTCAGCTTTACCAGGTTCACAGACTGGAGTTTATCTTCAGCAAAACATTTGCACATTTAAATCTAAATTAATGTGTAGAACATCTCTGCTAAACACTGTCCACTCATTTATACAGGCTGTTCCTCCTGGTCAGAGCACAGAAGACACGGTAGGTCGTGCTGTCATGCACATGTCGGCCCTGAAACAGGCTACAGGAGAGGCGGTGTACTGTGATGATATTCCTCGTTATGAAAACGAGCTTTTTTTGGCCCTGATCGTCAGCACTAAAGCTCACGCTGCCATTAAGTGAGTATGAATTATTACATTTTTTTATCTTTTTTCTGTTGTATGTTTACATGATAATTTATTTTGGTTAAAGAGTAAACTAACTCATGTCCAAAGGTTAAATAAAGATTTTTTTTCCTTGTTGTTTTGTATTGAAGGATTAAAGGTTACTAGGGTCCCTGCTTTTACTGATAAGGACTGATAGAGAATACGGAAACAGTCTGAAAGAATATTGCAAAAGAACAGGAGCAATATACATCTAAATACATCCAATAAAATCTCTGCAGAAAATACTCAGTATGAATGACAAAATGCTGTATACACAATTCTGGGTATAAATACTATAGATAAGTAACTTACAGTTAAGTGAATTACTAATAACATAGAGTATATAGGAACATATATAGGAGTATATTATTGCACATAATAGAGATAAGTACTTTATAAGTAATGTTTATATATTATATATTAGTAATATATGTAATAGTGATATTTCATATGTTAAAACTACTGCATAGAACACTAATATACTGCACAAAATATCATGATTTAGCCCCCAACAGGGTAGACTATTGCATTTAAGATAATAATGCACATGATAATGGTTTACACCCAAGTATGAAATACACACAAAAAGTAGCATCAAGTCATTGCACATATTATTGTGCATCTGAACAGAATTATTGTGAACTTGATTACCAGTTGGTGTAATTTTGATTTGACCAGTAAAATCATTATTGAACAATAACATCATTTGATGGATAGAAATTTACCTTATTCACATCTTACTATTACACAGCAATAATGAGTTAAATGCAGAAGTTAAGCGCCCCAGTCAAAATGGCATGTTATGTTGATTAGGTGAAAATCTTATACAGAGCAGAGAGCACATTTACTCTTACTAGAAATATTACTGTTTATTTGCTCAATGTAACATTTTCTGGAAAAATGTGCCATCTTAAAAAAATAAAATATTTCACCTGGAACAGTCAAGCTTTTGCTTACAATTGGCTGGTGATCTGTATAGTAGCAATAAACTAGAATGGCAACCATAAATAATATGTTTTTGAAATGCAACACAAAAACACTTGATTACAAACATTAGAAACATTGTTATATTTTTGGTTCTGTTGTGCATTTACATTATAATTCTATAATGTTAAAATCTCACATAAAGTCTCACACAACTACATATACACGTAGTTATAAAATGGAATTAAGCATTAGTTGTGCTGGAAAATAACTTAAATATTTTCTTAAAAAGATTGTCTTATCTGTATCAACTGTGAGAACAAAACCTGGTATCTTCAAACTGCAAGTTTACAAGAGAAATTAAAAAATGCTCACAACTATTATTGCTATGAATATAAAGTGGCACTTATAATTTTATACGTGTTTTTATGACGTTTTGTGGCAGATCTATTGACACGACTGAAGCCATGGCAGTTCCAGGCGTAGTTACATTTGTTTCTGCCAAGGACATCCCGGGGAGCAATGAGACCGGACCTGCGGTCTGTGACGAGACGGTCTTCGCAGATGACAAGGTTCCTTCCTTATTATATGACTAGCAGAATAAACGAACAGAGACTCTTTCTATAGAGAAGGGAATGTGGAGTAATCACGTTATATTCACAATGTTTTATATAAAAACCTTTTTATTTTCCTGCATGGCCTGTTTGCATTGTTTTGATTTTACCCTTCGACAGAAAGGAGCGAGGGATTAATAGAAAGTCCCTGTAATCCTTGTGACATGTCTTCAATCCATTGTGAGAAATCTAAATTATTGAAAGGTGTTGCGATCGAAGATTTAAAAGCTTTGTTACTGTACACTGAATATTCATTTGTGTTTGTAAAAGCATAACGCATATTAATCTATAGTCTGCAGATAAACATTTACTTATCCAGTGAAATATAAATGTCAGCTTTTAGCAATCCAAGATTCATGTTGATCTAACAGGACCACAAGAGAAATAATGAAGACATGATACATTTTTGATCATTCTGAGATTAAGATGACAAACTGAAAAGGCTAATTACAGCGGCTCCTGCTTTCTTAGCAGAACATACTATAGCAAAACATTACATCCAGTAGTTGAAAACCAAGAAGATAGTAAATTGTTATGCGATTATCAATTTTCATCTTAATTTTTCTGCAAAAATGCATCAGGATTATAAAAGTGCAACAGTAATAATGTGCCTCTGTTTCTTCTCTCTAAGGTGACGTGTGTTGGTCACATCGTTGGAGCCATGGTGGCGGACACACAGGCCCACGCGCAGAGAGCAGCCAAAGCTGTAAAGATTTCTTATGAAGAACTTCAGCCTGCGATTGTTTCCATTGAGGTGTGTCTGCAATACTAACTCCCTATTGCAGGGGTCGTCAACTACACTTGTCCAAGGGCCAGAGTTTTCCTCGGCTGAGACTGTGAGGGCCAGATGTTCTCCTAAAATAAAATACAATAATATTGTATCTTAAGTAATATTTTATTATTTGATATATTTCTTTTCTTTCCAAATTCCTTCCTTTTGTTACCTTTGGCAAAGTTATTAGACTCATTTTACCTGTACTGCAGCAAGCCACTAGGGGGCGACTGTGAAATTTAATGTTTCTTACATGTGAGGCTGTAATGTTTAGCATCGCTGTCACATGTGAAGTTGGAACAAAGATTCGTGCCGAAGGATCTGTTTTACCTTTCTTTATACACACACGCATATCAGTCTTAACTCTGAAAGTCATTTCCAGGTGTGTGTGCCGCACCTGGAACCCGGAAGTGCGGCGCCGGCACCAGCAGATTACTGAGAGACTGAAGGCTTGTTCCATTTGATTTAGAAAAAAAACAACATAGGAACAGATTTCCCTGCTCACTAGGCTATTAATGATTAAGTAATATCAGAAATATAAGTAATATAAGGAGAACTCCCACTCTCAGGACACTGCAGGCTGGTGCAGAATTTAGTCATTGGCATCCATTAATTTTCCATCGGGGGGCCGGATGGAGCGCACTGGCGGGCCCTACCGGGAGGGACATTCACCCACTCACCTTGACTGTTGTCCATGTGTACACACAGTTGTTCACATGTTTTCTAAACCATTTGGACTTTCATCTACATGCAAACAGCATTTTAGGTCACTGAGAGACCTTCGGAAATCTTCCAGGGGGAAAACCGGTAATGATACGTAGAAAAGGAAAAGTATTTGGCTTAAAGCATCAGACTGTATTCCATCTAATAAAAGTTTATCTTATCTCATATATTAGAGTATCCTATGATTACATGGCATGATCTTTTGCATATCAGTGGTGAATGTAGTCACAAACAGGGCTGCTTTTATTCAAATCTACAGTTATTCTCCTTCAGTTTTCTGGAGCTGAGGCATCTAAATGCTCTACGAATTTCACTGATACATGTAACATCTTTCAGGCTGCATGAAAATCAGTTTGACCTGATTTCATCTGATCAGTAGTTCATAACCTCAGTAAATATATCGGTGGAGCTGACTAGCATGCTACCAAATCAGTCAAAAATGTCAAAGAAAACAGAACAGGATGTTTTATTCAACTATTCTGAGGTAGCTACTGACTCCACCTTTAATGGTAACAGTTCTGAATGACCCTAGTCATGCTATTGGAATGGGGATTTTTCAGTATTTCGAATGGCAAATGTGGCTTTATGGTTCGAGTTACATTTCCATGCATTGGTGTGGCATGGTCGTGTCTTTTTGCATTCAAGTGAAATAATATTGATTTAGAAAACAGCGCTTGTGTTGCTGCACTTTTTGTTGCTGTGATGTATGTGTGGATAAAGCCTAAATGGTTCTGCATAGTCACACATATACAAATACACAAATGCAGACAACAGACACCAACGTGCCTGTGCACACGCAAGCATGTTGCGGATGATTTCACTGGAAATGTGCCAACAAGGCTGAGCTGTTCCACACAAACTGTTTAACTGAATCGTTCATGTTCAGGCTTTAAACCTTGCTTACAGACTGTTTTGATTATAAGCATCACACACTGCAGAGAGTTGAAAGGAACTAGTAAAAAAATATGCTTGACCAGGGTGGCCTAAAGTTTTTTTTTGTTTTTTTTTAAGATGTTATATACAATCATGCAAATATTAAAGTGCTGTTCTTTATTATTAAGTTTTGGTTGAAGTTTTAAAATAACATAATTCTTCCTTCATGGTATGTAGATAAGCAAGCTCTCCCACGTTAGTAACCAACATGTCAAATCAACCACCAACATTATCGTGTCTGTGTGTTTGTTTTAGTTATTTATAGCCCAAACAGAAGGTCCAGCTGTTGAAGTCACAGTTCTCTACGACTAATTATGTTATATACGCTCCAGGGCATTCTCAGGCTTTAATATTTGTTTATTTTTGTTTTAATGCAGGATGCCATTATCCATCAGTCATTCTACCTGCCAGTGAGAACAATAGAAAGAGGAGATCTTGCTAAAGGATTTCAAGAATCTGATCATATCCGGGAAGGTATTATGCCTCAGTCGCAACAATCCAATTTATTATTTTACATTTTGTTGATTTGTGTCCGCAATGACTGTAAAGGGCTCATTCCATGCAAAACAGAAATATTCTATTGACATCGACAGTTGTGGACACACAGGCAACATTCCACACAAACAGTACAGTAAATAGACCTCACAACAATGTAACAGTAATGTAACGTCATGATATAGTGTGAATGGAAAGTAAACCTTCCAGAGTGACTGGTATTGCATGACAGGTGTGAAATTACACAGGTGGCAGTTAGCAGCAAAGTGCAAGGGATGACAGAAACCGAAAAATGAATACAGTACAGCAGTATAATAGGAATGGGGTGTAAATCAGAGGTACGATGTACAAACCAGTTTAGCTGTTGCTTATCTGATTATCTTGATTGATCTTTAGGTGAGATATACATAGGGGGTCAGGAACACTTTTACCTGGAAACAAACTGCACTCTGGCTGTTCCGCGAGGAGAGGATGGAGAAATGGAGATGTTTGTGTCCACCCAGTCTGCCGCCAAGACACAAGTAATCAAATATTTTGAGTTACCAGATATATATATTAAACCCGTGTTAATTTGCAGTTCAGAGTTTATTTTAAGCACCAAACTAATAATTGTTTGTGTAAACCCCTGCAAATTTGTAGAAACCGCAAATATCCTCCGCATTTGTTTTGCTTTGTTTTGGCGTGTCCAGCATTCCCATGTGGAGCTATCTCGTTTATTTCTCTGAGTCTTCTCGTGTTCTTCACTTTGTACTTGTTAAAGCCCTGTTTTTATTACTGTGAATCTCAATAATTTATTCCTTTATTTAGTCTACTTATACCATATGAATACGCAAAATACAGTACAGTCTATACAGGGGTAACATCTCTGCACAGAGGGAAGAAGTCCGATGGAGAGAGGGAACCGAAGGGAGAGAGAGGGCGAGAACTGGAGAGAGATAGAGAACCGGTAGGAGAGAGAGATCCGGAGGGTGAGAGAAAACCGTAAGAAGGGATAGAGCGAGAACCAGAGAAAGAGAGAGAACTGGGGGTGAGAGCGAGCGAGAACCGGGAGGAGGGAGAGAATCAGAGGGCGAGAGAGAGAGAGAGAGAAAACAAACCAGACAGATTTCTGCCAGGGGCACCCCCATCTTGGCTCCACTGAGTGGGTAGAAGTCAGGTCGGGGAAGTAGTGGAACCCGCAGCATCTCTTGGACAGACTCTTTCTGTCGCGAGAAACTCTTTATGGGTTCCCGAATATGTGAGGGAGGAGACGTCAGTGCGGGTTTCCACGATTGAGGTAAAATATGTGTATATGCTTTTTCCGGTTTATACTACCCTTAGCTCTGATATGTTTTAAAGCTTTTAATGATTCAGTGTTTCTGAATCAACAATATTAATATAAATATGAAAATGTTATGTAATATCCTCACCACCATCTAAATGCAGAAGGACTGCCGGAACACACACTGCTAAGCTAAATTATACGCTAAATCGGGTTAAATGAATTATATTGATTTAGAGATAAGTTTAGAAAGTCCTTTTTCAATCTTTCCTGCTCACCTCTCTCCATGGCCACCCATAGACCTAGTCCCACAGGTAGGCCAAAGTTGCGGTCCCCAGGACAAATTCCTTGGGGAGTGGCTCCTCCTCTGCCAGCTTTTGGCCTATTCTTTCTTTGTCGGCCCATCTGTCTCGTCGCAAAGCTCCTTTTTCCCCAGAAAGGCAGACATGTTCCTTTTTCCTTTTATATTCTTTTTTTCCAAAAGACTCGAAACAAAAGACTGAAGGGCCCAAACAACAACAGAACATGCCCCAATCAACAAATTACTTCTACATTGACAGTGGACTGACACCTACTGTTGGTCCCTAGCCCATCTAAATACAATGCCCGATCCCAACATATCCCCAGTTGCCCTTGTTCACACCAGCAGCTGCCTCTTCTATTTCTGTAATTAGAACCTGGTGTGATCAGTGGCTAAATTAATTTTAAGCAGGCTAAGGGTGACCACTTGAGGTAAAAAATACCATGTTAGTACCATGGTCCTTTATGCTGCTTGGTTTCAGGCCCTAGTAGCCAAAGCGCTAGGAGTGCCAATCAGTCATGTAGTGTGTCGAGTGAAGAGAATGGGAGGAGGATTCGGTGGGAAAGAGAGTCGGAGCACCATCCTCTCCACCGTCGTGGCTGTTGCTGCTCATAAGTAAGAAATCTTGTATTTGCAGATTTGATTTTGTGTAGCATTACAAAACATCTCACTAGTAAAATGTTATTACTGTAGAGTTAAGAGACCAGTTCGTTGCATGCTGGACCGTGATGAGGATATGTTAGTCTCAGGTGGTCGGCATCCATTCTTTGCACGTTACAAGGTAAGGATTTCAGTCAAGGTGTGTTATAATTTCCTTTTTGTACTTAGGATCCCTAAATAAATTAAACAAATGAGGGTAACTGGGTATAGGCCTAAATCTGGCTCTTGCCTGAGTTATTGTTCTTTTTTATATTGTTCAGGTTGGAGTTAAAAAAAATGGAAAAGTAATGGCTCTCGATGTGACTTACTATAGCAATGTGGGAAATTCAATGGACCTTTCTCTATCAGTGAGTACAGGAAACTTTGTTTTTTTCCAAAGATTCTGCTGATTTGTTTAATTTAAAGCTCATCCTGGAACATTTTCTGTTTCCTTTAGATTATGGAGCGTGCACTCTTCCATATGGACAACTGTTATAACATCCCTCACATTCATGGCACTGGCTATATGTGCAAGACCAATCTGCCTTCCAACACTGCATTCAGGGGTTTTGGTGGGCCACAGGGAATGATGGTGGCAGAAAGCTGGATAAGTGATGTAGCTCTGCTCTGTGGCCTTCCTGCTGAAGAGGTTTAGTTTGGGATTTCAAGAGTATTTTATAGTTTTGTCTTTATGTATTTAGCATTGTGATTAGGAAGGTAATCATATGTTTAGTTCATAAATGATCAAATAAAGAAGACTGTGGAAGTCATATTTATATTGCAGATAACAAAGTTCAAACCATACTTATTAGTGCAAGAAATGTTGCGGCTTAGTACCTTTTTATCAAGTGGTGGGTCTATTTTGTATTGCAAATATTTATCCATTGAAACAGTACATATTTATCTATGCAAAGGTTTAATCAAATGACATGTTTTGTTGATCAAAGAATTTAAGAATTTGAAAAAAAGGCCATGTAATTGTTATTGCTGAATTTTGAATGGCTATTGGCAGCAATTTTGTTGAATGAGTCAAGTGGTGAGTGAGTGAAATGAGATGTAAGCTAAAGTGAGTATAAACATTTTTAATCTTAGTTGGTTCAGCCCCTTTTATGGATGATATTTCTCAAAATGTGGCGTCCAGAGAATGTGATGGTGATGAGGTTTGAACATTTACATACATGGCTGCTGAATTTTGATTGATCATTGGTGGCCATTTTGTTTAGGGAGCCAAATGGAATTTTAGGAGATGTTAGCTAATTTAATTACGTTTTGGTTTAAGCAGCTTGTGAGAGATTTGTCTGTAGTAGCTCTCCATATGAATGAAATTTCACAAAATTTGGTGGTGTTCTAAAGAATGTCAACCAAGGACACAAGGCCATTATTCTGCATTAACTATGTGGATTTTCATGTGGATTGGGGAAGGCTAAGTATAAAAAAGAAAAATAACATTCAAAATAACTTCTAGACATTGTAGATTTAAATTATGGGATATTTGTTTTGTTTTCTCTCTCTCATAGTCTCTTTTTGCACCTACAGGTGAGGAAAATTAATCTGTACAAGCAGGGAGAATATACCCATTTTAATCAGCGTCTGGAGCAGTTCACCATAGACCGGTGCTGGGAGGAGTGCCTAAACATCTCAGATTTCACCCAGCGCAAGGCCAGAGTTGAGATTTACAACAAGTGAGAGACATGATTTCAAACAAAAACAAAAGACACATTTCTTGACTCTAGAACCTGATTCTAAATTGTTATATGTTGAATAAAGAATGGAGCATGGCTGGGGCAATCAGTCTATTATTTCACTGCTATCTGAAGCTTGTGAGGGTTACTAACAGTCGGTGTGTCCATGTGGACAGACAGAATCGCTGGACCAAAAGAGGCTTGTCCATTATTCCAACCAAGTTTGGCATCAGCTTTACTGCAGTGTTCCTTAACCAGGTCAGTTCTTCTACACCCTCTTATTCAGAAGTGTTTATCTGTGTGTGTGTGTGTGTGTGTGTGTGTGTGTGTGTGTGTGTGTGTGTGTGTACTTATAATTGTTTGTTTACATTGCAGGCAGGAGCACTGGTTCATATCTACACAGATGGTTCTGTTCTTCTCACCCATGGTGGAACAGAGATGGGACAAGGTCTGCATACCAAAATGATACAGGTAGCGGACATCAATAATAAAAATTGGCACCTTAATTTGTCAATAGATGCCATTGAAAAGTTTGCTACTGGTAAACTTAATAATTATTTATAGTAATGTAAATAGGAAGCGATGTTAATGTTCATTCACATAACTGTCTTGTTTACCTTTACTGAGTCTGTTTTTGTTTTTCTTTGTTCATAGAATTCTCATCTATACACATCTATGTGTCACACATGTGCCATGTGCACTGATATACAATGCAAAAGTCAAAGTACATTATTGATTTTTGATTGTATTAATTATCACAAAACATTACCTAAAGATTAACACACATTATCTTACACTGAAGTTATAATGTTAAACATTTAGACCAATCACTCAAAATGACTGTAATAAAAATGGCGTTTAATTATTGAAAATTGTTTTTACAAAGCTAATATTTTGTTTAGAATTATTCTAAAAATGTACTGACAAGTATTTTGCAATACTTGTCATTAAATGATCCACTGACTGTAGTCATGGCGACACTGGGAACTGCAGCATAGGTTTGGTTAGGCTGGCTCATTGGCATTATAAAAGTGTAAAATAATATACACAGGTACATGTGGTTGTGTTGCTAGGTTGCTAGCAGAACTTTGGGAATCCCCATCACAAAGATCCACATCAGTGAGACCAGCACCAACACAGTTCCAAACACAAGCCCCACGGCTGCTTCTGCTTCTTCAGACCTCAATGGCATGGCTGTCTATGTAAGATCCACTGAGCTGATACTTACAGTTAAATGCTATTTTATTTTTAAACTGACATTTATATGAAATATTAACCCAGGGTAAAGCAATGCTTTTTAAATATTGAGGCATAGTTATATTTGTAGCAGAGTAAAATGGCAGTCTTGGCCTTACCATTCTAGACTGGAACAGAATTTCTTTGAATATGATCAGATTTATATTCTACAGACACTGCCCTGATATGTTCAATTATCGGAACCCCAATACACCAGATCCAGTATTAAGCTCGTAAAAGACTTGATGGATAGATGATGAGCTGGATCAGGTAATAGCTAAAAGTATGCAGTGCTTAATATGATGGCATTGCAGGATGTACATATGAAAATTCCACAGGTCATGGTCAGATGGCAGTCAAATTTTATGATTTTACTTTATTTTTCATTAAATAAAATGTACAAATCATTACATAACATTGTTTAATATGTGAGTTTGGTAAAAAAAAAAATCTTTAAAAACCTCATTGACTGTATATACAACGTTAAAACACCCCATAGTGATTTTTTTCTAGAGATTTTTTAGCTTTTGTCTAGAGCAGTTTAATTGTGTAAAGTCACCCAATATTTTTCAGAATGCATGCCAAAAATTGCTGCAGAGACTGGAACCGTACAAAGGCAAAAATTCAAATGGGACCTGGGATGACTGGGTATGTCGATTCAGAAATGTTTTACTATATTCGTTTCTATATACAGGTATTAATTTCAGTTTACTTTCACAAAATATGATCTTCACCCAATATGAGCATTTCTTGGTTAAATTTCTTGGATAAAACTGGATATTCCAGTTGATGTGCATGTGTGTCTGTTTTAAACTGAAATAGCAGGAGAATAAATCACTTTGGACTTTTTAAATTCAGCTGAATTCAGTTGACTTTGCTACATCAGCCAGCTGTGGGACAAGTGAAGTCTGTATAGATCGTTATTTCAGTTTCTGATTTATGTGGTTTCCTCTTGAACAGGTGAAAGCCGCTTACTTCGACAGGGTGAACTTATCAGCTAACGGGTTTTATAAGTATGTGGAAGCTTTCTGAGAATCTTGATGGCTGTATGAATCAGAAGTTGTATTTCTTAATTTTGTATGTATATATGTTTTGTAGGACTCCAGATCTTGGCTATGACTTTGAAACAAATTCAGGGCGTCCATTTAACTATTTCAGTTATGGGGTAGCGGTTTCAGAGGTGGAGATAGACTGCCTGACTGGTAGTCACAAGGTAACAACAACCATAATTAGTAATGTGAGAGATGATTGCTTAGAATTTACTGATTTGTACTACTGCCGAATACTTTGTAAGATTGATTAATATATGTATTACCTACCTATCACTGCAATCTAATGTATGTAATATTAGTTGGTGAACGCTGCTAGCTAGCATTTTTGGATGAAACATTGGCTAAATTAATTGCTGCATATAATGTCTGATATTTTTCTATTATTGTCGCCATAATCTCTCCCTTAGAATCTACATACTTCAATTGTCATGGATGTGGGCAAAAGTCTAAACCCAGCTCTGGACATTGGTCAGGTATGTCTCAAGTTCAGTTACCGGGGTGACCCGCTAATCATGATTTTCATTTTGACTCAAGTGCAAAGACTGAAAACAGTGTGAATTTAACTCGGATAAGAGCAAAGACTTTGAGTGACAGAAACAAAATGCCTCGACAGTCTGGGCTGAATGAGTTACTGCTGTGGAATATAAAGGGCGCTCACTTGGTACATTTCCCAAAAACTGTGGTGACCCGCTGTACTTCCTAAAAAAGGGGGCGAACTGATGGACCCACACTATGCGAGACTGAAGTGTTGCCCAAAGGAAGGTTCCTCTTTATAAAATGCATTTTTTTTATCAGAATAATCTGGTCATAGGAGACCAGATTAGCTCAGAGGGCCGCATCTGAGTTCGCTAAATTGTCTACAGCCATCCTGAATTTCATCCTTCTCTGGTCCAGCTGACTACTAAAGTCATTTAATAATAAGTCAGAAGTGTTCAGGTGAAAAAAATGGGACAGAACTAGTTCCCTGAGGAGGTCTAGTAGACACATAGCTGCATGTAGTCAGAGTCCATAATCCATGAGACTAAGACAGCATTAACCTTTCTATAGCAGGCAGATTCCCTGCAGCCAGGCTAGCTGCATGTGGTTAAAGGCACTGGAGAAATCAAAGAACATGATCCTCAGGGATACTCCTGCTCAGACATGGCAGCTGTATACACAGTGCAACTATAGATGATCGCATCATCCACTCCAATCTTGGCCTGGTTGTCAGATTCTTGAGCTGCCTTAACCAGGATTCCAGGATTAGTCTCTTGAGGAAACTTCATGCAGTTTGAGATGGGCGTTACTGACCTGTTATCCAAAGGGGAACTGGGATGTGCCTTTTTCGGCACAGGAACCAGACATAAGATTCTCCACAACACAGGATAGGAAGCTGTTTTAAGTTAAACATCCTCAGCAGTACTCCACATAAATAGGTGCAGTACTTGAGCTGCTATGGGCTTATGTCATCATGGCTCAGCACCTTTGCAGGATGAAGTCTGCATAGTTCTCTCCCCTCTTGGTGAAGGTGATGGACAGTTTATGGATGTCAGAGTCATCAATGGCAGAGAAAAGGGGTGGAGCCTGTGGCAGGTGAGATGGAGAGGGAAAGCGCGAGGAGTTTATGTTTCTCCACATATCCCAGGTGCTGTTCTGCCGAAGCTTTTTCCTGAAGGGGGAGAGTAGAACGACCCAGGAAATGAACTCAAGCCTTTACCAAATTTGCCATCTGTGTGTAGGTGGAGGGTGCGTTCACTCAGGGCCTGGGTCTGTTTACGCTGGAGGAGCTACGGTACTCTCCCCAAGGTTACCTATACACCCGTGGACCTGGAATGTACAAGATTCCTGCTTTTGGAGACATTCCAACTGAACTAAAGATCTCCCTCCTTAGGGATGCCCCTAATGAGAAGGCTATATTCTCCTCCAAGGTAAAACTGACTGTCATGATTTACTGCATGCTGTTGTAGTACATCTATATACATCTGTTATACATCTATATGTTGTAATGTAAATATAAGAAACTTATATTTATATTATACATACTTTTCATGTCCTTAATATCCTAATTACATGTCCTGTATGTATATATATATATATATATATTTATACATATATATATTAGAGCTGTAACGACACACCAAACCCGTGATTCGGTTCGCTTAATGATTTTTGAATCACGATTCGGTTCGTATCACAATTCATTAACGGTGGAGGAAAGGAAAAGGTCTGAGGCGCCATTTTGTTTGGACACACTTTATCTTTACCACAAAATGATATACATTTTGTTTTGTTTTCATTAGGCTGTTGGAGAGCCTCCTCTCTTCCTTGCAGCTTCTGTCTTTTACGCCATTAAAGATGCCATTACAGCTGCCAGGGCTGAATCTGGCCTCACTGGACCATTCAGACTGGATAGCCCTGCCACACCCGAGAGAATACGGAACGCTTGTGAGGACAAATTCACAAAACTAGTAAGTTGTCAAAATACCCTTTCTAGCTATATCAATTATCTCGAGGACAACTATCCCATAATCTAGCTACTGCATGAAATGAGAACAGCATCCCAGCATCTAATATACAGTACTATATAAAAGTCAAAGAGCACCTTTTTTAATGAATCAGAATCAGAAAACACAGACATAGAGATACACAAGACACAAAGAAACAAGAATAATGTAAATAAAATAAGTCTAAATAAAATCATATAAATTCTGTAGAGAAAAAGCAACCACAGATAGAATAGACTATGCTACATACAGAAATGCTTTATATATTATGTATTACTTACTTACTTATATGTAAATCTATAATTAAGTAATGCAGCTGAATGGAAAAACTATCGACACAAGTGGCGTTTGGAATTATTTCACTATTAGATGATCGGTAGTAATTAAGAGCTATTAAGCAATATTATGTGATGAAAGTATTGAAGTATTGAAGTTGTAAGATTGCATGTGAGGAAGATTTCACATAATATATTGCAAGTGATTAAGTGACCATGAACATCTATGTTCTCTTTCAGTCACAGTTTCCATGCTGTCCAGTTCTTCACCCACCACAGAAAATAGCACAGGCCACAAAAAACTTTTTTTGCAGATAGATCATGTGCAACATGGTGTAGCAGACTTTAAAATACTGTCTATGTTGGAATACAGCCTACTTTGACTCCTGTTGTAAGTGGTCAGAGTGTTCTTATACCAGTTCAGATTATTACACCCAGGGTATTGTAATCCTGAACAATCTCCACATCCTCTAATGGACAGCGGAGTGACAGGAGGTTGTGATCTTTGCAAGTCCACCACAAGTTCTTTAGGGGTTTTTTAGATGTTGAGCTGAAGCTGATTCAGCTCACACCAGTCCACAAAACTGGTCGTCCCCACCATTGATGCATCTGATTATTGCTGAGTCATCTGAAAATTTCTGCAGATGGCAGCCCTCCGTGTTGTATCGGATGTCAGATGCTAACTGAGTGAAGAGGAACAGTGACACAACACCATGTAAGACACACATCCCTGTAGGTGCACATACTGTGGCCTATCGGTCAGGTAATCCGGAATCCAGGCCACTAGGGGAGCATGAACCTACATAGCCGACAGTTTGCTCCCTAGCTGAGCTGGCTAAATAGTGTTGAAGTCGAAGAATGTAATCCTCAAGGACGCACTTGTCTTGTCAAGATGGCTGTAAGCACGATATAGCAGATAGATGATGGCATCATCCACTCCTGGTAGAACTTTGTAGGGAAGGGTAGGGAATATTGTGCTGGCCTCACCAGCGATTGGAGAGTGTCCCAAACCAGTCTCTCAAATACCTTCAAGCTGTGTAAGGTATGTGCTTCTGGTTTCACCTGCTTTGGTAAAGGTACCAGACGCAATGTTTTCCACAGCACAGCTATATTCTTGGTACTGGGGCTCAAGATGAAGATCTTCAGCAGTACACCACATTGCTGAGAGGCACACAGCTTGAGCACTCGTGTGGTTAAACCATCTAGGCCTGGGTCTTTCGCAGGATGGAATCTGCAAGTTTCTCTCCTCACTTGGTCCTCTGTGATGATGATGGATGCTTTATGGGTGTCAGAGTCAACATGGTGGGAGGAGAAGAGGTGGAGACTCTGGCTGGTACAATGGTGGAAGAGGGAGATGGAGAGAAGAAGGATGGGGAGCTGTAGGCCTGCTGTCAAATTTTTAAAGAACAGATTAAACTAATTGGGCCTGTCCACATCACACTCAGTCCCATGTCTGCTGGTATTGAAGCCAGTGATGCTCTTCGTGCCCCTCCACAAATCTGCTGTTATTTTAATAAACAGTGAAAATGACAATTCTTCGGCTTCAGGAAAGAAAGTGAAAATTACACAAAAGTCTCAAAACTAAATCACAAAAATGAATATCAAAATATTCTGTATGTATCATGTAAATACTTAATCATATTATTACAACCTCCACTATGTTCAGTAAAAGAGCTGTTATTGTTTTTAAAATGCTTATGAGTAAATCCAAAGTTCAGCATTTTCTGCTTGTGACGGTTTGATTAATCTCAATCACAGATTCATACTAATAAGACCACAACTCAGATGTCAAGTTTTGGAGTTCTAGTGGAAACATCATTTTTTTTAGTTACATTTTCTCAGTAACTTCCTTGAACAGCACCACAATTCTTTGTGCTTGCATAATTGCAAGGTAGTTAATGATGTTTGATAATATATTGTATGACTATTAGTCTCTTTAAAGTATAATAATGATTATACTTAATTTGAAGTAAACACATTTTGTTGGTAGGATGCAGGTGTAATGCAGTTGAAGTGGCAACAGGTCCATGGCAATTTTTTTGAAAATTAAACAAAAGCAGGTGGTGTCTGACATTTGCATAGTACTGTAATTTAAATGTTGATGTCTATTTGGAAACATTTATCATTTCAGAGAGATTAGTTTTCCATGAAATATTATTCATTTAGTCATTCACAGCTCAGGTGTGTTTGTTTTACTAGTGATTCACCATGTGTTCTTTGTTTCAGTGCCCTCTTCCAGAGCCAGGAACCTATACACCATGGGATGTGAGGGCATAATACAGAAAGGCCAAAACCCTTCTACTGCCCTCCATTAAACTCTTTTTACTGCTTGCATATGAACACACAACACTATTATCATTGTTCATATGTGATTTTACTTTTTCATTTACTTACAATGAATCCCAAATAAAAAAAGCGGTCTGTATCCTTTCCATGCCTTACAATAATCACAGCGCCTCCTTGTGGCCAAGGAAAATCCTAAAGAAGAAAACCTCTCCCTCTGAGATGTACCTAGGTCTTAACAAAGAGAGCCTCAGATCTCACAAAGTCATTGCCAGTAACCATTGTTAAATATTTATCAATAACCTGGAGACTAGTGATTGTGGTCAGTATATGGTGAAATTTCTATGACGATATCAGAAAATAAAACACGAAGCAAAATGTTGGTCTTTTAAAAATCATTTAAAATCTTCAAATCAAACAGATTTTAGTTTACTTTGCCATATTTTTTGTTTTTACTTAGAAGTGTCACTGTTGGATATCTACAGTATTCAAACACAGTCAAATAAAATATTTTTGATGGTTTGATTAAAAATTCGCTAACAGTGTGGCAAGTATGCACCTTTTTGTCCACATTTATGTTCTTCATGATGTCCTATTATCGTTTGTGCTACCAGTAGTAATGAGCATGGACTATGTGTCAAATTGGGCGGCACGGTGGCGCAGGGGTTAGCGCCGTTGCCTCATAGTAAGAAGGTCCTGGGTTCGACTCCTGGGTCGAGCGCAGGGTCTTTCTGTGTGGAGTTCTCCCCCTGACTGCGTTGGTTTCCTCCCACAGCCAAAAACATGCATGATTGGGGAATAGGTTAATTGAGAACACTAATTTGCTCCTAGGTGTGAATGTGTGCGAGTGTGTGGCGATGTGCTGGCGACTGTCCAGGGTGTACCCCGCCTTCGCCCGTAGTAACTTGGATAGGCTCCAACGTCTCATTACTGAGTTTTATGGTATAGATGTTTTTATAGCACTGTTATATGGTGTTTTTGAAATCACGTGTGCAATAACAATCACATCTACACTACACTAAATACACTCTTTTA
>JBBKCR010000001.1:33054805-33068791 GCA_037577295.1 Ladigesia roloffi
TGAGTATTTGAGTGTTTTCTGAGTATTTGAGTGTTTTTTGAGTATTTGAGTGTTTTTATGAGTATTTGAGTGTTTTTTTGAGTATTTGAGTGTTTTTATGAGTATTTGAGTGTTTTTATGAGTATTTGAGTGTTTTTTTCTCTCTTTGTGCAGAATTAACTCTGAGCTGCTCTAAATCTGCAAAGCACTTTTCTCCTTTTCTCCATTATGCACCATGCTCTCCTCAGCTCCAACCACAGCAGCTCCTGTCCTCCAAAAGCCCTCGCCCCGCAGATCCCCCCCTCCCAGGCTGCCCAACTGCTCTCCACCTCAAACCCATACATCACCTCCACCCCTGGTTGATGTTTCAGTCAGCCATGCCCAGGTCTCCTCTCCTTCACTCCTGCTCTCTAACTGGCAAACCACCTCTCCATCTCCAACATCATCCTCACTTCTGAATCAAAAGAACCAGACCCCTCCTGCCCAGAAACCCATGTCTCCACAGGCACCCAAAAACATCTGCCCTCCTCTCCCTGTGCAACAGCCATCAACCATCCCCAAAGTCTCACCCATGGCCATGCCCAGACCCCCTCCCCGTCCAGGCTCCAAACCGTCCTCACCACCTCTCTCCACACCACTGCCAGGCCTCAGTTCTAAACCCTGCATCACACCGGTCCTACTTCACCAACCCCAGAAAACATCTCCTACTTGCATCTGCATCTTGGACAAGCTGATCAAGACTTGTCCAGTGTGGCTACAGCTGGGAATGTCACAGGAAAGAGCTAATCACATCCTCAACAAGGAGTCTTCTGGGGTGAGCCTGTATCCCTGTCACCATTTATAAGAGTGGGTGGAAAAATATCATGATACTTGAAGACATTTTCAGAACAGCTGTTTTATAACATTTAGATTTATGAGGTTTGCAAACAGCAAAAGTCACCAGCAATTAAAAAAAATATTTAAAAACTTTAATAAAAAATAAACACGACTAAGAACAAAGTCTACAATGGTTAAAAATGAATTCTTTAGTCATTATTTTCTAATACTTTAATAAAACAGTCAGCTGCTTGATGGTTCTGATAGTTTCAGTGTTTCCGTAGATTTTCTTAGTGAGAAGAGACTCCGGACAGAAGGTGATGGTTGTTTCAGTGCGTCTCCCCGACCAGCAGGCGCTGCCACACATCCAGGAATTCCATGTAAAAGAAGAAAAGGCCTGTAAGTGAAGCTCTATAATGAGAAAAACTAAGTGCAAAAGTACAAATATAATATTTTGAAACACATGAACACCTTCACAGACGTTGCAGGCCAGTGGTGGTCTGTGGAGGAGGGGAGCTGACCATAGACTTCCTGTTCTCAGCTTTGAACTGCTGTTAAAAGTGACTGACTTCCTCCCCTCTTCTCTCACTTCATGACTGGTATATGACCGGGTTTTCTCTGCACAGGATTCTAAATATGTCTAAAGAATAAGAATTAGGTCAGCATCACGTAGACACAGCAGTTATGATTAGCTGCGACGTTGTTGTCAGGCTCCTGTAAATGTAAATTGGAACGCTGTAGCTGTTATGAGAATTTATGCATTTATAATCATGAAAAGTTTTGTTTCCCAATTTCCTTCAACAGTGCTTTATCTTGAAGGCTCTGTTCTGGTTTTCGACAACATCTTTAAACTCATTGCATTCTATTGCGTTAGCCGGTAAGTTGGCCTTCAAGATCAGTTTCCAGTGTCGGCTATAAAACAGCACAATTTAACCGCAGTTTTCCGTTTTCATCCAGAGACATCCTCCCATTCCCCCTTAAATTACCGCAGGCCATTGTCCGGGCCTGTAAATACGAAGACATGGAAGTGATCTCCACACTTGGTTTAGGTAATGCAGCGTAAATTGCACTGACCTTGTACATTAACTAACAGTTTTAAAGACATCTTGATATTTGATCACATTGTTGTCTAGACCAGTTTGACTTCATGTTTTCAGTAACTGTTAAATCGAGGGAAATTCCAGATTACCTTACATTGAAATTTAACCATGTGTTTCTGTTTCTGTTATTGGCTTTATTACTTCAGTCAGCAAAACTTAAAATCATATAATTACATTGAAATTCACATAATTAAGCAAACAATTTTGATTTTGCAGAATAGAAACCTGTTCCAAATCTGACAGTAGTGGTTCACATGTTTAAAATGTATAATATATTGACCTATAAGAATGGCCCAAAACGTCTTCCTTCATAACATTTTGAAACATTAACCTACTAATTCGTTACAGCATGATTCTGTGTCCTGTAAACTTATTGTTTTTTTTTTACTACAGAGTTCTGGAGCTCAACACTGAACAGTCACATTCAGGGCAACCTAAATATACCTGCAGCCCGGGGCGGCACCCAGGATGCAGTAGACAACAGCAGCTCCTGCGAGATCCACCTTTCTGTAGGCAGTGAACGTTTATGGTACATCAACCCCATCTTCATTGAAGAATATTGCAACAGTTCGCCATCCAGCTCTCCTGCACCAATCCTCAGAACCCAGAGTCTCAACACACCTATTCAGGCTCCGCTCAAGTACAAAAGACCCCCACCCATGCCTCCACGTCCCGCTAGCGTAACCGAAGTGCTGGCGCAGGCTTTGAGTAAGCTGGCAGGAGAAGAGGTTATATCAGATGAGTCTACTGTGATCTCTCTCAGCTCTGCTCCTCCTGTGATGGTGAAAGAGGAAGGAAGCCAGCATGTGTGTGCAGATAGAGAGGGAACTCCAACCCCCAGGGTAGAAGCTGAGACAGACAAACAAGACGTGGCACAACAACTTCTGAGTGAAGCAACGAAGCAAGCGAGCCGTGTGTCTTCTCACAGGATTCCGCCAGTACCGCTCCGACGCAGGTTGTCTGAGAAGCATTCTTCAGGAGAACAAATCCAGCAAGAAACTTTAGACAGCACTACTAGTGCCACTGCACCAGAAGAGGTTGAGGAGGTGGTTTCTGGAGTTCCTGTGGCACCTCTCATCTGCCTGGACAAAAACGACAAGATGGCACACAGTGAGAATCCTGTGGATTCCTCTGGACAGGAACAATTACATCAAGATGAAGGCCTTGTGGAACACTCTAAAATATCAAATGGTGCCTCTGCTGTGATTATATTCCCAACATCTGAGGTGAAGAGACCTGCTCCTCCAGTGCCACCTCCAAGAAGAAAAAGAATCCCTCAGGCAGTGACCACAGATTCACACAATGATGCTTTAGGGGGAATCATACAAAAACCTACCTCCATCACACCACAAACATCCAGTATGCCCCCCTCCATGCACCGCTTACTCTGCGTCACCACTTTAGGACACCCTAAAGTTCCTGATATCTCGCTGTTCTCCCCTGAGGGAAGTGCTCCCCAGCCAGACCATGACTGCTACTCCAACAGCAGTACAGAGGAGGAGGTGGACACTACAACAACCGGCGCCCTAGTGAGGAGGACACCCACCATCATGCTGGACCGTGCTAAACAGCGTCTGTCTATGGTGAACCTCTCCACCGTCTTCACAAGCTTCATGAGTAGTGACCGCAAGCTGCAGAAACGAATCGTGGAGCTGGCGCGGGATGGGAGCACCTACTTTGGGAATCTGGTACAGGATTACCAGGCCTATACTCTGGAGACCATGCGAAAGCACTCATCAAGCACTGAGATGCTCCAAGAAATCAGACAAATGATGACCCAGCTTAAGAGCTACCTGATCCAGAGCACAGAGCTGCACAACCTTCAGGAGCCAAGTGCTTACTCTGAGGAGACACTGGGTAATTTTTAGGATATGTCAGTATGGTTATAGTTTCGTTATAGGGTTGAATAGCATAAACTTGCTTTGAGGTTTTCAGACCCAGATCTTCTCATATCAGACATATGAAACTTTCATATGTTTTTCAAATGTATTTCTCTGCTGTGTGGTTGTGTGTAAACTGTGAGAAAGGACTGGAGACCATGTTCTTCTTCTTCTAATTTACTGCAGAGCAGATAAACAGTTTTTAGTGTGAACATAACTACAAAGTATTATTTCTTATCAAGATGTTTAGCTTTTACGGGTTCCTAAAAGATGATCTCTTAAGGATATACCTTCACCAGAAAGCTGACAGAGATTCTGTTTTTTTCAGTAATACGTTTTCCTCACTGGTTTCTGTAGGACAGTTTTGATCAGCTGATCTCAGATGTCTAATGAGAAGACAAAATCCTTTTTCATATTAATTCCTATTTTAAACAGAGGAAAGTGTTTGAAAGAGTTTCTTGCTGCAATAAGAGGAAATAACTGATTCTTGTTCGTCTTCTACCACGTAAAGGGAAATGTTACGGGAAAAAGTATTTGAAGATTTTTCTCTGCAGCCACACAAGCAAACCTACAAATACAGGCCCACACATCCAGCTGTAGGGGAAAGGGTTACGTGATGTATTCTGTCCTAGGGTAACTAGTTTATGTTGACTAGTAGGGTTTGAATGTCACTTTGTTTTGGTTGAGGGATTTTTTTTACATCAGAATGATTTGAGTTGCCTGATTAAATTAACTCAGATCTCACTTCTCTTTAGAAATAATCATTGAGGCGGCGCTGTGCAAGAGTGTACTAAAGCCCTTGAGAGAGCCTGTATACAACGGTTTGAAAGACATACATTCCCATGCTGGCACCCTAAAAAGACTGAAGGAGAACCAGCAGATAGTCTTGGCCACCACAACCACAGATTTAGGAGTGACAACCAGCATTCCTGATACTCCAGTCATGGAGAAGATCCACATGAAGCTGGGGAACCTTCATCAGGAATATTCACCACAGAAGAAGATTGACCTGCTACTCAAAACCTGCAAAATCATCTATGAGTCCATGTCTGTGGGCAGCCCAGGTCAGAAACAGAGAAAGATGTTATTCACCTTCTTCTACAGATGTTCTTTGATCAAAGAGAAGATGATAAACCAAATATATCATAAAAGATTCATAATACAACGTGTCACAGTGTTTAGTTTTTCTGGTCTCACATAATAGTTTTTCTCCTACGGAAGTTCTGAGCCAACAAAAATTATGAGCCAACAGACACTTTTCCACATCTGCAGGAGTTATGGAAACAAAGGTCTCCAAGGTGCTCCTCATTGTGGAATATTGCCTGTTTAGGACAGGGTTACAGAGCTGGTTTTAAACTCTTTCTTACAAATATTATATTAATGTGACTAGTGTCTGCTGTTGAGAACACAAAAATAAATGAGATGTCTTGGTGATGTTGGTCGTGCAGGGAAGGCGCATGGTGCTGACGACTTCCTGCCTGTGCTGATGTATGTGCTGGCTCGCTGCAATATGGCCGCACTGTTGCTGGATGTAGAGTACATGATGGAACTAATGGACCCTGCACTTCAGCTAGGCGAGGGTGAGGACACACTCTTATACAATACATTTATTATCAGATAAACAATTCTAATTGTTTGCACATAATGAGGGGAAAAAATCTATAGGAAAAAATATGATCTGCAAAACATCTATTAAAATGTTCAAATGTTCAAATGAATTATGTAATACCGTCTGAATAGGACAAAAACCATGAGCAGTAATAGTGAAACATTTAAATTTATTATCCAATTAAACATGTGATTGCAAGTTTTTAAGAACAAAAAATGATATGAAATGTAATAATAAGAATAAGTAGAACAGCGGGGGGGCGAAGCTCTGCATGGGGGGAGGGATGTTTTGATTTTATATGATAAATTAATCCCGACGTTGAGAAAGTCTTTACAAACAGCTTTAATTATGTATTTATATCGAAAAGCTCCCACATGCAGACACACTGACTCTAATCCTGCCGGACACATGCAGGCTGTGGTTTCATCTGCATCATCGTTGTTTCAGTCACGTAAAAACATTTATTTTGGCCAAAACTGAAAATGCCTTTTTTGCCTTTTTTGCCCTGAAGTTTCTGATGGGCAGATTTGGGGAGCATCCTTAATATTTATGTCATTTCTTATAAGCGTATTATATATTTCTTAATTATAAAAATTATATATTGCTACAACAGAAAGCCACACCCCCTCGGCCTTGTGCTGTTTGTTTGTTTGAGCTCGGTGTTCAGAAAGGCATGGAAATAAAACCTGGACGTCACAAAAGCATCAAAATTACAGAAGATTTCTGTGGTTTCTGCAAATGTGCGGGACTTATGTAAACAATTATTGGTTTGTTTGTAAGACTAGAACCGCGATTAAGGAGGGTCTTACTGTACTTCCAGGCAGCTGTGGTGTCAGACAGGGTACAACATCATTCATATGCAGCAAATGTGTACTTATCTGGCTCATGTTATGTAATGAATTTCCAATATAGATGAGTTCATCAAAAGTAAATTGTGTTGGGAGTGAACAGATTTCGCAGGCCTGGAATTTTAACATTAATTCAATTATATTTGTGTATTCACAGGGTCCTACTATCTCACCACCACATATGGAGCTCTAGAGCACATTAAAAACTACGACAAGCAAACCGTGACCAGGCAGCTAAGTCTGGAAATCCAGGACTCTATTCATCGATGGGAGCGTCGCCGCACCCTCAATAAAGCCCGAGCCTCACGCTCCTCTGTGCAGGTAGGGTGTGGCGTCTTATTCAGCACACCGCAACATCTCATAAACAAACACACGGTACCTGGGTTCTCTTACGAACATGGTTCATCTAAACTATACTGTCAATATCATACTTCTGTTTGTAGCGGGACTGTCCTATATGGACAAAATACCTGTACTGGGAAAATGTCCATAAACCTTTTTTATTGGACCTTAATAAAACATTAATCTGTTAATTTAGGATTAATTTTACCTTCTGATAAAAAGACCTTCAAGCATGAATTGAATTACTAGTTCACTCTAAAAAAATAAATTTCTTTTAGTCATTCATTACATTTTAATGGACTTGCTCTTGTGCTGTAGAACTTCATCTTGCTACATTTGTGCCAAATCTTCAGATACTGGACGATCGATGGACATTTCCTCACCTGTGGGAATGTGAAGTGTAGAGCAGAATTTATGGGTCTGTTAGGCCTTCGCACTTCCTCCGCCAGGTGTGACTGTTGGTATAACGCTGATTTTGTGGAATACTGTGAGAGGTCCGGATGTAACAGGACCTCTTTCTTCCAAATAGATCAGTTCACTGAACATTGTTTTATAAATGTTGGAGCAGTGTTTGTCTGATGAGCCTTTATGTTGTTTATGGCCAAGTCTTAGTCTGATCAGACAGACTAATCGGCAACAAGCCACATGAAATCCAACATTTTTCTGATCAAATTGAAGCCACATTTGTTAGTGAATTCAAATCTGATCCATATTGGATTTCTGGAGAAGTTCTTGACAAGATCAGGGTTTTCATTTATAACCGCTGCGTACACACAAAACTGACCTAAAGTATGTGTACGCCTCTTTCTGTGCACAAGTTTCGATCTATTGAAAAAAACCTTGAAGGCAGAATGTCGTATATGTGCGTAATTACAGTTTGAGCAAAAGTGACAGTAAAGGGTGAATATTTTACGTAAAAAAAATTCTATCTAATCCCTCTCAGAGTTTCCTTTGATCATGGCATTGTGTGGCATGCAAATCATTTCACCCCCATCCCCAGAGTGAGCAGGCAGGAGCTCTTTGCAACACATTGTGAAGCAATTTCCTCCAGAATCAATAGTTTTCTGATTCCGATTCCGATTTTACTCTAATATTACTCTATTTAAGTATTATTTGATTCAATAGGCTTGGAAAACGTTTCTATTATAATTGATTCATTGTCATCAATTTGGTTAAATGAGTGATTACAGGGAATTTTTCACAAAACAGCCGGTTGATGCTGAGTTACATTTTTGATTCAGTTATTGTCATATAATATGTCACATAATGAATTCTGTTTAAACAATTAAGCGTTACACCAATGCAGAAATGGATAAAAACAGGATGGGGTGAAATGTACCACAGCTCTATAGCTCATTCTATTGGCCTAAATCTAACTTCTCCAGAGAGTTTATCACCACTCTGTTCTTTGCAGGATTTCATCAACGTGTCGTTCCTGGAGGCGGGTTCTAACACCAAGACTCTGGGTGTGCGCCCGAACACCACGGCGCAGGACCTGGCAGGGCAGTGTGCGGAGAAGTTTGAGGTGCTAGATCCAGACTCCTACTGTCTGAGTATTTTAGTGGATGGAGACTACCAACATCTGACCCCTGAGGAGTTCCCACTTAATATCAAATCCATCTTGCACCACAGTGAGCCACGCAAGGAATACTACTTTGTGTACCGCCACGGACGGTGGCCGGCAAAGGAGCAAGACATGCAGACACTGTCCAGCTCTGAACCCGCCGCTCAAGTGGACAGTCTGATCTGAGAGATTTTCAAAAGGAAATAGAAAGGTGGAAGTTTTTACAAACGATGTTGAGCTGCTGGAAAGAAATAAAACGTAACATTAGGATGTCAGTGAGGACGAAGGACCTATGGAATGTCTCTTCGCTTTAATATCTGTTTGTATTTAAGGGCTACTAAACAACCAGTATTTTTACTTAAAGTATATATAAAGAAAACGTACGGCTTTAAAAACACTTCCTCTAAAGAGAACCACTTCTGCTTGTTAGCTGCTTCTTTACAAACAACAGCATTCTAATATTTTCTTCCATTTAACACCGGCTTGTCTAGTGAAGATAAATATTTCTGCTGAAACCCCAAATCCGTTGGGGTGCTGATTTTTTACTGTATGATTTTATTCTGAATGTTTTTTTTATTATGCTATTTGTTAGATATGAATTAAATATAGAACAGAAATAAATGATTGACAGCAGAACTCATCATTGATCCTCTTAGGACTAAGACTAGGTCTACTTTAATCGAAATTCCTCTGGCTTTTTTATATTGACGATATTCTGTATTTTTATATGAAAAATGTCATGTTTGCTGCAGGATATTTGCTGTGGTTCATGTTCTGTGTTATTTTAATGTCAGATTTTTGGACTGTAATCATACAGCAGAAACACAGCAACTTTAAATTATGGTAGCATGCAAGTCAAGTTTTCTTTTATGAAGTAAAAGTATTTTTCAGTGTAAACACAGTTTAAATGCAACCCAAATACGTTTATTGTTGATGTTGGGCTGTTTGTAGTTATTCGAGTTAGTAAGTCTTCACATGTTTATATTTTTGTGTCGTTATGGTTTAATTAGTAAAAAAGAGGAAAGAAAAAGTAATAGTCATCAAATCCATTTACGCTTCCTTTATTTGCACTTCCAGAGAAAGATTCGTGCCCGGCGGCTTCTTGAGGGAGTGACGTGTTCTGCAGGAAATAATTTATAACAGAAAACTTTTATCTCCCGAGTCCTTCTTGTTAAAGGAATTCAAACAGGAGCGTCCAGTCTAAATACTGAGGCGTTTTTTTACCTCCTGTTTACATCCCCTGCAGGGCCGATGTCTGCATACACTCGACATAGAGAGCACAGATGTGTTAGTCATTTGGGAACGTTTGCTTTTCAGAAAGGCATGACTTACCTCACAGTAATCCTGTTTTATATTTTCATTCACTCTGCACTGAAGTTCCAAAATCCAAGTGATGTTTCATCTTTGCAGTGTTGGCCAATTTTTATGCATTATTACATATTATTCTACATTATTATTCTACATTATTATTCTACATTTTATTCTACATTATTATTCTACATTTTATTCTACATTATTATTCTACATATTTTATATAAGTTGGATGTGTGAAATGTCATGAACCAAGTGTGCATCTATCCCAGTAAAGACAACCCAGTACAGGTGGGATCAGAATATGAGAAAAGCGGATGAGTGGAAAAGGGAAACGAGAGTGTAAAAATGTTAATGATTCACAGCCGTGTCTGAGCATCACTACGACAATTCTGAGGGCTCACAAGCGAGATACGGGCTCGAGCCAAAACCCTCTTCACAGCCGTGGCCTCATTTGTCTCTTTTTCCTTTTTTCCTTCCTCGCCTTTGTTCTTTCCTTCTGGTTCATCTGTGGCCGGACCGGACCGTGTCACTTCCGCACTCCGTAATGAAGGTTAGGATCCTCTGGTCTGATGCGTGTGCACTCCACCACTGCCCATTATTTTAAATGAGGACCAAATTAAGATGGTCTATCCTAACAAGGCATCCCTGGGCTGTGTGCAAGCAAACACGACACCCTTAAGGGGACAGAATCTGCCTTTAACAAGACGACGACTCTGTCATTGTCTTCTGTCTCTCTTCGGTTTCTTACACTGTCGTTTAAAGTAGCAGCTTCAGCTGGAGCAGCATTCGGGGAAATGGAGAAAATCTTATAACATTCCTTAAACTAAACTCAGATTAACGTAATCTACAGACTCTGTAACATCCATCCTGTTTTAAAAAGAACAAAAATCCTGCTTATAAAAATAACCTACTGAGATTCTAGAGAGTTCCTTTAAGCAGCGTTTTGTTAATGAACATTTTGACTCGTTTCTGTGTGTCGCTTTTCTCAAGCAATTCATGCTATGTGACTGAAAAAACATTTTCTTTAACGTCTTAGTTTATTTTAAGCACTTGATTCATTGTTGATACTTGACCAAGAAGTGGTGAAAATGGCTCTAGCTCCGCCGATATGGTGGTGTTCACACAATTGGTGGTGGGCGATTTGCGACACCTGACAAAAGCCATAAAAAACCTGTCAAATTTAACGAGAACGAAACTCTACGTAGCCTAGAACCTGTGTGTAGGCTGCCAGAGAACATTAAAGAAATGGAAATTGGAATCTAGATCCTTGTTACCTGCCTACAGCTACATCACACATGACCCTACAGGTTGTGGCCCTTCAGCGATCTCAGCAAAGGATGGAAGTCAGGAGAGGTCAGAGGACATCAGTCCAACGTAGCAGAAGAAGTGTCGTGTTTTGATCATCTGATGGTCGTGGGCGCTTGTATTTCCACTCATACTTTTTTCAGAGATCATTATACTCTATGACGTCAAAACAGATTCCATCTATCCTGTTTTCTCTCTATTTTAAGACTCCAGCTGAACAGGACACATTGAGGTGTGTGATACATGGCCTTTCATCGTTTCTCCATCATCTTACACATTCTGACAGATGAAGTCTCTATAAAAGCCCTGGTAACCAGAAGGCATATTCATTCTTGCACTTGCAGAAACAGAGCGACAGACCGACTCGCGATTCCACCTGAAGTCGAACTAAACTGAAATCTTCATTCAGCAACAGCTCAGGTCTTCACTGAGCTGAACTCCGGACCACAGCGGGACACACAGCAGCTGGAGGGGCATCTGCACTGCCAACAAAGTGCATGGAAGAACTGCACTCTAGTTTGGACTCACAGACCACAGCTTTGGGTTCTTCTTCAACGCCAGACTCTGGAGGAAGTGTCCTGCAGCAAAGCAGCACAGATTACCAAAGATCCACAACCCTACAAAGGTAAGAATGATATCTTCTCAGCTGTATGTAAAGGTTCGAACAGCCCTGGCCAAAAGGTTTTGTGCTGAGTGTAAAATATTGCAGATGCTTGATGTTTTACTTTTTTCTCCTATTGGTTCTACACAAACTATTATTGTGCATTTAGATATGTGTTCTCTATAAAAGTTCTCTGTACACATTATTTTTACTTTGAAAATTTAGCACGTATAAGTAGATCAGCAAGTCCAGCACTACACACATTTTGTACCAAACTGTAAAATGCTATAAAATACATCACGTCGAGGATCATTTGAAACCAGAGTAGGTCTACACTCTTAAAGATTAAGGTGCCAAAAGTGTTTTTTTGTTAAGAGATTTAACTAAAAATATTATACATTTATTTATTTAAATATGAGACCATTTTTAATGAATGTGCTCTATCTGGACCGACATATTTCAGATGTTTTCAATGTTTATAATTTATAACTGGCCATAGTTTTAGCCCTGTGTTTCATTTCTGGCATTTCACTTCTTATTCTACAGTCAGCAGCATCATTAATGTCTGGCATGATGAAGAAAAAAAAAAGAATTCGCATTTTCTGGAAAAATATTTGGAAATATTACAGGAAAATCTATCAAATAATTTGAGGTTCTTTGAATTAACACTTTAAACATAAACACAATCAAATTAGGTGACTAATTACAGTCCATCACATCATAAATGTCTAAGTATTCATTTATATTTACATCATTACAGTCATTATTTACATTCTTGTAGTTTTAATATACAAGAGCAAATATAATATGATACAATTTTGTTTGGAACTGAATTTTTACTCTGATGTTTCTACGGCATGTTTTGAAGCCTGAAAATATCTGGTATGACTGAATTAGTTGATTTTTATATTTTATCTGTTTGTTTCTTGCTCTGAAAATAGAAATATTTATTATTTGTTGGACACATTTGGTACAGATGGTGACGTTCATGCTGCCTCCTCGTTCGGCCCTGTTGCTCATCGTCCTAATGAGTATAATCCTGGTGACGTCTCCCTTCCCCCAACCGCACTTTCAACACCTTCGCAGGTACGTTCACCTTGATGCCTTCAGAACACATTTCTGTAAAAACAGAAACATAGAAATAAAAGCATAAACTCTTTTACCTCGGCAACAGACTCTCCCCTCCAGTCCTTGAAGACGATTATAAACAGGACCAGTGGGAGGTCCTTTATCCTTCTATCTCACTCCGTGACTGGAGCATCCAGATGTTATCTGCCCCAGACCTTGGAGAAACCAAGCCCAGAACAAAGCAGCTGGGGATGGATCAGTGGAGTGCACTGAGCCCATCTCAGGTGGAAGAGGACCTGGTGAAGGAATGGCCGTCTCACTGGCAGGAGAGACTGGGGAACCAGGGAAAGAGAAACATTGTGGTGGCTGACGATGCAGCGTTCAGGGAGAAGAGTAAGCTTCTCACAGCGATGGAGAGACAGAAATGGCTGAATTCCTACATGCAGAAACTGCTGGTGGTTAACTCAAAGTAAATCATTTGTGATTTCCAATATGTACATGTATTAATAAAGCTATATGATAATTTTGTGTCAGTAACTTCTGTAACTGACAATTAAACCCAAATATCACACCTATATATTTTATGGTGAAATGTTTATAGTCTGAATTACATTTATGATTCATTAAAAGGTCAAAAAGACTTTGTGAAAAAGTGGTTAACCTTTTGGCTGAATTTCCACAGAAATTGATATAAAAATGCAGCCATTTCAACACCACACGTGTTAAAGGACTTGTGAAAGTTTCGTTAGTCAGAATTACAAACATACAAACTGTTCTCTTTATTGCTGCTTTCTAAAAAAATATTTCAGTGCAAGAGTTTACAGAGTAATCAAGTTTGGTTCATCCAGGTAGAATTCATTTGTGTCCATTTTTGATTCAAGTACAAACAAGCAAAACAAATAAAGGTTAATACTGGGTGGAGTAAAAATCAAGAATGTGACACATTTCCAGCGGGAGATAGCAGGGGGAGAATATTCCGGCAGACTGAATATCATTTTCACAGATAAACATCAGTAAAGAGGTTCTAGCTGAAACTCCTGTTTCTGAACTGCTTGATTTCTTTGTGCCCTTTTGATGTCAGGCAATATTATTTACACTAACATCATGTGAGAAGTGTAACGTGTGAGCATCACACAGTATACCCTGCATGACGGAGTTTATAGGAAGTCACATTTGGAAAGATCCAGCACCACTCTCAAGTAAACTCACAGATTTTAACGATTTTTTATGTTTAAATTTGAATTATTTGGGTAATGGTGAAGAGGGGTAATTAAACATGCATTATGACGGCCTACATTAACGGCCAGTCAAAGCCTGTGAGTGTGTCTGTGTGACTGAATATAAGAGAAATAATAGTAATGCTAGTTTGCCTGAGAGAATATGAGAGCTGCCCATATTTGCTGGATACATTTTGAATTCATAAATCATGTGATCATGGGTCTCAAAACAAAAACCAGATGTTATTTGTATTTAATAATAATAATAATACTACTACTACTACTACTACTACTACTACTACTACTACTACTACTAATAATAATAATAATAATAATAATAATA
>JBBKCR010000001.1:33102871-33114707 GCA_037577295.1 Ladigesia roloffi
ATCCTCTCTTGGTCTTACCCCTCCGTAGCTCCGCGGGGATGTCCGAGAGGACCGCGTTGTGCTCGGGAGCAGCCGGCTGGAGCGATAACAGCTGATCACGCGTATAAACAAAGACCGGGTCGCTGCCGCTAGCTGTGTTAGCATTAGCACCGGGCAAGCCAAAATAAAGACAATCATGTTGCCTTAGTTAATTTTATCCCCTAGCTGACCAAAAAATGGACAAATTTGTAAAGAGCGAATAGTAACGACCCGAGCAAACTGGACCCAGGTGAGGAAACTCCGAACATTTCGGGTCACGGCACCAGCAATACTAGAAACACGATATACAGAAAATACCAAGACAGTTACCTGAACTGTAGTTTTATTCCAGTTTAAAGGCAAAATGCTGCTCATGTTTTGCTTTTATATTTTACATTTGGCTATTATTTGTGCATAAACATCTAGATAAAGTAATAAACATACAGTTTATTTGAAAACTAAATTTTTTGCATCCTTACTGCTAACTTGTATGAGTGATATCATTAAATGTGGAGGGGGGTCCTTACAATATTTTCCGGGGGAAGAGGGGGTCTCGTACAAAAAAATGATTGGGAACCACTGCTGTAGAGAATCGGTTGAGGAGCGGAAGCTTTGAAGTGTCAAGCAGCAGCCAAGAAACCTGAAGGGTTTCTATAAAGAGGAGGAGGCCAAAAATCGCTCCTGAGATGTGTGTAAACCTGGTGACCGATTACAAGAAACAACTTATTGCTGTGCTCGCAAACAAGGGTTTCTCCATCCTGTAGTATGTCATTTTTGTTGGGTACGGAATACTTTATATCAATTTATAACTTTTGCATATTACTTTTTGATTTTGGTTGATATTCTGTCTCTCTCCATAAAAATTAACTACCTCATGAATTATAGACTGTTCTTTTTTTTCACACTTACAAATTCAGCAAGCTATCCAATAATTATTTTATTATAAGGGATCAAATCATTATTTAATCATTATTCAGAATGAATGAACAGGGAAAAAATGAACTTCTATAAAATATGCTAAAGATTTATCAGCCTTTACAGACTCCACCCCCACTCACACTGCAATAATAGACCTATTATAACAGGAACTGATGCTGAATGATTAGCTAAGCATTAATCACTCCAATTCATCTCAGAGATGTTGGTTGGTGTTCATACACTGGTAGATGTACATCCTGTTTAATGCTATGGGGGCATTTAGAATGATAATAGAGACCAGTCTATCAGATCAGCCCGGTGTTCCTCCGCTGGAGGAGTTGCCCGAGGTAACTGCTGCAAGCTATAAACTTCCACTGCCAGTAAATCTGCCCCTCCCCGCCCATGTTAACCCTTTTCTCTTCCCCCCCTCTCTTTCTGTCTCTCTTCCCCTCTCTACCTGCCCCAGGCGCGGCTCACTTCCTGCTCATCCACCTATAGTGTCACAGAGGTACTCCAGAGCTCCAGGTGGAAGTTGCCCATTTATACTTTCCTAGGACCAGTTCTTCTTTCATGTGTCCTGATGTGTTTATTATAGATGAAGCTGATCTCAGATCAGTGTATCAGGGCAACTTCCTTTCCACCACCTGCTTCAGCATGCTCCATCTCCCTACTCTCGCTGCTGCTCCCTCCTCCTGCTCCCTTCTCCATTACACTCTCTCTGACTCTCTCTTCCTCACACACACACCAGCACAGAGTTTTACATCCGTGTTCATGAGTGTTGTTGTAAACTGCGTAACTGTGTGATAGTTGTGTGTTGTATGTTGTATCTGTTACTGATGCACCAGATTTTATCAACAAAGCCAAAACATGAACTCATTGAGCTGGAAAGTTGTTTTGTTTGTTTGTTTGTTTTTCATTATGGTAAGAGGTCCTGTGTAATAACACATTTTTCATATTTACTACTGATAGTCAAATCGGTTGTCCAATTGGAAAGTACTGTAATTTTTACATTACCGTAAATTTCGGACTACAGCGCGCACCTCATTAAAAGCCGCATGCTCTAATTTTAGAAAGAACATTTTTTTTTGTACTTATAATCCACATGTGTCTTTAATATGATATATCTTCACCAATTTTGCTTTACTTTTAAACATTACTGTAACAAAAACAAACACATGTTGCACGGTTTTATTTTCAGTGTGTGTAACGCGGCTTTTACGGAACAGTGCAGGAACAACATTCCATCTCCTACCAGCCGATAAAAATATACACGGTATATAGACTGCAGCTACCAGGAAAAGTCATTAATCTCCTTCTTTATCTTGCTTATCTTCATCATGGGCGGTGCTTAGGGGGCCGTGCCCCACCCTCAGAATCACTCGGCCCCGCCCCCTGGGAATATGAGGCTCAGGGATTGGTCCGGGGGTTTTGAGCTGCCTAAAAACTCTTCACAGAACATATCAACTCAAAACGAGCCTATAAAACGCGTCGCCTCCTTAAAGGTCTGTCCGCAAATCCATGTCTGGCACCGGGTCTGGTTACGAGACAAAATGTTTTTGGCACCTTGAAAGAAAAAAGCATTAACTGCATCGTATTATTAGCCTCAGGCCTCAAAATTTGGGAACAAATATAGTCTGGAATTTACGGTAATTTGTTCAGTTATATTTTGTCTTTTTGTGAACTTTTTAACCATTTCAGTAGAAATGTTTTGGTGCAAATAAATTCATAGCAAATAGCAAAAAGTATATAAATTTTATATATATATATACATATTTATAGACACACACACAAATCAGCCATAACATTAATGCCACCTGCCTACAATTGTGAAGGCCCTCTCAAGGCTTGGATATCGGCAGATTTTTTAATGGGCCTTCATGGATTGGATGGGTCCAGCATATCCTAAATCTTAATCAGATTATCTGGGGATTTTTAGGCCCAGTCAACCCTTTAAACTGCCATTTGGGAATATCATTGGAATGAAGGAGTGTAGTTGGTCTGCAGCAATGCATATGCTGGTTTCCTAGCAGACCATGTCTTCAAACTGCTGGAAAAGCTCTGCAGTTATGGTAGCAAGCTAGCTATTCTGTCCATCCTACCAACATTTGCTCCCTGGAAAATAAACTGGACTACAAATGAGTCTACTGGACTACTCAGCTTGAGTTCAGAGACTGCTGTGTATTTATCTCTAAGGAGACATGGCTGAGCAACGGTGTGTGGGACACGGCTGCCCAAATTAGCGAAAGACTGATGTTCCACTCGAACCACAGTGCCAGTGTTGATGTAAAGGCCTGTGTCTTTACATCAACACTGACTGGTGCACGAACTTTGTGCTGGTCTCCGGTTACTGCTCACCCCTGCTGAAGTTTGTACTTTACCACCCAGCCAGAGTTAATGCAAATAATGTGCTCGCTGAAATACATGAAGCCATCAGTGAAATCCCAAATCGCACCCACACTAACTGTTTATTGTCTGAGGGGGTTTCACCCATGGATAAATACTAGTGATCGACCGATATTGATTTTTTATTACCAATACTGATACCAATTATTTGCATATTTATGTGCCCAATAACCGATATTCAAAACCGATTTTTATTTACTATAATACTTCTGTTTTTGACACAATTATTACAACACTACTGAACTGAACACATTGTTTTATTTATAACAATCACTCCCTCCTTGCATACACATCAAAACTAGGGGTCTGAAAGTGCAAAAAATACTAAAAAAAGTGCACTGTTACTAAAGTCTTCAATTGTGCATAATATATACATAATATATATATATATTAAGCTGCATAAACTACATATCAGTCAATTATGTTGACATTAATATGCTGTTAATTAATCATGCGCGTAATTCTCAAAACACCCACAAGATGGTGGGGTTTTTTAGTGAACCCCATATTACCAAACTGATAACCGATTATGGTAAAATACTTAAATATCAGTAAAAATATCAGTAAATCGATATATCAGTCGATCTCTAATAAATACAGATGAGCATGCCCTGTTAAGGACTCCTAGAGACTCCTGCCCTGAGAACTGCAAGGGTCATTCTTTCTCAGAGCAGTACATGCTAAAAAAGTCCACAAACTCTTCCAGGACACTTGCGACACACAGTACGAGTGGCAGGGCATCTGTGACTGTGAGGCCTCCCTTCCAGATATGCGGAATTATTTCTGTACCAACATTGTTCCAGCTTGATTCAAAGCCACTGCTGTGCCAGGTGCCTGTCATCCTGTTGCACTCACACCCATCATCATGAATAGCTTTAAAAATAAGATGCCATCTCAACCACCTTCAACCTGGTCTTCACCCACCCAGACAAAATGGACAATTATGTGAGAACACTGTTCAAAGACTTTAGTTCAGTATTCAGTATTCACTGCTGGTCCTGAGCACCTTCCTCTTCCACTTGAACCTGGACTTCCTGACTGGGAGACATCAGTCTATTAGGATCAGGAGTAGCATCTCCAGCACCACATTGCTGAGCACAGGGTGCTGTGTCCTCAGTCCCCGGAGGTTTCCACGGATGAACGATGACTGTGCAGCAGTGCACCGCTCAAATCCCATTGTGAAGTTTCTGATGACACGTCTATGGTGAGTGTGATCAGCAGGAACAACAAAGTGGCAGTTAGAGAGGAGGTGTGATGCAGACTGGCATATGGCTAACGAACTGTCTCTGAATGTGGGCCTACAGAGCACCAAGAACCTCACATGGACCCTCAACAACACCAGTGTCTTCATCACCTACAGAAAATGATGAGAACACACACTTCCTTAATCCTCATCACATTCTACTGAGGGACTATAAAAGTCATTTCTGTAGCTACATCGTGGCTTGGTGAAGGAATTGTGAGGCTTTGGATCACAAAACCTTACAGAGGATAGTGAGGACGGCTGAGAGTATCATTGGGATTTCTCTATCCTCTCTCACTGTCATTTACACCATGTGCTGCATACGCAAAGCCACCAGCATTGTGGGTGAATCCTCACCCCACACACCCTCTTCTCCCTCCTCACTTCTTAGCATCCTCAGCCAGAACAGGAAACAGTTTCAGAACTGAAACACAAACTGCACCCACATACACGTAAACCCGATCTGTCTGAACTTATTTTCTCTCCAAACAAAATCCACTTGTATGTAAGGAGTGGATCACCGGAATCCGATTTCAACCCCTGGCCACAAGGGCGGCGATCTAAACGGAAACAGAATACTATGGGAAACGAGGACTTAAAATAGGCCCAAGGTCCACCACCCCAGTTTGAAGTATTCTTGCTCTGTCTTGATACTAAGCCCTCCTCTAATATTTCTCTGTGCTGTCTTCCTGAACCCTCCTGGACCTGTTTCGCCTTTGGATTTCCCCTTTTGGATTATTGAACTTGGTTTTTGGTTGCCCGCGGACTGCTGTCTTTGGTTTTTGAAACTTTTGCATGGACTTGACTATTCTTTTGCTCAGTGATTTTTCTACTTGTTTTTTCTTCATTAAAAGTTGTAGTGTTCTGCAATTGGGTCCATTCTGTTTCGTTACAGAATACTTCACCTCTAAAAAGGACCCAGCAGAAATCCAGGAGATCCTAGCCGGACAAGCACAAGCCGTCTGAGAACTCTCCCAAGAACTCTGCCAGAACTATTTGGGGGAGACCCAACCCGCTGCCGGGGTTTTCTCATGCAATGCTTGTTCTATATTGAACATTGACCCGGGAAATTCCTGACCGAAAACGATAAGGTACATTTTAGGATTTCCTTACTCACCGGAAAAGCTCGGGAATGGGCTACGGCTCTTTGGATGGCTCAAAGTCCTATCCTTGCTCAGCACGAGACATTCGTGGAAGCTCTTTAGCGTGTGTTTGATCACCCTCGAGGCGGTAAATCCGTTCATGATCAACTGTACGAGTTGAGACAAGGATCCAAGTCTGTGGCCGAGTTCGCGCTGGAGTTTCACACCCTAGCCGCAGGGAGCGGGTGGAGCGACGTCGCGCTTCTGACCATTTTTCGAAGAGGACTACGTGATGATCTGCAAACTGAGTTGGCCTGTCGAGGAGACATCACGGACCTCAAGCGGTAAATCCAAACAGCCATTACGGTGGACCAGCTCCTGCTACAGCGTCGTCTCCCAGCAACCAGCGCTCCTCCCCTGCCTCTGTTGTCCACGCCCTCACGACCAGACGCCCTCACGACCAGGTTGTGTTTTTACTTTGGAGAACCTGGACATTTACTCTCTCAATGCCCCACCAAGCCTACTAAGAAGCAGGTGACACTTCCCTGTCTATCTCTCTACACTACTGAACAATTTAATGTGCACATTACTCTCTCCACTAACTCCCTGTCTGTTTCCACCAAAGCTTTAATAGATTCAGGAGCCGCTGGCAACTTCATTGGCCATAAGCTGGTGAAACAACTGGGATTATCTTTTGTGCCTCTGACAACTCCTCTCCCCATCCATAGTTTAGATGGTCGACCTCTGGGTACCGGGTTTGTGACACACCAAACCCCAGTATTACAATTAAAGATTGGTGCACTACATCACGAACGACTTTTTTTATCATTGCTTGTCATCGTGATCCAGTTGTTTTAGGACACCCTTGGTTAGTCAAACATAATCCTTGTATCTCCTGGGCAGAACAGGAGATTATATCTTGGAGCAGTCAGTGTATGGATCATTGTCTAATGCGACCTCTACATGCCACTTCGGTGGAGAGTCCGCTATTGCACGCACAGATTGACATTCCCCATGTTTATGATGAGTTCAAGGACATATTCTGTTCTCCACCGGAGAGGACATTACCCCCACACCAAACCTGGGACTGTGCCATTGAGTTGGTACCTAATGCCTCTCTCCCTAGGAGTCGACTGTATCCAATGTCCCCTCCGGAAAGTGCAGCTATGGACAATTATGTGACTAAAGCCCTGGCAGCTGGTATCATTCATTCCTCAACCTCTCCAGCTGCATCTGGGTTCTTCTTTGTGGAAAAAAAGGACAGTGGTCTACAGGGCCGTAGACCACGTCCTTTTTTTTTATAGACTATTGGGCTCTCAACAAAGTCACAATTAAATTTCGGTATCCTCTGCCCCTGATCATGTCAAGTCGGTCCTCCAACGACTAAGAGACCACAACTTGTATTTGAAAGTTGAAAAGTGTGTTTTTCACAAGACCTCTGTATCTTTTCTGGGTCATGTCGTTCGAGTGGGATCCCTTCAGATGGAGGTCCCCAAAACACAGGCTGTTCTACAGTGGCCAGAACCTAAGACTGTGAAAAATCTGCAACGATTTCTAGGCTTCGCCAATCATTACAGGAGGTTAATTCGTAACTTTAGCCAGGTAGCCGGACCCCTAACGGCCCTGCTACGCAAGAATACTGGGCCAATAACCTGGACCCTTCAGGCTTATTGAGCATTCCACACTCTTAAATCCCTTTTCAGTGCTGCCCCCATACTGCAGCATCCAGATCCATCCTTACCCTTCGAAGTTGAGGTGGATGCCTCCAAAATAGGTGTTGCAGCAGTCCTGTCACAAAGGCAAGGTACTCCCCCCAAGCTTCATCCTTGTGCGTTTTTTTGTCTTCCGCGGAACAAAATTACGGTATAGGGGACCGTGAATTGTTAGCCATGAAATTGGCCTTGGAGGAGTGGAGACACTGGCTAAAAGGGGCTCAACATCCCTTTGTCGTATATATGGATCACCGCAATCTGGAATACCTACGGGAAGCTAAGAGTTTTAACCCACGTCAGGCCAGGTGGTCATTATTTTTTTCACGTTTCCACTTATCGTCACGTATCATCCTGGATCAAAAAACGTTAAGGCCGATGCTCTCTCACATCAATATGACAAACTCGGAAGGTCTACCATGGTTTCCACAGTACTACCCTTTTCCTGCATTGTCACACCTGTCCAATGGGACGTAGTCAGACAGATTGCGATGGCTAACCATTCTGTTCCCCCACCAGCTGATACTTCAGAAGGCCTCCCGAACTCCTGAAAGACCTGATGCAGTGGGCCCATGCCACCCTCGGGACTGGTCATCCCGGAATTACGAAAACTATACACCTGATCTCCGGCAGATTTTGGTGGTCGTCTGTCCCTGAGGATGTGACGGATTTCATCCTTTCTTGTCCAGTGTGTGCCCAGTCTAAAACTCCTCGTCAAAATCCGACGGGCCTTTTGGAGCCTCTTCCCGTTCCTCGACGTCCATGGTCTCATGTAGCCATTGATTTTATTACTGACCTCCCTGTGTCCGAAGGTTTCACTGTGATAATGGTGGTAACTGATTGTTTTTCAAAAATGTGTTGCCTCATTCCCCTTACAGGTCTTCCCAGAGTGTTGGAGACGGCCGATGTTTTGATGAAATAAGTTTTTCGCATCTTCGGCACCCCTGAGGATATTGTCTCGGATCGGGGCCCTCAATTCACCTCTCAGGTTTGGAAATCTTTCTTCTCACGCTTGGGGGTGAACGTCAGTCTGACTTCAGGATATCATCCTCAGAGTAATGGCCAGGTTGAGAGACTGAACCAGGAAATCGGATGATTCCTGAGATCCCACTGCTTCCGGAATCAGAACTCATGGGCTAAGTACCTCTGTTGGGCCGAGTACACTCAGAATTCCTTGCGACACTCTTCCCTACGAATCACCCACTTTCAGTGTGTTTTAGGTTACCAACAGCCATTTCTGCCCTGGGAAGCTGAACCTTCCAATGTTCCAGCTGTGGATGACTGGTTTTGCAGGAGTGGTCAAGTATGGGAGGCCGCTCACATACACCTGCAACAGGCGATCCGGCGCCAAAAAGCCAATGCCGACCATCATCGTCGCCCTGTCTTTCGACCAGGTCAACGAGTCTGGTTGTCCACTAAGGACCTGAAATTAAAACTGCCATCCAAGAAGTTGTCTCCCCGTTTTGTTGGTCCATTCAAGGTCCTGCGGCGCATTAACCCCGTCTTTTATCGACTCCTTCTTCCCCCAAGGTATCATATCTCCCCAACCTTTCATGTTTCTCTTCTCAAACCTGTGTATTACAACCCCATGCACCCTCCTGTCGCCGACCGTCATCCTCCTCCAGCCTTGGACCGCGAGTCTGTGAGCTTCTGGATTCCCGTCGTCGTGGGGGTCGTTTGGAGTATCTCGTGGACTGGGAGGGGTATGGACCCGAGGACCAGTCTTGGACTGCGGCAGAGGACATCCTGGACCCGGGGCTCATCGCCAAATTCCACGCCTCTCACCCAGATCGACCTGCACCCCGTCGTCGTGGTCGTCCACCTGGGCGGTCATCTCGGTTTTCGGGAGACTCCCGTGGAGGGGGGGCTACTGTAAGGACTGGATCACTGGAAACTGATTTCAACCCCTGGCCACAAGGGCAGCGATCTAACTCGCTGGAATACTAGGGAAACCGAGGACTATAAATAGGCCCAAGGTCCATCACCCCAGTGCGAAGTATTCTTGCTCTGTCATGATACCAAGCCTTCCTCTAGTATTTCTCTGCCCACAGATTTGACCCCTCTTACAAAAAGACTTAACACTTAGTAGCAAAACTCTTGTTTGCAAGCACAGAATTTTGGTCCACTCCTCTTTGCAGATCATCCCTAAATCACTAAACTTTTGAGGTACAACGTTGAGCTTCAGCTCCCTCCACAGGTTTATATTGGATGAAGGTCTGGAGACTGATTAGGCCACTCTGTGACCTCAGTGTGCTTCTTCTTGAGCCACTCCTTTTTGCCTTTGCTGTATGTTTTGGCTCACTGTCGTGCTGGAACACCCATCCACCTATTTTCAGGTTCCTGACAGAAGGAAGGAGGTTCCCGCTCAGGATTTTATCATTCATGGCTCCGTCCATTTTCCCGTTGATGCGGTGAAGTTGTCTTGTGTCCTAAGCAGAAAAACACCTGAAAGCAGAATGTTTCCACCTCCAGGCTGGACGGTGGGGACGGTGTTTTGAGGTCATAGGCAGCATTTTTCTTCAAGGCGAGTTGAGTTAATGCCAAAGAGTTTAATTTTGGTCTCAGCACCTTCTCCCAGTCTCTCTCTGAATCATTCAGGTGTTCATAGGTGAACTTCAGATGGGCCTGCACATGGGCCTTTTAGAGCCGGGGGCCTTGTGAGTGCTGCAGGGTTTTAATCCATCGCTGTGTAATGTGTTTCAATGGTTTCCTTGGTGACTGTGGTCCTGGCTACTTTGAGGTCAGTAACTAACTCCTCCTGTGTAGTTTTAGGATGATTTCTTACCTTTCTCAGAATCATTAACACCACACAAGGTGAGATCGTGAGGAGCCTCAGACTGAGGTCGATTGATGGTCATTTTTTGCTCCTTTCATTTTCGAACACTTGCACCAACAGTTGTCCCCTTCTCTCCCAGATTCCTGCTAATGGTTTTGTAGCCCATTCCAGTGTTCTGCAGGTCTACAGTTTTGTCTTGAACATCCTTGGACAATTCTTTGGTCTTTCCCATGTTGGAGAGTTTGGAGTCTGTTTGATTGATAGATTCTGTGGACAGGTGACTTTTATACAGGTGACTAGTTAAGACAGGTGTCTTTAATGAGGGACTCTGAGACTTTTCATTTCTTTGTCACTGGACAAACTTACAAAATCAGCTAGGGGTCAAATAATTATTTCCTCCACTATATGTCTTTTTTTGTTACTTTCAATTTTTTCTTTCTTTCTCTTTCTCTTTGCACTCTGTATTTTGTCCTGTTTGTGCTTATGTAGACTTTTGTTGTTCTGATTTAGTTCTCGAGTTGCACCATGTTTAAATTCACTCTGGATTGTGTAAATGGCTGACTAAACCTACTTTAATGTACTGGATTCCAAACCATGACACTTCCTCAGTCAGCTGGGCTTCTTCTTGGTGTCATCCTTTTCTCAGGTAAACGCTGCATATGTACATCCATCCACATGATGGAAGAGAAAACGTGATCCATCAGATCAGACCATCTCCTTCCATGGTTCAGTGATCCAGTTCTGCTCTTGTACCCTTTCTGTGTATTTTTGGCCATGGACAGCGGTCAGTATGGGTATTCCGACTGATCTGCAACTGCATGGCTCCATGTGCAGAAAACCAGAGACGCATTTATCCTTTTAGCAGTTTGTGATACAGTAGCTCTTTTGTGGTTCTGGATCAAATGGGCTCACCTTCACTTTCCTGGGCATCGTGACACTATTCCTGGTTCACTGGTTCACCGTCCTTGGACGACTTTTGGTATGTGCTAACCACTTCATGCTGGATCCCGGGAACACCCCAAGTCTGAGATTTGGAGATGCTCTAACCCAGTCGTCTAGCAATGACAATCTGTCTTATCTCAAAGTAACACAGAGCCTTTCACTTGTCTGCTTTTCGTGTCTGACAGATCATCTTCAAAAATATATTTAACTTGCTGCCTAGTATATCCCACCCCACTGAAAGGTGCAACTTTATTAAAATTAGGTTATTATTTTACCTGACACTGGTTTTAATGTTGTGGCTGGTAACTGCATACATACATGAATATAAATATATTTATGTAAATGGACAAGCAAGTTCTGCTTCTTTGCTATCATTCCTCACTGAGCCGAAGGCAAAAGCAGAATTCAGCTTACAATCTTCTACATACTATATTCTACACATATTCTACTCCTTCACAGCAACGTTTGTTTTCCAACGATTTCTGTGGAATTGTTTCAGTATTTGCTGGAACCGTTACTTTCTGCTAATTCCCTACTCATTTTTCATGTGTGCCTTTGGAGATCCATAGTGTGTGTGTGTGTGTGTGTGTGTGTGTGTGTGTGTGTGTGTGTATATGTGTGCAAGGTCAGTCAATGTCAATGTGAGGAGTGTGTGTGTGTGTGTGTGTGTGTGTGTGTGCATGAGAGAGAGAGAGCGTGTGTGTGTGTGTGTAAGTGAGAGAGCGAGCGTGTGTGTGTGTGTGTG
>JBBKCR010000001.1:33127440-33141116 GCA_037577295.1 Ladigesia roloffi
TATAACGGCCCCACAGTACAGAGTGTGTGTTATAACGGCCCCACAGTACAGAGTGTGTGTTATAACGGCCCCACAGTACAGAGTGTGTGTTATAACTGCCCACGGATACAATTTACATCATTACAGTCAATTTGTCGGGCCAGGCTGGTTTCAGACACAAGTGCACAGGTTTGCGTCATGTCGGTTTTTATTTTTTGGGCCCAAACTGGGCTCTAATGTAAAGGAAATGTATCTAGAGTGGACAAAAGTTTTAGAACAAGCTTAAATACGGAACTCTGTTTCCCCAGTGTTGCGTGCCTTGTCTCACCCAGCCATTTTTACCTCCCTTTCATGTTAAAAACACTTTTTGGGGCTCATTAGGGCATTTTCTAAATTCCTAAAAGCAGAAACAGAGATGCTGACCTGTTTTTAAGAGAGTGGACCAATTAAATACAAGTTCCAAATATTTTTTGAGAAATTTTGCTTTCATTCATGCAACTTTAATTTGTATTAACTCTTGTTTAATAATTGTGATTTAGGAGCCTGACAGTGTTGAATGCCAGTTGCAGTTATTGGTACATTTTTAAAAAGATCTGCCATGCAGCTTCTCACAGGAATGTAGTTTTATGGGTCTGCAGACATCTGAAAATGTGAGGGGAGTTTCTACTGGCTTGAGTTTTGCTGGATTTTGGATGTGGTACGTTAAGGTTCAGATGTATTAGAACAGTTGTTACATTTATTTGAGCTACTTAGTGGCTTTAGTGGTTTTAATAGATATTTGAAAGTTTGTTCTTATATAAACTGACCTTCACTGTGCTCAGATTTTCATCAACGGCACAATTAAGGCTGTGAACAAGAACTTAATTCCCTTCTTGAGTGACGTCTTCGCTAAACGTCTTTGCTGGCAGAAGTGTGTGCACCTCTATAGTTCTGTTTGGGTTATAGTTAGGGTCAAGAATTTCAGGCAACTGGATATAAAGTGATAATAAGCTGTGGTTATAAATCATCAGTCTGTAGTTATAAATCATCAGTGTGGGTCTTCACTATCAAATGCTGGAAAAAGCTCCTGAATATACTGAATATAACTGTTGATTCTCTTCTGGCTCTTCTGGAAACAATCATTGGAGAGGTTGGACTTCACAACTGCACTGTAGAATTGGTCAGCCAATTAAAATCACTGTAACAGCAAGTTATACAATGTTCCAGGAGACCACAAAAGAACCCCAGGGTGAAAACTAAACAGATCTAGGCCTATCCTTCACCACAGGACAAAGAGGAACCACATTAGAAAATCAATCTGTTTATTTTTATTAGGCGTTTCATATTTGATGCTGCACTAAAAGTGTTTTTAAGTTCTGACAATATCACAACGCACTGAGAAAAGTATATTCTGACATAATGATTTTGACGTGATGATTTCATCAAATTGCCCAGCTCTACTTGAAGTCTCCTGGTCTGCTGAGTGTGTTCATACTGTCATGAACGTCTGTAAACGGACAAATACAGACCTGGACACCTACACTTCTCATTAAGGGTCGTTAATATTTTGTGAGCAGCTTTAAAACGTGTGGCTGGCTGGACAGGTCAACAAGGAACGTATCCTACAGTAGATTTAGAAATCTTGTGTCAATTTCCAGTGATTAAAGGACAAAATCGTGTACAATGACAAACATAAGAGGCCCTCTTATTAAGTAGTGAGTTGTTTAGTGTTGATTACACATTTCCACACTTCATGTTTATTGCTAGTAATCATTGGATGCTCCCTTTTCTCGTACATCTTATTCCATCATTCTTCTTTTAAGGCACTAATCTGCATATTACTCTATACTTCCATCTTTCTGTCTTCCCATTTCTATTCTGTTGAAAGTTTAAAGCCAGTTCAGTATTATCAGAGGAAAAGTCAATGGCAAGTCATGTTTGTAGACAGAATCGAGACAAAAGATGGAGGCATGAAGTAATCTCTCACAGCAGCCGCTGCGGTTTATGAGCTTCCACAGTCCACAGCGAACATGAATGACGTGTGCAGTCACTTCTCTGAGTTGGAGTCTGACATTAATTCGCAGATTAGGTGACATTGACATCCTGTGGCTTCTGAATTCATCCATACTCTGTTGGCACGACGGGGTCGTTTCTGACTTTCCATGCTGTTGAAGAGTGGTCCGTGTGCTTTTCTTTCAGCACTTCTTCACCACTTAAATTTCACACCCATCACTAACCCAGCCCAGCCACCTTTGCATGCAGACTCACCGCACTACTCTGTTACTGTCTGGGCTTCCATCTCAGATCTGTGTGGTGGGGGATTGTTCAGTTGCCCATGTGGTAGTGATGCTTGCCATGCGTGTGGCAGGCCCCAGCACAGGTGACCTGGCCCCTCCAGGGCATAAAAGCGTCTGGCGCCTGACTGGCTCCGACTGGAGGAAGGTCCCTGTCTTTACTGGTGCCGAAGCAAAGCCAGAGAGGAGAAACCCCTGGCATCACACAGGTCAGTGCCTTCCACAGCCAGTATCTTCATACACATGCTCGACCCGTGGTCTTCTGGGCCTGCGGCATCCATGAAGTGGCTTTCATCCATGCCACAGGCTCACTTCACCTCCAGGAGGCGATCGAGAGCATTGCATTTGCTTCTGCATGACTAGCATTTTTCCTCACATGTGGGCTTCAGCTGTAGAGGCTGATATCCATTTCAGTACATGCCATCATCGGCTTGTCTTTACCATTTCCCCGGGTGGGAATTCTAGTACCTCTTAAGGGTTCTTTCATTAATGTATTAGCTCAGGTTTGATAGATCACCATGTGGAGGGCTGAGGTATTAAGACAATGTAAGGCTGAGCCTAACATGGACCTGTAATGAACAGAGAAGACGTAAAAAAAACTTCAACATACAAGTAAGGTGGTGTCTGTAAGGCCATACTAAAAAGTTTGACATTACTAGTTTCTTTCTGCAGGCGAGCATGTGCCTATGGACACCTGGACTGGTTATAAAGCATAAATGCCTAAAGCAGATTTTGCAGAATATTGAATAAGGCTCAAACAAATCACATTATTCACAATAAGTGAATGAATCACAAACAAATCATGTTATTTGCTTTTCAGCTTGCTTCATTGATCCATCTTCAAACATGTTGTACTTCTATGAAAAATAGCAATATGATCCCTGTGAGGAGCTTTGTGCTTCCCCATTTACTCTCTGGAACTTTTACACAAATAAATTTGGAAAAAAATGATTGAGAAACCCATGCAAATAATTCAGTGATTGGGTCAGTGCAGTTAAGAGACTGCAAAATAACATTTTCTATGGTAAAAATCCCATGAATCACCAATGTTCAATGTGCAGTCACATCCAATTGCATTAGTGCTACAAAATAAACATAGAACTACACTATGCTAATGCATTTGCTATCAAGCTACCAAGTCCTATTGCAATTATATCTTGTGACCCCGAGACCACAAGTGTCCGTTTCTTTCCAGGAGTCACTAATAGCTCAGGGTAGATTTTTGTTGCCCTAATAAAAGCAAAGGTTTCCTTTAGTGCAATCTTACATTTTGATCAGTAAATAAAGGAAATATTGCTATGCAGTGAAATGATGCTTCTCATAAATTCACACAGGTCACACGGTGAACTAATGCTATCTTTTTGTTCTTCACATGCTGAAAATAGTGAGTTTTTATAAACCACGTCTATGTCATCAGTTAATTAAATCACACTAAACAATATCAGTAAAAATATTTGTAATTTGGATATTGATATACTTGGAAATAGTTTTTTCATGTTGGACGTTTTGTAGAAAATTCTGTTTAGATTTACAAAGGACGTGATAACTGCTTCAATATCCATATTATTGAAATTTGTATTTATTATTCAGTCAAGAAAACACTAGGTTTTTGGCTACGATTTTTGGCTCTGAATGTGGCGAACACAGATGAGGAAAATGGTTTTAATAAAGTCTTAAAATTATGATCCATTTGTGGGAATGTTTTTGGAAATATTAATGATGTATGACAGGGCATGATCGTGTCATGGGTAAAGCTAAGCTTTATTTTTTTGGAAAACACAGACACAGATAGACATGTATTGACTAATCACCCTGAAAAAAAAAAAATTTTCAGCAAAATTGTAATTGTAATTGTAATTTCTGCCTGTAATTACTTGCCTATAAAACATGAATAAAACTATCAAGCAAGAAAACAGGTTTACAGTTTCACCAAACTTTAAAATGAAGACAGACATCTTTCTCAATTTAGTTGCTTTATAAAGCCTATGCTCAGATGTTTATGAGAGGAAGCCAACATACAAAAGTAATTCACAAGAAATTTGAACTGCTCAATTATAAACAAGATGCAGCAGTTTTATCTTCTAAAGAAAACCTGGTTTAGACCAAATTTTTGAAATTAGAAAATGTATCACTCTATTCTTTTTGTTACTGTAAACTTTAAGGCAAACTATTAAGGAAAGACTCTGAACATAGATAATAATAAAACTGGAAAGTTTGGTGTGTGTTTGTGCTACTGAAAATTTTTGGCTTATAGTAAATAAAAAAAAAACATTTTTTGTAAAGAAAAAAAAGAAGAATTTAGAATATTTAAAACTCATAAAAACGGAATAATATAAATTTAGCATGAGCTTAAAAGATTTCTACCGTGTGTATCCAGTAAAACAGGGGTCTGATTCTGCAATTGTCGAACCATCTGAAACATCAATGGGCGTAAACCCCCGTTTACTCACTTATTTTTTCTCAAAAACAAACTAATACTTCACACATTCAAGGAAACCTTCAATATTTTTTTTTGCCACACCACCTCATCCTTGTGCTGGGTTGTTTATGTTTGGGCACAGCGCGTAGCAAGACAATCAGATGCACCTGAACGGAATAAGCCTCTGCTATTCAGTGTCTGCTTGCCTTGCTAAGCACTGGACCCCAAACATAAACAATCCGGCACCACGACGAGGGGGCATGGTGGATGAGATTTTGTGTTAAATTTTTGTGTTAAATTATTAGAAAAAATAACATTAAGCTCATTTTGTAAGATAAATATTAACAGAAATTTTCAGAAAGCTACATTCCCAAAAAAGAAAACTATGGAAGTTTTGGTACTGTCCTGTCATGGTACGGTGTACCCAAAAGGGAAGGAAGGGGGAGTGGACGCCACAGGATACAGGAACTGACTTTAATGAAAACGTAAAACAACTGAAATACACACATTTGAGCTCAAACACCAGGGGAAACGATACAGACACAAAATCCAATGAGACACCGACTGACATTACAAAGCATAACCGGGGACCCGTGCTCCTAAAATAAACAACAGAAATAAACTCCCGGAGCCCCGGCTCGAGGACAACCAGACTGCCGGGGCAAGCCGGACCAGGAACCAACGACCACTGACACGCCGGTCAGGAAGGCCATCCAAAACTTTGAGGAACACGGGTCTAAACAGGGGAAAGACAAACAAGGGTTAACCACAATGACATGGCCCAGAACACTACACAACCTACCAGGCTCATGCTCCCCAAACGAACAAACAAAACCAAAACCAAACCACAGGCTCGCCTCAGCTCTGATGGGACACAGCCCCGAGGCTGGAGGCGAGAGGTGCCCGGACAGGTTCAGAGGACACTGAAAACGAGAGGGGGGAACACGAACCTGCGAACACACTTAGAACAAATCATATAGGGAATACAACAGATAGAGAATACAGACACATACCAACACTGAACTTAACATCCAAAACACAGGCAAACCAGACCAGGGACGCAGGACCAGGGAGAGGGAATACATAAACCACAGCAGACGGGATCCAGGGAAACATGACACGAGAACTGAAAAAGTCAAAACAGAAAACACCGGAGAAGAGGAGAGACAACACCAACTCTCACGAGACCAGCGTGCTCCTTGCCGAACGCAAGGAACCAGCTGGTCTCCGAGCAGCCGGGAACATACAAGGGGGACTAACACCACACACCATACAGGACCGAGGCATACTGTGAGATCCGTGCCTCTCACTAACCGTACCATGGAACCAGGAACACAAGGAAACCACCCTCCTGTACTGTCCCAACTTGGTCACCGACTACCCCGGACTCCCACAGGGCAAAGCCCCGTCATTCGAGGTTCCCCTGTTCCCGATGGGCACCTCACTCAGCGGGACATCCCAGGAAGTGGTGACCCTGGCAGGGACCAGAAACAGGAGTTACTTTAACAGGGGGGGAAAGAGGGGGAGAAGCACGGACCCTAAACACACAACCAGGACAGAACAGACAGACTACCTGTCTTGCGTCCAGAACCCGAGCTCCACTACCAGCCCTAAGACCTAAACCCTACCAGATCTCCATGAACCGGGGACTCCAACATCAGGTGAGGTGGAGGAAGAGACCTCCATCCTAAACTCATCTGAAGCCGTCTATACTTACCTGCCTCGGCAACATCTGGAGGAGCCTATTCCCTCCAGGGCCATCGAGGCTATAACCCCGAGTCAGGCTATAACCCCGAAACTCTATTTTGGCTTGCTGCCATAGCATAGAGGGATGCTTCTGGCCCCGAAGGAACCAGGGGAAAACAAGTCAGGAGGACTCGAGGTTCTTCCTCGGACACCCTTTGGAGAACCTTCTACTTTCTCGGGCCATCGAGGGCAAACATGATCCATTAGGATCGGCGCCGACCGTGCGCCACCGCGAACAATAAAACCCAGACAGACAGAGGGGGGGACAGAATCCATACGGAAAGACGCCGACCGTGCGCCACGTGGGGATAAACACATAGAACCAGGGCTGGAGCTCGGACCTAGGACACAAGACAAGCAAGCACATTAACACACAGAAACCATCAAAAACCACTCACAAGCACACACGAACCAAAACAGAGTACAACCAGACTTCTCACAAGCACACACGAACCAAAACAGAGAACATACAGACTGGGCCAAACCACACACACAAACACAGAACAAAGTGTGACAAATGACTAGGATCACTGAGGCTTTTATACACAGCTAAACAAGACACAGCTGACACCAAGGGAAACGAGGGACAGGAGTTAACGGGGAGGGATACAAACCAAGGAGACACACTAGGTAGGGGGCCTACACAGGACTGACAGAAGTAAAGGGACACACTGAACAAGGGGGAAACGGAAAAGAAACAGGGACAGACATTCCAAGACGGCACAGCCGAATACTGCTGTACTCATGCGGGAGATTTGAAAGTAACCAAACCAAGAGCATTATTGTTTTCTCCTTGCCGCTAATTGGTTGCAGCTCTGTGATGCATCTCTGCTAGTTGCAGTCCAGAATTTCCCCTGTGGAGCTATCTCATGTTTTTTGTTTTGTTCTTCGTAAAACCCTGTATTTTTATTACTGTAAATTAAAGTATTTTATTACTGTATTTACCCCTTTCGGTGATGTGTGTTCTTCTATCGATTAAGTGGAGTGGATTCTTTCGTGAAAGCTTCAAGATTCAACATTCAACAGGGGTTTCCAAACACTCTCACCCCATAAAAGGAAAAGATTTAGAAGAAATGCACATATGTAATTAGAAAACTATGTACTAAAATAAATACATTTTGGATGTTTTCTTCCCTCTGTTCTAAAAGAAGACTCGCTACAGCATAACACACAGACTCTCACCATGCCATTGTAGCGAGGAACTGGTAAAATTCTTAAATATGTCTGGACTATATTCCATCATTGATGCAACATTAATAATGTGCCATTATTTGATTAATTCTATTAAGTCTATGCCACTCCAGGACCTTAATGTGCTTCTTCTTTAGCCACCGTTTGCTATATTGGAAGTATGTTTTGGGTTATTGTCATGCTGGAAAACCCATCCACAAACCATCTTCCGTGTTCTGGCAGTTTCTTGTACAATATTTAGTGGTACATGGCCCCATCAATTGGCCCCTCAGTGCAGTGAAGTCATCCTGTACCCTTAGAAGAAAAACATCCCCAAGCATAATGTTTCCACCCCATGCTTGACTAAGGGGATTAGGTCATACTCAGCATTTCTCATCCTCCTAACATGGCAGGTCAAGTTGCCAAAACATCTTGTAACCCATGTGCAGCCTTGTCCCTACAATCTTGTACCTCACACCCTTTGACAACTCTTTAGTCTTGTCCATGGTGGTGGAGAGTTTGGAAGATTTAGATTTAGAAGAAATGCACATATGTAATTAGAAAACTATGTACTAAAATAAATACATTTTGGATGTTTTCTTCCCTCTGTTCTAAAAGAAGACTCGCTACAGCATAACACACAGACTCTCACCATGCCATTGTAGCGAGGAACTGGTAAAATTCTTAAATATGTCTGGACTATATTCCATCATTGATGCAACATTAATAATGTGCCATTATTTGACTTGCATACACTGCTGATTTCTAAAGACTGCTGCTCAGTGGCGGTCGCTAGCGTCTTGAGCTGAAACTACGCTGAGAGACGCTAAAGAGTGTTCCGGACCAACCTTATGAACGTGGACTGTACATAAGATATACTTAGTGTGCGAATGCTTCGGGAAATGTCCCATAATGTTAAGAGAGAGGTTAAGGTAAACTTAAGAACTACTTGGCGATAAAAAGCTTTCGAGAAACTGGTTTGCACATATCTCAGGAGGTATTTTGGCCCACTCTTCTTCTCTATGTCCTTTAGGTTTCTTCTTTATGTCCTTTAGGTTTCTTCTCTTTGTCCCTTAGGTTTCTTCTCTATGTCCTTTAGGTTTCTTCTCTACGTCCTTTAGGTATCTTCTCTACGTCCTTTAGGTTTCTTCTCTTTGTCCCTTAGGTTTCTTCTCTATGTCCTTTAGGTTTCTTCTCTACGTCCTTTAGGTATCTTCTCTACGTCCTTTAGGTTTCTTCTCTTTGTCCTTTAGGTTTCTTCTCTACGTCCTTTAGGTTTCTTCTCTACGTCCTTTAGGTTTCTTCTCTTTGTCCTTTAGGTTTCTTCTCTATGTCCTTTAGGTTTCTTCTCTATGTCCTTTAGGTTTCTTCTCTTTGTCCTTTAGGCTTCTTTGCTGCTGCATGACAACTCGAAGCTTCAGCTCATCCACAGATTCTCTATAGGATTAAGGTCCGGAGTCTATGCCACTCCAGGACCTTAATGTGCTTCTTCTTTAGCCACCGTTTGCTATATTGGAAGTATGTTTTGGGTCATTGTCATGCTGGAAAACCCATCCACAAACCATCTTCCGTGTTCTGGCAGTTTCTTGTACAATATTAAGTGGTACATGGCCCCATCAATTGGCCCCTCAGTGCAGTGAAGTCATCCTGTACCCTTAGAAGAAAAACATCCCCAAGCATAATGTTTCCACCCCATGCTTGACTAAGGGGATTAGGTCATACTCAGCATTTCTCATCCTCCTAACATGGCAGGTCAAGTTGCCAAAACATCTTGTAACCCATGTGCAGCCTTGTCCCTACAATCTTGTCCCTCACACCCTTTGACAGCTCTTTAGTCTTGTCCATGGTGGTGGAGAGTTTGGAATGTATGAAACTGATTCTGTTGACAGGTGTGCTTTATACACAAAGAGTTTAATGGTAATCTGTGTGCAACATGGGTACACATACAGTCTGTGGGAACCATTAGACTTGCTGGGTTGTAGGGGATCAAATACTTTTTTTGGTTCATAGTCTCTCCATATAAATGAAACTACCTCAGACATTTGGCACTGTTCTCTTTGTTTTAAGTCAGCACACATACAAACACCAGGGGATCAAATAATTAAAAAAATTAATAATTAAAGTAAAGCCTGTAAATAGTGAAAATTTGGGCTGTCAAAGAAAGCATAGGATAAATGATTACCACATGTTGCTCACAGTTTGGTTAAGTAAATACATTTACATTTAGTTTCTGCATTTAGTTTTTTAGTTTAGTACATCAGGCTTTTTCCTACATGCAGTCCAGTGGTTTTGGCGATACCGATACCACTGAGCACCAGATCCGCACACTTCCAGCAAAGAGTTGTGGTGAAATGACATCATGCAGGACTAATGCTCAAAGGTACTTTAGAAGATCTGTATAAGCATTTTTTCTGACAGTTTTAAATCTTTGATTTAAAATACAAGCAAATGAAAAGCAAATTCCTCAGTTGGGTTGAGAAATACTTAACTGTGGTGACCCTCGTGGAATAAAAAAAGAAGGAAAAACTTTGTTCTTGACTGTGTACGAGCATCAGGTCATCTAGACTGAACTGCAGGTACATCAGTAGATGTTTACACGAATAGATGTTTAACAGGGCAGCAATATCACTGATGCTGGCCCAGTGGTTAGGGAGTGGCCCTTGCAATTAAATAGTTGTGGGTTTGAATCCCAGCACTGGTAGTAACCTCGTTAGTTGCTGCCTCCTTCTTTATTTGGCGAATGGGTTAAATCCAGAGAAAGAAAACAATCTCACTGTTCACACTGTGTGCTTTGCTGTTGTGTGTTCACCCGTGACCATAAGGGGTTACTTCTTTTTACTTTACTTTACCAGAACAAAATCAAAACCAATGCTTACTTCTTAATAAGACTTCCCTATTTTAAAATAAACTAACAAAAATATTCCCTCCAAAAATGTGCTTTGCTATGGAAGTGAATTTCCTGGTTTGTTTGTAAAGTTCCCTGTAATGGCAGTGTGAAGATTGGAGTGATTGGTGAAGTGGAGTGGTGTGAAGATTGGAGTTTGTGGGATTGGTGAAGTGAAGTTTTAATGGACATTTGCATTCATATATTTGAGCATCAGCATATCATGCAGTCCAGTTTGGGCAGTTTTGGGATGGATTGTCAGCACTTTTGGTGATACATGGTTAAGCACTCTTCTCTGTTTCCATCTGTTTAATTTCCACATCCAGAGCTTTTATTAGAGCCTGGTCAGATGGCATTTAAAACAACTTCCAACCAAGCCAAATAATAATTGCTATTTTTATCTATGCTAGGGCTGTCACCTACAGTTTTGTTAGAAATCCACTGGTTATTTGGGAAATTAATAGTGTAAGCTAAACAATAAAAAAGTTTAAAAAAAAAAAGAAACAAATGCACCAATTTATAGAAATAATCAGTGCAGAAACTATGCCTTTAAAATAAAATAGAAACTAAAAGACTGCAGAAAGAAAGAAATTGGGAATATATAGTTATTATAATGTAAATTCAGTGAATGTACACAAGAGTTTTTAATCCATATGTTGTTTACTTACATTGTGATAGTGTTTCTTATTTTCACACCCTACTGCTAATCAGTTGCCATTATAATCCTGCCACTGTGAACTAGAGACTCTAGAGACTCTTCCTGACCAGTTTAACCACCCTGGATGTGCTGCCCAAAAATACTGCAGACTCGAACTAATCCAACTTTTCTAAATACCGGCTCTACTGGGTTCCGCTTTTGGGAATTGGTTCCTGCTAAGACTTCTTCAAACTGATTTTTGTTGCCTGTGTTTCCTTTGGCTTCCCCACTAGGAGCAAATGCTTGATTTTAATCACTTTTTTAATCAATTTTAACCACTTTAATCAGAGTTTCTTCAAAACTCTCAAGTGAAATGTGCATCGTCTTACCTCAAATTGCAGAGTAAGAATTGTTGTTTTATTGAGAACATCCGGAGTTATTTTGAAATGACATTTCCACCGTTACTACTGTTCTGTTCTTTTTTAACTCTTATTGTTTATCTTTATTTCCTCGTGTTGCTTTAAGCCTGTTTAGGATTAAATAAAATGAAATACATTTTTTTCTTATCTTATTTTTTCTTGATCAGTGTTTTAACAGAGTAATTGTGACCACTCTGTTCTTATTCTGTAGCTTCACATGAACATCCTTCTCCCCTCTCTCTCTCTCTTTCATTTCTCTCTCTCCCTTTCGTTCCCTTCCTCTTTTCACTTCACTCCTGCATTCTGCCCCAGTTATTCATTTAGCCCTGTGGAAGTAATGAAGAGGCTGAAGTTAGCATGTCTGTCTGTCAGAAAACGCACATTTTCATCTTAATATACGCTTTTTTATCTTTTTTTCTTCTCTTACTTTTCCACTTTAGTATCCCTCTGTTCACACATGCAGTATTCGGGAGTTAGCATGCGCTCCCTGATTATTTCCCATAGCTCTTCTGTAGTGTCCCTCAGGTGAAGAGTGTTGTGCTTCAAGACACCGTTTGTAATTAGAAGCTTGTGTGTTATTGGGCTCGAACCGAGGACTTCTAGCAAAATACATACCATGAAATTAATACATTTTTAATATAAACATCATATACAAATGCTTTTGAAGATTTAATGAGGGTTTTTTGCATTCAAATGACTTCTGTCTGTTTTTCTTTTTTTTTTTATATGTAGATGGAATGGGTCGAGTTCTTGCTCAGGACGTTTATGCCAAAGACAACCTTCCCCCCTTTCCTGCCTCAGTCAAAGATGGCTATGCTGTTCGAGGTGAGATCTTTTAAAAAAACTTAATAAAAAAACACCAGTCCTACACTCCTGTTCCCCTCCCCCAGCCCCAGTCCCATAAAACCAGTCCAACACACACTGGTGCCATCAGGTCTTCACTGCAACTGCAACTTCTCATTGTCCGGGATGTTTCTCTTTTTAATTTTAAAAGTAATTCTTTTCGTGTTCAGACATCTTTTATTTTAAGTGGTTGCCAATACAACCAAAAGTCTATATACCGGCGGTAAACATTTTGCTTGTGACATTCTAATTGAGTTGCCCACATCCCAAAGTCATTTGAATTGGGAGAGTAAAATTACCCGCAGGTCTGCATGTGTTTGTCTGCATGTCTGTCCTGCAATGGACTCTCAGCCTGTCCCGGGTGTTGGACCTTCTGCCCTGTTACACTGGTGTAGGCTCCAGCATCGCCCTTCACCCGGGCTGATGGATAATACATCACTTAAATTATAAACTAGAAACGCATTCATTTTTACATTTAAAAACCTTGAGATCAAGGGAGTGTCAAGCTTTCCAAAACCAAAAGGGGTTCTGGGATGGGGAATATAATTTATATACAGTCACAACCAATGAATCAGACTAAAGTGGGGGGATGGGTTTGTGGAGGTGTTGAACACCAGGCTGTGATACAGCGTTGCAGGATGCTCTCGATAGCGCCTCTGTAGACGGAGGTGTGAAGGGGTTTGGGGGTGTACACCTTCTTCAGGCGTCTCAGAAAGTGCAGGCACTGCTGGGCCTTTAGCTGCCTGAAGGCTGCTGCACCCAGCGCATGGTTTAGAGATCAGATAAACTACAGAAGGAGCTTCAGAAAGGCACTGAGAGTTTAATACTTTAATATATTCACATACAGTTTATAACTGGTATTGTTTAGTTAACCTTCACAAACCCACTAAGCCACAAATCAGACTGGTGCTGCGTTGGACATTGTTTATGTAGCCTTAAGAGTCCTAATTAAATAAAATATAAATGTTGCCTGCAAGGTTCCCAGAGAAGCTTTTTCCTGCAATCTAGACTGTCTTACCATTTCTCTCTCAGCTGCTGATGGCCCAGGAGATCGCTTCATCATCGGGGAGTCCCAGGCTGGGGAGCAGGTGATAAACACACACTCACACACACACACACACACACACACACATGTACATAAACAGACTGTATACTAGTGTGGAAACCTTATTTCTATAGAGGGCACAGGAACTCAGATGGCAAGAAAAGTGTGGTCAATGAGCATGCTTTAATCCTGTGTGTGTGTGTGTGTGTGTGTGTGTGTGTGTGTGTGTGTGTGTGTGTGTGTGTGTGTGTGTGTGTGTGT
>JBBKCR010000001.1:33180430-33192057 GCA_037577295.1 Ladigesia roloffi
GGTGCTACTTTTCAACCACACGGGAACAAAATTACAATTTCACCCCAAAATTAAAAGTACAACAATTATATTATTCCAAGGTTCCATGGATCATTTTCATATCAACCTTTTCAATGCAAGATCAACTAATTATTGTATAATCTGTATACAGTAGGACAAATGAAAATCTTTGTTCATGTCTGTCTGTCTATAAGATTCTGATCATTACTTATTAATTCTTAATATTAATTCTTCTCAAGACCCTATGCGAAGTCATTTGCAGTGGACTTTAGATTTGAGTCAAAAGAACAAATAAACAGCCAAAAATGTAAAGCAAAAGGTATTTTATCAAAGAATAAACAAACCAAAACATGGTAGAAGTAGTTATTTAACCTAATGATCGACTTTAAAGACTATAACATGTTTGCCTTCATCTTACCTGTTCATGTGAGCAGGGCCATATCCCCCAATGGCATAAACCATACCGTCCAGTACCGCAGCAGCGAAGCAACTGCGTGATTTTGTCATGGGTGCCACAGGCTGCCATTCTTTCATCCTGGGTACATATTTCTCCACTGACTGAAGATAATATTGGCCATCATATCCCCCAAGGGCATACAGCTCCCCTGCTAACACCGCAACTCCTAGGGTGCTCCTACTCTCTGCCATTCTCTCCACTGAAGACCAAGTGTTGCTGTCTGGGTCCCATTTCTCAACTGTGTTTTCATGGCGTCTGTAGCTGATGCCCTGTCGCATGTGTGTGGCAATGCCGCCCACCACGTACACCTTCTGGTCTAGCACAGCAACTCCAAATTCACAGCGGGGCACGCTGAGCGGGGCCAACCCAATCCATGAATCTGTCTGAGGGAAGTACATCTCCATACTGCAAAACATGAGGAGAAAAACTTGATCAATCAGAGTCTTCTGTTGATCTTCCTGAATTAATATTTTCTTCAAATAATTAAGGTAAATGTGGTTACTCTTTGGGTGCAATGTTCTAATCTGTGTAGCTAACATGCTAACATGTAACTTACAATAGTTTCACTCTAAATATTGCATTTCATACTAGGGTTATAATTTCATTATGGGTATAATATAGTGTGCACACAGTATTCATACATTTATATACAGTTGCTTGCAAAGGTTTAGGCTCCACCATAAAAATGTTTTCAGAAACTGTTGATTTTTACTTTTACTTTTAACAACTGATTAATGTATTTTAAAAAATGTGTTATCAAACATTTGGACACTCCTAAGGGTCTGATATTAGGATAGCCCAGACTGCTAGGCCTCAAATGATTCATTAAGATTACCAGCTGAAAACAATTCTTAAAAAAAAAAAAAATAGAATCTCAGAATTTAATTAAATTGTTCGGCTTTAAATAACTGTGTTCAATAATCATTATTAAACCTTTCCTAGTAATTTTTTGGGGGTATTTTGTACAGTAGAAACACATTTGCAAGTATGCAAAACAACAACAGAAACATGATTATTAAAATAATAGAACTATATGGTAACAACAAAATATATTTTTGGATGTGAAAGACGCAGGTTTTGGACCAGGATCCATTACACTCATTATGTGAACTGGCCACCCTGGCACAGGGAAGGCTGCACCGGTATATGGAAAGTGATTTACATATTACCTATGACAGGAGAGACCAAGATTATGGAACAACTAATGGCATTCTGCAAAAAGTCCTAAAATCAGAGACTGCCAACTGAAAATGATGAAAAATTAATTATGGTATGTCTAAACTCTACAAACGACCCCATTATCAGATTGCACTTTTTGAAAAGAACATCGCGAAACACTCCAGCCACATGTGGGAGACTGTTATGATGTGGGAATGCTGGACTGCCACCAATATACAGTTGCTGTGTGTTCTCTGGACCGAACAAATATGTAGGCTATACATTTCTATTTTATATGGGAATGTAGCTGGATTTATGTTTTGTGTTACAAATTGATGTATATTTATCTTTTTCTTAATAAGTTAGCTTTAAAATTCATGAAATAAGTTACCACACAAATGCATTGATGAAAAAAAGTAACAACAAAAAAAAACTCCCCCCAAACAAAATAAAATATTTCCCAGCCTACAATCACAAACACCTGCAGGTTAGATCAAGCCAGCATCTAATGCTATTTTTAAATTATTTCCCTGCAGCTCATATTATCACATTTAAGACAGTGTTAAGACTAAAACAATATCAGTCATTCCAGTGCTGATACTGACAGGGTTTAAATGACCTTGTAGGGTCCCCTGGAGGAAAGTCAGACTAATTCATTTAAGCACTGACTATCAATTCCTGCCTTTTTCAAATATTAGGGAAGATTTATATGTAACATCTTATTTTTACAAATAAAGTCACTGCACACCACTCTGCCAAAAAAGCCAAAGTATAAGATGTGGAATGAAAGTCCTATTGAGACAGAGCACCAGATAACTGTGTTGTCTCAGCAAACAATTGTAGTTGAGTCAATTTTTCTTTCACATACTTCAGCTCAAAACCAGGTATTCGTGCTGTTTGTTGTTTGATACCAAATGTGATGCATTCCTTTTTGATTAATTATGTGGTAGTAAGCGTCATACATTAGTTTGTCCCATACCGCGAGGTCTCAGAGTCAAAACGGAAACAAGAGAAATGTTATATTTGCATTAGGCTTGGTTTTCTGTTCATTACTCTGTGTCATTGTGCCCACATGTGTGTTGTGTTTATTTATTGTACAGTATATGTCTGTGCTCCCTTCACTGTATGTACCCCACTAAATGTCTATTGTTATGTGTACAGAGAGCTAACACACTACCGGAGTTAAATTCCTTGTATATGCACGAATACTTGGCCAATAAAACTGATTCTGATTCTGATTATTGAATTTATAGAAATGAACAAACATTGAAAAAAATCAAAACACCAAATTCAGACACCCTGGAAACATTAAATGCCACTTAATATCAGACTCCTGTAGGGGCATCTTTTCTAGGATAAAATTTTTAATTAACATAATTTAACATTTTGGTGCATTCTAAATCTAAAATATAGAAAAGCAAGTTCATGCTGTGGAATTTGGTTTTTTGAGCTAAAATTGTATATTTTAGGTATTATGAAACACTTGGCAGATACCCAATTAAAAAAAAACCTTCCTCAGAAATGACTATGGTTAACATTAAAACTGATTGTAGGGCATTCTGAAAACACTGTCCATCATTTCTGTTCTGTTTCCTAAAAAGCTTTTACTGGTCCCTTAAAGGCACATTGAGCACGGACTTGGATGAAATGCATTTGTGCTAAAATTTGAGGGTCTCATCTCTTATATCAGCTACAAGTCTTACAATATTTAACATGTTTCATGTCAGTTTAGTCAAAATCTAGCTAGAATTCAAATATTTTACTGTATACAATAAAATCACACATAAAAAAATAATAGGATGATGGCTTCTGTTAAACAGCGTCAGATGAACACCAGTGTTCTTAAATTAATTGAATAATATCTTCCACTATTCTTATAACTGACTGATTGTTTCTGAAGAGCTAAATTACTAACAGAAAAAAATGCTCTGTTTATTATAGAATAGAATAGAATTTAGCAGATGCTCTTATCCAGAGTGATGCAAATAAGTTGTAACAAACATGTAGAATAACTCGTATAGCTCCTAAGGCTGCATCATTTATACGGTTTAACACCTAAACAAGCAACTCGTGTTATTTTTTTTCACTAGCTTCGCCTGAAAACTTTTTTCACCTTTTTTCACATTAAAAATATATCTACAATAAGTTGAATTTTAAACTACTTAACTGTAAAACAAATTTTCAATTGTTTGTATTTATTTTTATAATTAGCTTATATACTTTTTTATAAACAGAACAGACACAGCTTAGAACCCGTGTTTCTCAACCACTGATCCGGGGAAAACTGATGGGCTGCGAAGGTTTTTGATTGGGCCGCGAATCTAAAATCGAGACAGGCCATTGGTCTGCAATTGGTTATTAAATATAATCTGATATGGCCAAGTGGACCTTGGCAACATGCTGTGATAGATAGATGGGCCTTAATGTTGAAAAGGTTGAGAAACATTGGCTTACACACTGGCCCTAACATTTCAGCAACAACCATTATTAATGCAACATCATTTTCAGGGTGAAGTTACGCATTCTGATAAATTACCAACATTGCGAACCATGTGTCCACAACAGGGTCGGGTACCAATACGGCTCCGATACTTATAGCAACGGTACGTACCGGACCGAAACAGAATGTGAATTTCGGTGCCTCATTTCAGTGCCACTAAAATGCCGGAACCTCGACCCCCTGAAGCACAGATGAGGTAGTGATGTATTACTCATACTCTTAGTTTAGGGTGTAAAATGGTTCTCTTCCAGCAAGTAGTGTCTTTATTATTGTAATGGGGTCCTAAGACTTCCTCACTGGTGCTCATCATAATTGTAGCGGTAACCATAGTGACCACTATCCAACTGATGGACATTAACACCTGCAGAACTTGACGGATGAAGCCCGAAAAAACAAAAAACAATTACAGCATTTTTCCAAAACAAAGCGCGTCTGGAACCGCACGGTCTCCACAGATTCCCCAGTCAGGATAGAAGGGGTGAACCCAAATACACAAATAACATGTTTTTTTACCAATACATATTTCGAACAAAAACTTTCACAATTTGGGTATTTGGGAACAAGAAAAACTTTACATCAATTATCTGCATTTCCTCATGAGACTGCAGCGCGATGGATGGATGGTTGGATGGATGGATGGATAGATGGATAGATGGGGGAAAATATAAAGGAACCCATTTTCCAAATCACGCCCCCACTGATTCCTCGTCCCCCGCATTAAAAATGCTTTCTGCATCCCTGTTTGAAGAAGTTTAGATATTGTAGTTGGGTGGAATACGTTTTTTTGCTTTTGTTTTTTGTATTTGCTTATATATTTACATATACTTTATACTTTTAATATATTGTTCAATTTCAAGCATAGTTTTTTTCCAATAAAAATGTATTCTTGAGTCATACACCACCAGTTTGTGGCTTTTGTACAGTACCGGTTCTGGCACCGGTACCATTTTAAATTATCGATTTTGCATCGGTATTGAATAAACAAACGATACCCAACCGTAGTCCATTAGGAGTAGCTTGGAAGTTTATTTTTTGGGTGTTAATATTAATGTTGTGGTTCCATGGACACCCCCCCCCCAGGTTAAATCTTTAGCTCTCTCCAAGTTGGGGACCAAACAGTTTTTTAAAAATACATATTATTCTGCTAGTGGTACCTACCTACTGCCCATATTGAAGATTAAAGTTGTGTACCTAGTTGTGATCATCTTACACAAATGAGACTCACGGGTTCTACTGTTACCTTTCCAAAGTGGCAAAGAGTCCAGCCTTGCCTCCCACTGAGAGAAGGACCTTGGGAGCACAGCGTGGTCTTGTGGAGAGCACTGTCTGGTAAGAGAGCCGATGCTCAGGCATGAAGTGGTATTTGAGGGCCTCATTGAGAAGGTGCTTGCATACATGATCATCACGAACAAGGTGATTAGCCTCATAGAGGCGGGTCAAAAACTTTACACTGAGCAGAGGAAGTCGCACACAGTGGAGCAACTGAGCCAGGTACTGCTGCCTCTCGGTCAGATCATATTTAATCCATGACTCCAGGGCGTAGAAGACTGTCTCTTCGGTAACTACTTTCAAACAGTCATTAGATACTATCTCATCCAGCTCTTCTCTTGTCAGCTCAAAGAACTCCTCTGTCTGACACACCTCCTCAAAGTTCTGACAGATGTACTTCATGGCTGCCAAACAAAGATCATGGCAGCCATACATTTCCGCAAAACGGGAAATACCAATACAGTTTCCAGCATCCAACTGACTTTCTAAGAAATTACAGCACTCTTTCAGAACCAGTTTGACCTGAAGGAGGTTGGCAGCTGGAAGCAAAGACTCCACTGTTTCCTGTGAAATAAAAACTGTCCCAGTGTACGCATATTCCACAATGGCCTGAAACATACACAAAAAAGCAGTGTTTATAAAAGCATTAACAAGTTATTTTAAAAATCAGGGCTAATGGACAGAACCAAATTCTATCACCTGTAGTGCAGCTTCATCAATGCACTGGAACTCAACCTCTGACGTTTCCTTCTCAGAAAGATTTCCTGTGAACATGGCCTTAAAATATGGGCTGATGCTGGCCAGCACCACTTTGTGGGCATGGATCTTAACCTCACCTACTCGGAGAACAATATCACACAGCTCATGATCTTGTCGCAACAGCTGTAGGCCTTGCAGTAGCTGCTCTGAGTGGGGTCGTGTCAGACTGGCAAACATATAGGACTGTGCCTGTTGATCCATCTAAATGAAACAGAGACAGTATTGTATTATACTTTTATAAACAAATCAAACACTTGTTACCCACACATTTTCATTACATTTTGTAGCAATAATTTGTCTGATTGTAGAAACACCAATATTCTCATAACAATTCTCATATTTTACAATAATACGTTATATACTATGTATCAAAAGTTGATCCAAGTGCTTTAGTGAAGGCCATGATAATCAGAAAGCTAATAAGAGATTGTGAACTGAAAAAACTGTTTAAGCTGTTGATTTCATAACTTTTCCAATCTACATATTAAAATGTAACTAACGAAACAAAATGAACCATGTGTAGTGCAGGAGTAGTTATAGTGGCATGGTATTTTAAGGAGTCATAACTGATCTACATGGCCTTGTTCATTCTGTGTAACACAACCAGAGATTTTGCCAGAAAACCATATCACTGTGTGTTGTAATAAGTTGCACGTGACAATTACGTGCCCTGGGGTATTCCACAGGGGAAATATTGTCGAGTGTAGGTTACAAAGCAAGATTTTTCAGCAGCCGGGATAAGCAGCTGCCCTAGAGGAATATCCCTTGCCGCTTTTTGTATTAGACCAACTACACTTTTGGCCTAGATCTAGTTAAGAGATCAATACTTCGTGAATTACACTCGAATGTTTAGCAAACCTAAAAAGTCTGTGGCTTAATAAGATTAAATTGAGTTTTAAATCCATCATCAAGCCATTCATGCAAAAACAGTTCAAATTTGGAATTTATAGTTTGATGGTTACAGACCACGATTGAAACAGGGCTGCTTTTCTTTAGTATAGAATGCCAACATCACTAAATAAAAACAAGAGAGTATATTGAGAATTGGATACTCTGGATTACCAGGAATGAGGAGAACAGCAGCTAATCTTTGACTTTCAAACCAAACTAAGTTTAAACTTTAATAAATAAATTCGCAATCATTAGCATTTTAATGCAACCGGTAAAACATTAACCCTGTATTCCTTTTAGGTAGAATCTAGTAAATGCGAACAAACGACATATATCGGGTTTGGTTTCCGGCGCCACGGCACAACCAAAACCCACCATTTGCCACAGCCTGATAATTCACGTTTCGACATATCTACTGGTCCTTCCACAGATCGGACTTTAAAAATCTACCAATCAGATTACCTGTCTGAATCCTGATGGTAATGATGAGGATTATGAAGAAGATGAGGACGAGCTAATGGCTAGCTAGATCGGCTAACGTTCATTAGCCGCCACTGTTGCTAAAAATAAAACCTGCCAGGCTGTGTGCACCGCCCGGGTATGGTTAACAAGAAACACAGACAAGTGTGCCATACCGCACAAAGCCACGGTAGAAAATGAACCGGACAAAAGCAAAAAACTAAATAGAGTCTAACACCTATCTGAGTGAAATGAGATGCGATGTAGTGTGTATTGCGTTAGCGCAGGTCAACGGGGTAGATAGAAACCAGTAAAAAACAAATATACATGAGATCCTGCCAGCGTCACTTCCGCTCGGGAGGGGCGCCAAATGGCATTCGTTTGGAAACGGGGCGGTGTGGGGTATAGCCGTTGCGTACTGTTTCCAGGGGGAGTGGTATATGTACAGGTTCCGGTGCCAGTGAGGGAAACCAAAGCAAGTACCTTCCGTATTTTCTACATACAAATCCTGAGGTTTCACGCGCGAGTTCGACTCTGTTGTTACTCGAGCCGCGTCACCATGGAAGCAGTTAGTTTGTAACATGATACGCCATTTTGGTTCTTAACTCCAATAGGAGCATGCTGCAACAGCAACGGGGCTATCTAACAGTGGATCAAGAAGAAAATCCAGACAAGCCTTTGGGTTTTTGTATGCTTAATGACAGGTCGAGCTGTAATTTCAGAGCAAATACGCCGTTCGTGCTTCTTGTCATGCGTGAATCGTAACATGCTGATAATTCGTGTTTCATGGTCGTGTCGTCCATGATCGTGATATGTAGATGATCTAGAAAAAGTGTTTGCTAAATGTTAGTAGCGTTAGTGTTTCAGAAGATGAAAATGGCTGCCGTGGGATCAGAAATATAACCAAGTGTTACTTTTGTCACATCGAAAGGCTCTTAAGAATTTATTTTGCAATTAAATTGTTATATGTTACTAGTCTCACGCACATGCTAGCTGCGCATGTTGCAGAGTCACAGAGCCTGCTGGCTAATAAGTATAGATGGAACTGAAATAAACCAACACATTTGAATGTCACAGTACTCTATTTACGAACAGTAGAGACTGCAATTGCCATTCAACATTGGGGAAATCAAAGTTACATGTGGCTTTGTCTGGAGAATGCTTTTTTTAAATTCCTATAACTGTCCAGAATGTCATCACGTCTGTTTTCCCTTATTTGTCAGATTAATATTATATAGCTGGCTCTAGCAGCAGAGTGAGTTTCAATTTGGTGATTTGTTGATGGATGCTGTGGATTTTTTAAAGCTTACCTTCTTACTCTTCTTATAATTTAAACACAATTGCTCTGCAATGTAACATTTTCTCAAGCTTTCTGGATGGAAGGGGACAATTGTTTCTGCGTGGTTCAGCCCTTATAAGGATGAAGTGTTTAAAACATTGCAAATATATGGACACTTAAAATATCTAACTGCCTTTCAGAAACATGGCCTTTAGATTCTGAGAAGGATTATCATTATGATTTATGATTTAATACCTTCAGAATTACATGCACAACTCCTCGATCATGAAAACTACCAGAATCGAACAAATGGGATAGAAGAGCTGAAAAACATTATTTCTGAGCTGGACTTGAGCTCTGTTTTCTCTGACAGTATTGTGGAATTTATCTACTTTTTAGATAGACTCCTGGATGATACCAATTTCAGAGTTTTGTGTGGCACTCTACAGGTTATCAACCTCTTGATACAGAAACTGGATAATGATGTGGACAGATACTATAATCAGATTGTGTATGTGGCTCTCAAAACACTGGGGGATACACGCAATGTTCCCCGGAAGGAATACATGAATGTGTTCAGGCAACTCATGAGGATTGTTGGTCCACAAAAGGTTTTGGAACTTGTAATAGGACACCTAAAGCACAAAAATTCCCGGGTGAGAGAAGATGTCATAAACATCATTACAGCTGCTATTCTAACGCACCCTAGAAAAGACGTTAATGTTCCCAATTTGTGTTTTGTAGTTGCTCCTTATCTTGCAGATAACAAAAAAAGAGTTCGTCATGCAGCTCTAGAACTTTTTGCTGTTTTTGACTACTCCCTTGACACAGGAAAAAAAAAACCTCTCATGAGAGCCATCAATAGGGTGGAGCTCACTGAAGATATGGAGGGGCTTATGGCTGCAGTCCAGGCACGAAGGGCCAGGCACGTTCTGCCCCACCTGTCTGTAGATGGAATGGTGGAATATGCACTGGTTATCCCAAAGCCTGGTCAGCGACGCAGGCCCCAACTTGGCTCTGGAGCAGACCTGGATTGGGTTCTTAGTGGAGGGAGAATTAATAGTGCGCAGAGCATCCATACAGAACCGGACTCAGACGGGTTGAGTGACAACGGCAACCTTGGATCCCTGACAGATAATTTCCCGTTAAATCGGAGAATAGTTAGCGCTGGAAAGAGGAAAAACAAGCTGCCCTGGGAGACTTCAAGTCTCATAAGCACAGGAAATATACGGCCTAGCAGTGCATCAAAAGGAAAGAGAACCGATAAGGTAAGTGCAGCTAATGCTATTTGCATGCACACCAAAATGTCATTTAGGTCAGTATGAGAACATGAGTTTGATGCGTGAAGTAATAATCAAATGCCTGCTTAAAGTTTTTAAATAGAATATTGCTTAAATATTTATTCTGTTAGCCTGTTGTCTAAAACCCTATTCTTGGGATATATAGACTTCTCAAAAGGAAAGAACAAAAAGCTGTATTACAATTCTTTATTGATTGAGCATGATGTTTGTTTTGTTTCAGGCTTAAATTTCAGGTTATACTTTAAGTTTTTTTATTTGAATTACCTTGGAAGGTGCCCAGATGCTTTTAACCATATTTATTTCATAACTGTAGGCATTTAACCCGAGTTACATAATGATATGCTTATTGTGATCATGTTGAAAGGGGCAGTAATCCTTGTGAATCAGTTTGGCCACACTTTTATGACTGTGAATGACCTGGAAGTGAAAGATGGGCTTGTTGTCCTTCCAAAAATAGCCTGCCAAATGTTATAGACATTTGTAGATTAAGATTTTCATAAATTATTAAAAATGCACACAAAAAAGACCAGAAGACTGTGTACTAAAATAACTAAAATTTTGTGTTTATCTTGGCAGTTAATTTGATCTGTTTCACATGTAACAAAATTATTCTTCACCATATCCTCATTTAATCCCGAGTGTTTAAATTACTGTCTGAATCTGTCGTGTTGCCAGAATTGTGAGTAGGTGCTAATTTTATTTTTTCAGAGTATATGAATATTTTTCCTATAAATATTTACACTTTTGCACATTTAATGATTCTACTGCTAGAACGATGTATCTGGTCCAATACTGTATTCACTCTCTTTTGGTACTGCTTCTGCGTTTTTGGTTCTTGCACTTTTTTGCTCTTAATATCATAGTGTTGTTTTTGGCGGCCTGTCTTAAATTTAGTTTTAGTCTTGTCTTTGTTTATCAGTCTCAGTCACGTCCATACTCATTTTATTCTAGTCAAGATCCCGTTGAGCATTTTTATCTTATTTAAGTCAGAATTATCCACGAATAGTTTGTCAATATAAACTGATAACATTTTGGTCTAGTTTTAGTCCGTGAAATTTGTATTTTAGTCTCTGTTTTGTAATGTAATTCTATTTAACCCTGTCAATATAGTTTAAGTACTTGGTAGAATAGACAAAATGAAATATTTCAAAACTATTTTACAATTCAATTATTATTATATTATTGTCATATTTTATACTCAAGAATACATTTATTTTACCAACCAAACATGTTAGAAATTAGTACACACAAATTAAAATAAAATAAATAAAAAGAAAAAGAAAATTTTGTTATAAAACCCACATTTTGTAACTGGTGAAAGTCTTCACCGACAGTGTGTTGGCCTGAAAGGAACTGATTTGTACAAAATTCCTGAACAAATATAGTCTACACACCGGGACAATTTGGATCAGCTTTTCTGTATGGACTCTGTGTGTCTGTGTGTGTGTCTGTGTGTCTGTGTCTGTGTGTGTGTGTCTGTGTGTCTGTGTCTGTGTGTGTGTGTGTCTGTGTGTGTGTGTGTCTGTGTGTGTGTGTGTCTGTGTGTGTGTGTGT
>JBBKCR010000001.1:33201799-33213718 GCA_037577295.1 Ladigesia roloffi
TACATACAGTGAAGGGAGCACAGACATATACTGTACAATAAATAAACACAACACACACATGTGGGCACAATGACACAAAGTACATATGGACTAGACTAAGAGCATCACCTCTAGACAAGAACGTTCTTAAGCGAGCAATATTGTGGAGGTGATTAAAATCCTGTTTTGAGATGGACTTATATGTGACTCAAAACCATGTGAAGGGTCAAAGAGCACACCGGAGCACCGTCAGTACTGACCAAAAGGTCCCCAGAGTGAGATAATAAGGATTTGTTGCCAACTAGTAATACCTCCAGATGTATCAGTATTTAAGAGGTTTACGCCAGAGGTGCAGGTGGTTTAGACTTAAAACACATAAGGGCAGTGTTTGTGAGGCCAATAGATGAAAAATGGGAGATAATTGTTTTGAGATTTACTGTGTCAAATACAGCACCTAAATAGAGGAGGAGAGGAATATTAAGTAACCCGTGGTCTGCTGACTAGAGGAGATCATTAAACCTCTGAGTGTCCTCTGCCCATTTTTGGCCATTTCACTCTGTTTTTATTTACCATTTTAGCTGTGTTAATGCAAATGGAATGAAACTTCCCCGGAGTCTGGAGTTATTTTAGATCTCAAGATGGTCAGCCTCTCTCAACAATCACGCGAAGAGGTAGAACCCTGCGGTGTGTGAGAGAAGGAAGAGGGCTCGTGCAGGGTGAAAGCAGGTGTGTTCAAGGCAATGTCTCAGCAGAGCAGATCGAGACAACATAAGTGGAGAAACAATAATACAATGTCCAAACGGTTCTAAAGGTCCAAACGGTTCTAAAGGTCCAGAAGGCCAGGTGAGAAGCAGCAGCCAAAATGCGCACAGTAAACTCTCATAGGGAAGTGATGTCAATGTGCACTATCCACCGTTACCGTATCCAGAGCAACAAACATCAGTGCACAGGTAGTCTATAATCTGTTCTTCACACCTCTAAAGCGATACCAACATCAACACCTGCTGTTACTGCCAGTTAAGTTACGCGCCTTAACAAAGCAAGAGCAACTGGACTAGGGGGCACTTCCTGCAAGTGGATTGTGGGTAGTTTCATTTTCTTTCTTTCTTTTTTTTGTATTAATTAAACCTCCACAACTTATTGCTCTGCCTAAGTGAAGCCTGTGTATGGACAATGCTTCTGCTAGGCTTACTACTACCCTAAGTATTCTAGCTACACGAATAGGTTTTGGGGAAAACAGTGCAGTGTCCTCTTTGCAGAGCACTGGGATAAAACTAAATAAATATGTTTCAGGACTTGCTACGCTCAGAGCTGCCTGACTCGATGGAGAGCGCCCTGCAAGGTGATGAGCGCTGTGTGCTGGACACTATGCGGCTGGTCGACCTGCTGCTTGTGCTGTTGTTTGAGGGAAGGAAAGCACTGCCCAAGTCGACTGCTGGTTCCACTGGCCGCATACCGGGCCTGAGACGCCTTGACAGCTCTGGGGAGCGCTCTCACCGACAGCTTATCGACTGTATCCGCAGCAAAGACACAGATGCACTCATTGATGCTATTGACACAGGAGGTTAGTGTGTACTTTGCTGTATTAGGGTCAAACTTATTTAAGTGTATTTTTGGTCTAATGGTCTGGCAGAGTGAATTTTTTAAATAATTTTTAATTGTATTTTTTTTTCTATGTGTGTCTCACAGCATTTGAAGTTAATTTTATGGATGATGTAGGCCAAACGCTTCTGAATTGGGCATCTGCGTTTGGCACCCAAGAAATGGTGAGTGCTTCAATATTTGAAATCATGTCTAATATATTTATTTTATTTTTATTTATTTAATATTACATATTTAATATTATCTGTTAACTATTCCATATTTCATATAACATTTGCATATTTCATTGCAAAGTATGAATTAATTTTGAATGCAGTTAGTTTCTATGTGACTTAGGAACAGACAGACTTTTACTTCAAAAATGTAATAAAGAGCAGTATCTACACTTCCACAATCATGAAACTAGTTTCCCCACAGCATTTAGCACAGCAGATATCACGTTATAAAGTTTTATTCCATCTTAATTCTCGACCTGTTTTGTGTAATGATTACTGGGTGAATGGTATGCCTGCTCTAGGTGGAGTTTCTGTGTGAACGAGGTGCTGATGTCAACAGAGGCCAGAGGTCCTCCTCATTGCATTATGCTGCCTGTTTTGGACGGCCACAAGTAGCCAAGGTAACCGGGCTGTAGATTTTTATTTATTTTTTTAGCTTCCTGCTAATTTTTAAGACTTCAGTCAGATACCATTGCGTGTGTTATTTTAATTGTATTAATTGACTAACTCCTCCCATGTAGACTTTACTGCGCCATGGAGCCAACCCTGACCTGAGGGACGAAGATGGCAAAACGCCGCTGGACAAAGCCAGGGAAAGAGGACACAGTGAGGTTGTTGCAATCCTCCAGTCTCCTGGTAAGTGCCACTGCTTTTTCACAGCTTTGTGAAGCTAAGCTCCTTTGCAGATTAATGTTTTATATCTCTTTACATTTGTGGTAAATTAAAATTTTCTGTACATTTGTACTATCAGTTTTTCTCTGAGAGATGACGTTCATTTTAAACAGACCTACCTTTTATTGCAGGAGATTGGATGTGTCCTGTAAATAAGGGGGATGACAAGAAAAAGAAGGATGTAAATAAGGAAGAGGAGGAGGGCACTGAGCCTAAGGGAGACCCTGAGATGGCTCCTATCTATCTGAAGAGACTGCTTCCAGTATTTGCACAAACATTTCAGCAAACCATGCTGCCTTCAATAAGGTTAATTGTGGAAACTTCTGTTTGTTGCTGTGTAGCAGACTTAGGATTTACTAAAGCAAGACCTGACTTCACTGTAGTTGACACACACACATTTGACACTGGGTTGTGGCAGTTTCTTTAGCAGTAATTGTGTTTTATTTGTTGTGCACATTCTTTCATAAAACCACCTCTTTTTACTAAACTAACTTGTTTGTTCTACAATGCAGGAAAGCTAGTCTAGCTCTGATCAGGAAAATGGTGCACTACAGTTCTGAAGTGCTGCTTAAGGAGGTGTGTGACTCAGAAGGACACAATCTACCCACTGTCCTAGTAGAGATCACTGCAACCGTGCTTGATCAGGAGGTCAGTGCTTTTTATGATTTCTGATCACAATTTGTTTTGATTTAGACTCGGAGGGTAAAAATGTTGTTCCTACTGTAAAGTTTGACAGTACAGACGTGCTGCTGTTGGATGTTCTTGGACAATGCCTTTTAAGATGTGAATGAGGTAATGCTGTTCTTCACAGGATGATGATGATGGGCACTTGCTGGCACTGCAGATCATCAGGGATCTGGTTGACAAGGGGGGAGATGTATTCTTGGACCAGCTTGCCAGATTGGGTGTAATTAATAAAGTGTCCACTCTGGCTGGACCCACCTCAGATGATGAGAATGAAGAAGAAGCCAAGCCTGAGAAGGTCCAAATCCACAATACACCTAAATGAATCATGTGTATAATAACTGAGAGCACAATGGATCAAACTATTGACCAAAACAATATAAAAATTAAGTTTTGGACATATTGTGCAGGAGCGTATCAAGCTTTCCAAAAGTGGGGGGTTCTGAGATAGGGATGTCAAGTTATAAATCCAATTTAATCAATTTAATACAATAAACCCTCCCGCCCCTTATATTGAGGAAGGTGTTTATAAATAGAAAAATTTGTATCTGGTTTTCAAAAATCGTTGCACTATATTTTAGGAGGATGAATCTCAGGAGGATGCTAAAGAGATACAGCAGGGCAAGCCCTACCACTGGCGGGACTGGTCCATCATCAGGGGCAGGGACTGCCTGTATATCTGGAGTGATGCTGCTGCGCTTGAGCTATCCAACGGCAGCAACGGCTGGTTTCGCTTCATCTTGGATGGCAAATTGGCCACCATGTACTCCAGTGGTAGCCCAGAGGGAGGGTCTGACAGCTCAGGTAGTTTCTACTTCTATTTTACACACCTTTTGTGAAATCATTGTTTGCTAGTTATAATCCAGTATTGGCAATGTGAGCTACTGAAGGCTTAGTACTTATTCTGTCCATATCTATTTGGAATGTATGAAAACAGCATGATACAATCATTATATATTTATATTAATGATTGTTTCTTATTCAGTGAACTTGTGTGACGTCAGCTTTATTAAGTGCTGCAACCATTCATTGTTGGCTCGTGACAGTAGTTCCCCATCTGTAGTTAACTGATTACACATGTCGTCTCTGCTTCTATCAGAGAGCAGGAGTGAGTTTCTTGAGAAGCTACAGCGTGCCAGGAGTCAGGTTAAGCCAGTCACAGTTAGCCAACCCATCCTGTCAACATTGGGGCCCACTAAGCTCACAGTTGGAAACTGGTCCCTTACCTGCCTGAAAGAGGGTGAGATTGCCATCCACAATTCAGATGGACAGCAGGCCACCATCCTGAAAGAGGATTTGCCAGGCTTTGTGTTTGAATCCAACCGAGGCACTAAGCACTCTTTCACCGCAGAAACATCTTTGGGTGAGTTAATGAAATGTGGAATGTGAGATTAGGTCTTGTCCTCTGTTCTTTATAATATTTGTGGCTTAATTGTGTGGTTTAGGGTCAGAGTTTGTTACTGGCTGGACTGGAAAACGGGGAAGAAAGCTCAAGTCCAAATTGGAAAAAACGAAACAAAAGGTTGGTGTTTGCCATTTCTTGCTTGTAAATGCATTTTCTTGGTTTTGAACTTTTTGCGCTTGCTTTTTTCCCCTTACCAAAATAGATATGGTGTAGTCTAGTACAGTCAGATTTCTTTGTCTTTGCTAGTGGTAAGACAATGCTTTGTCTGTTGTTCTCTTTAGGTGAAAACCATGGCTAGGGATTTGTATGATGACCATTTTAAAGCTGTGGAAAGTATGCCTAGGGGTGTAGTGGTCACCCTGAGAAACATTGCCACTCAGCTGGAGTCTGCATGGGAACTACATACCAACAGACAGGTATTAAGACCCTCCCAGTCTGCACAGGAATCATGTCTTATTAGAAGTACTTTTACTTTTGATAAATTGTTTCTATTGCAATTATTTGATTTGTGACTATTTTGCTCTTCCCTTTCTATGTTTGCAGTGTGTAGAGGGAGAAAACACGTGGCGAGACCTCATGAAAACGGCTTTAGAAAATTTAATTGTGGTTCTCAAGGACGAGAATACAATCTCTCCCTATGAAATGTGCAGTAGTGGCCTTGTGCAAGCACTTTTTACTGTTCTTAATAATGTGAGTCTCACAAAAATGTATGCATGACAATTTCATCACATTACGTTTAATTTGGGTTTCCATGTTTTTTACTACCTTCTTTTTTTTTAACAGAGTGTGGAACTGGAAATGAAAAATGATTGTAAGCCATTGATGGAAAGAATAAATGTGTTCAAGTCAGCTTTCAGTGAAAATGAAGATGATGAAAGGTAACACATAATATATTAGATTGCCTTAATTGTAAAACATGTTTAAAAAACATTTTTTAACTTGATCCCTCTAAATCTCTTTTTATACGTTCTTTATTTTTTTAGTCAACCTGCAGTTGCCTTAATCCGAAAACTCATTGCAGTCCTGGAGTCTATAGAACGGCTACCTCTTCACTTGTATGACACACCTGGCTCAACATACAACTTGCAGGTTAACCTCTTTGCCAGTTTTTGATTTGCTTGCAAAAAGTGCTTGACCAGTTTTTGTACAGCCATCTTTACTTGTATATAATTATTAGGTTCTTTATTTGTAGTGATCGACCAATATTGATTTTTAAAATTACTGATACCAATTATTTGCATGTTTATGTGCCAGACAAGCGATATTCAGAACAAAATTATTAATTTACTATTATACTTCTGTTTTTGACACAATTATAGCAACACCACTGAACTGAACAAACTGTTTTTATTTATAACAATCACACCCTCCTTGCATTTTAATCAAAATTAGGGGTCTGAAAGTGCAAAAAAATACAAAAAAATTACTAAAGAAAAGTGCACGGTTCAATGGTGCATAAACTATATCTACAAGCTGCATAAACTACATATCAGTCATTTATGTAACACATTTGCTGTGTGCACTAATAGCTGTTATGTGTAACAAAGTTTACTAAATATAGGAAAAAAAGCAAGTAAGTATACATTCCCATTGCACACAGTTTCCCCCTCAGACACCGTGCTGCTATGGCGATCATGCACGTAATTTTCAAAACAAACACAAGATGGCAGTGTTTATCGGTGAACCCAATATTACAAAACCGATAACTGATTATGGTAAAATGCTTAAATATCGGGGAAAAATATCAGTAAATCTATATATCGATCGATCTCTATTTGTTTGCCTTGTCAGATTCTGACCAGAAGGCTGCGTTTCCGGTTGGAACGCGCTCCAGGTGAGACCGCTCTGATTGATCGGACTGGCAGGATGCTGAAAATGGAGCCTCTTGCTACTGTCGAGTCACTGGAGCAGTATTTACTTAAAATGGTGAGAGATGTTTGTCTGTCCATCTGGTTTTTGCCATTTGTGTTTTAATGGCTTTTCAGTTTTCTTCAAAAATATTTTTTTTTAATTAATAAAAATGAGAAATGGTGATTAAATACTGTTTGCAAAGCTGAAGTTTAGTTTGTCCTACAGAAATCTGTCCAGAAGTTCATTTATAACATTACTCTGCCCATCATCCCCCCCAGGTGGCGAAGCAGTGGTATGACTTCGACAGGGCCTCTTTTATTTTTGTTAGGAAGCTGCGTGAAGGCCAAAGCTTCTCCTTCCGACATCAGCATGACTTTGATGAGAATGGTATTGTGTACTGGATTGGCACAAATGCAAAGTGAGACTCTCTTCCTGACATTTTCTCAGCCAACTCTATACGTTTAGCACATTTTGCCATATACTCCATTCTTTTTTTAAATAATGATTGTGCTGTATGTGTAGTTACAAGGAGTAATTGTTTTTTTTTTCTCTACCTCTTTTCCGAAATATACACAGGACTGCATATGAATGGGTCAACCCTGCGGCTTATGGCCTTGTGGTGGTTACCTCGTCAGAAGGCAGGAATCTGCCCTACGGCCGGTTAGAGGACATCCTGAGCAGAGACAGCTCGGCCCTCAACTGCCACACCAATGATGACAAAAATGCCTGGTTTGCAGTTGATCTGGGCCTTTGGGTCATCCCCTCAGCATATACACTGCGCCATGCCCGTGGCTATGGCCGCTCTGCCCTCCGCAACTGGGTGTTTCAAGTGTCCAAAGATGGCCAAAATTGGATGACCCTCTATACACACGTGGATGATGGCAGCCTTAACGAACCTGGGTAGGCCTACTGTTCCCTAATCTTGCCCAAAGCACCCCATCTGAGTACAACAATACTGTGTGTGTTGATGGCACGTGTACGTGACGGATACATTGGGAAACGTACAGATAGGCATTTCTTGGAAAATAAATGTCCCCTAATATAAGTGTCCCCTGTACTTATCACACTAAAACCACAGAGTGTGGTCGATCATTTTCCACATCTGTTAAAGGGTCCCTTGCAGTCAATCGCATCAGAATTTCTGATGATATGGCAGAACATGCATGTACCGATTACCATAATTACTTCTCTGCTGAATATGGTCCACCCCCTAAGTATATCTGGCCAGTTGTGTTTCCTTTTTATTGATCCCTGGAGCTAAGACTGACTGACAAATGGTGCAGAAGCTAGGCTGCTGGATATAATTACCTTCCTTCCAAGTGTATTTGTGTGCTAGGTGTATTCTGGCTGTGTGGGCATATTTTGACGAGCATCTACGTGTGGCTTATTCTTTAGGTCCACTGCTACATGGCCCCTGGACCCACCCAAAGATGAGAAGCAAGGTTGGAGGCACATTCGGATAAAACAGATGGGGAAGAATGCCAGCGGGCAAACACACTACCTCTCGTTGTCTGGACTGGAGATTTATGGCACTGTTAGTGGTGTGTGTGAAGACCAGTTAGGTAAGGAAGACCTGTTACTTCAGTGTTCTCTTTCACACTGCCCTGTAAACTCTTTTACTACCCAAGATAAATATTTAGATACATGGCGAGAGCTTAATTTTTTCATTATCAGTGTGTGTTTTTGTTTTTCTGCAGTTGTTGTGGTAAATAACTGATGTGTGTACTCAGGTAAAGCAGTGAAGGAGGCAGAGGCCAATTTGCGGAGACAACGCAGACTGTTCCGTTCTCAGGTGATGAAGTATATAGTTCCAGGGGCCCGGGTGGTGCGTGGCATTGACTGGAAGTGGCGGGACCAGGATGGCAACCCTCCTGGAGAGGGTACTGTGACTGGAGAAGCCCACAATGGTGAGTGTGCTAGTCACTTTTGCGACTGCCTTATAAGTGCATGGGTATCCGAATGTCTATAGCTTTCAAAGAAATCTGGTTTGTAATCCTCTCCCAGTTCTTATCTTCTGTCATATAAAGCACATTGTTGTAAACACATGTCAAATTGCTTGCACTTGGCTTTGTCAGAGTAGTTTGGAGGATAAACTTAACACCGAAGTCTTTGTATAAGTGCATTTTATCTTCAAACAAGTGCTGTACTGTTGGTGCATTTCAGCATCTGTTTATTTGTTGTGGAGTCAAATTTTGTTAAAAAAAAACAAATTGTGAACATCAAGTGCATTTGCATGTGTTGTGGAGCTTGGAGTAAAATACATTAAACAAGTGGTGGGGTCCGTAGTTGTGTTTACTGACGATACGATTTTTATGATTAACATCAGATAATCCAAGCTCAATGTAACTGATGGCATCACTGTCTGAAGTTTTCCAGCCTGGCCTAGAGGAGGCCTTTCTCATGCCAATCCTACTTTCTGTCCAGTAATACTTTACAAACAAATGTGATCTGGAAGTAGCTTGGACAGATTGAAGAGGACTGTTGGTTTCTGTTACTGAGTTCTGTGGTGCCTTCTTGCTTCTGTCCCGTATTAATAACCCTATATTTACACAAAGTTTTTAAATTCTGCTTTCATTAGATCTCTGAAAAACGGCTGCTCTTCCTTTCTTAAAACTGTCCTTGCATACTGTGTTTATTTTTATTTATTACCTGATTTCTTTTATTAGTTTGCTATTTTGAAGTGCACCCCCCACCCCCACTCCCCAACTTAACAGGTAACATTTCTCTATGCTACTTGTATAAGCATCTACATCGTTGCTGTTTAATCATTAGGAGAGCCATGTTTCAGTGTGTAAAATTCCCGTTTAACCTGTCTCCATCAATGAAGCCAAGCGCATGTTGATGTCACAATTTGCAAGCTATCAATGGACTCCGTTGCAAGTGTATTTTACGTTAGATAAAAGTGTTCTTTAGTTTCTTTCCTGAAGTAGCATGTAAGCTTGGCATTTGCAAAAATCTACTGCTTTTTGCCATTTTCTGTGTCTCATATTCTTACTCCAATGCTTCACCTGGACCAGATTTTTGTTTTGTGTTTTTGTACTGTTGTTTCGGCATTTCGTTTTAGTGTAGTCAGCATTAATTGTATTTTTTTCTTTTGCTCTTTACCTGAGAGTGGCAAAACCAATTTGTATTGTGTCCCTGGTCCAGTGTTGAGCAATGCTTCTGTCTTTTACTTGCCGCTGTCTTTTTCTGCTCTCTTGCTGGGTCTCACTCGTTTATATCCCTCCTTCCTTCCCCTCCTCTTCCAGGCTGGATTGATGTAACCTGGGATGCCGGTGGTTCAAACTCGTACCGTATGGGTGCAGAAGGAAAGTTTGACCTCAAGCTTGCACCAGGGTATGACCCTGAATCAGCACCATCACCCAAACCTGTTTCATCCACTGTTACAGGCACACCGCAGTCCTGGAGCAGTCTGGTGAAAAATAACTGTCCGGACAAAGGTGGCTCGTCCTCAGCAGCGGGGGCCAGCTCCTCCAGCCGGAAGGGCAGTAGCAGCTCGGTGTGTAGTGTTGCCAGCAGCAGTGATATCAGTCTGAGCTGTGCCCGTGTGGAGCGCAGGGTGGAAGGCCTTTTGGAGCAGGGGGTTGTCGTCAGTGGAGAAGCACTAGGCGCAGATGGCCAAGAGCCAGTGGTGGTGCTTTCGTCAGCAGAGGGCGGCTCTGGCTCTAGCAGTAGTACACTCACTGCTGATGCCGGAAGCGAAAGCGCAGAGCGTAAAACACCAGCACCTGATGGGACCTTGCGACAGTCGGCTGAGTCAGCCGCCATATCGATGGGGTTGGTCAGCGTCAGCTCCCCTGATGTCAGCTCCGTGTCCGAGTCGTCCAGCAAGGATGCAGCATCCCAGAGGCCCCTGTGCTCAGCTACCACTGCCCGGCTCTCAGTCAGCTCTCTTTTGGCGGCTGGAGCTCCCATGAGTTCAAGTGCTAGTGTGCCGAACCTGTCATCGCGTGAAGCTAGCCTGATGGAGTCATTTGTGCGCAGGGCACCCAACATGTCCCGGACCAACGCTACCAACAACATGAACCTGAGCCGTAGCAGTAGCGACAATAATACCAACACACTGGGCCGCAACGTTATGGGGACTGCCAGTGAGTATCTACACCTCCCTGGTCTAATGGAGGGAATTGTACATTAAGCTTAAGTAATTTAAAATGATTGATATTTCAGTGACAGATCTGATATGCTGTAGTATTGCCTACATAATTGACGGTAGAACAACTTAATATAATATAGTATTTAACCGTAGTAATTAAAATAGCTGTTTTCTGAAAGATGAATACAAGCAAACTCACTTCACTCTGGGTAGTTTAAGTCTAACTTGAAAATGATTTTGGTCTCTGTAGCATCGGTATCTGGCTACATTACCAGTGTCTGAAAATTACTAACTAGTTATGATTTAAACAGCCCATACTGCCAATGACATTGCAATACAATGCTCAGTTATTTGATATAATTCAGCTGTCATACACCTGGAGAGGAAAATTTACATTGACCTTCATTTGTTCAATATGGTTATAAGAAAATATTAAATACAAAACTTAGCTGTTTTGAATTTTGTTTACTTGATAAACAGTGCTGAGTTATTTATAAATCTTTACTAATACTGAAACAGTGACGCACAAAAAAACAAATAATTTTTGCCTCTTACATACACTGATGAGCCATAAAATCCTCCAGTTATGGTTTGTTTAAGGCAGCCTGAACAACGTCATAATAAGAACTCCACAAGACCTGCTGCGGTGTCTTGTACTGAGATGTTAGCGATAGATTCTTTATGGTTCTTTTCATGGGGCAGCTGGTGGTCTAGTAGTTAGTAGTTGCCCCTGCAATCAGAAGGGGTTTGAACTGCAGGTCTTCTAGTCGCACCACTGGAGTACCCTTGGCTTTTTCACCTGGGAATAAGTTAAATGCAGAGAGGGAATTTAATATGATGATCACACTGTGTAATCTGGTGTGTTAACATATGGCCAATGGACACTTAACACCTTAAGTTCTGATTAAGTTAAGATAGGATCCAAAGAATGAACTAGTGTTACCAGCAAATTCCACAAATGTTTGCCATATTCCTGCAAATATTACTGAATATTTTTTCGTGGTAGTAAGAGGCAGTATCCTATTGAAATAAGCTATTGCCATTAAAGAATACCATTGCACTTGGTTAGCTATAGTGTTGGCAGGTAGTTGGTCAGAGCATCTCCTGTCTTGCCTTCTTGCATCCTGATGCAATGTCTTCCACAGGGAGCACCGAGAGACACACACTCAGCTGTCCACATGATGTAAAAGAAAATGTTGCATTATCAAATCAGCCTCCACCATTGCTACTTTGCCCAGTTTTAATGCTTGTGCGCTCGTTGTATTCACTTTCAGCTGTTCATAAAGGTTAACGTGGGTACTCCTGAAATATGCAGGTCTTTAAAGGAATAGTTCACCTCAAAATGAAAATCTGATGTTTATTTGCTTACCCCCAGGGCATCCAAGTCGAAGGTGACTTTGTTTCCTCAGCAGAAC
>JBBKCR010000001.1:33222665-33258170 GCA_037577295.1 Ladigesia roloffi
GCGATATTGCGCGTGCTTCTCAAAACTCCCCTTAGATTGCGGTGTATATATATATATATATATATATATATATATATATATAAATATAAATATAAAATGTGTGTGTGTGTGTGTCGATCTTTGTGTGACTGATGTGTTTATAAATGTCTGCTTTTTGTACTTGGTACAGAGGGCTTTAACAGGGTGTTCCCTATGGAGAAACTGAGCTCATTCAGCCATAAAGAGGTCCAGATGATCCTGTGTGGGAACCAGTCTCCATCCTGGACAGCTGAGGATATTGTTAGCTATACTGAGCCCAAACTGGGATATACTCGGGACAGGTATGGAACCCAATCAGACTTAAATTTCGAATCAACATTTGAATACACTTTTTTCTAATTCCCTCTTCCACCTTTATAGTCCTGGTTTCCTGCGCTTTGTGCGAGTACTGTGTGGAATGTCCTCAGATGAGAGGAAAGCTTTTCTCCAGTTCACAACTGGTTGCTCAACTCTGCCCCCTGGAGGACTAGCTAACTTGCACCCCCGTCTCACAATAGTCCGTAAGGTATATATCATATAGTTCTTTCTAATTAACTTTCGTATACATATAAATTTTCTTTAGTGTGTGTGTGTGTGTGTGTGTGTGTGTAAATAAATTGTGTATGTGTATATTTATATATAGATATATATATATTTGTTTGTTTGTTTGTTTGTTTGTTTGTTTATATTTATATATTAAGGGTGGAGCTGAATACTGTGTGTGTGTGTGTATATATATGTATGTATGTATGTATGTGTATATATGTGTACATAAAATATGTATATATGTATATATGTGTATGTGCGTATATATGTATATGTGTAAAGGTCTGGAGGTGATTCCAGAATTGGCGTTTGCATTTGGAAGCTGTTGCTGTGAACACACAACTTTCAATGGAGGTGAAACACACCATCCTGAGGCTGAAAAAAAAAAAAGAAGAAAAATCCATCAGAATTAGTAGAAATGTTGGGAGCGGCCAAATCAACAGCTTGGTACATTCTGACAAAGCGTGTACTGGTGAGCTTGGGAACTCAAAAAGGCCTGGACGTCCACGGAAGACCACAGTGGTAGATGATTGCAGAAGCCTTTCTATGGTGAAGAAAGATCTTCACAACATCCACTCCAGTGACGAACACTCCAGGAAGTCAGTGTATCAGTATCTAAGTCTACCATAAAGAGAAGACTTCAGGAGAGTAAATATAAATGGTTTTCACCTTGTGGTGAATCCTTTATCAGCCTCATAAATAGAAAGGCCAGAAAACACACCTGAAGAAGCCAGCCCAGTTCTGGCTTCCTAGCATTCTTTGGACATATCGACCTCTACCAGAATGATGGGAAGAAGAAAGTGTGGAGAAGAATTGGAACAGCTCATGATCCAAAACACACCACATCTTCTGTAAAACATGGTGGAGGCGGAGTGATGGCAGGGGCATTCCAATGGCCCTGGATCTCTTGTGTTTATTGATAATGTGATAAGAGACAGAAGCGGCCGGATGAACTCTGAAATGTGTAGTGATTTATTTCTGCTCAGATTCAGCCAAATGCAGCAAAGTTGATTGGTCTACGTTTCACTGTACAGATGGACAATGATGCAAACGTACTGCAAAAGCAACCCAGGAGTTTTTTAAAGCAAAGAAGTGGAATATTCTGCAGTGGCCGAGTCAGTCACCAGATCTCAACCCAAGCGTTTCACTTGGTCAAGACAAGACTTAAGGCAGAAAGACCCACAAACTAATTGCAGTAAAGGCCTTACAAAGCAACAGCCAGGAGGAAACCCAGCGTGTGAAGATGTTCAAGGGTTCCAGACTTCAGGCAGTCATTGCGTGCAAAGGATTCTCAATAAAATATTGAAAAGTAACGTTTTATTTAGGGTTCTCTTTAGTTGTTAATTACTTTTGAGCCCCTGAACTAAGGAGTATTGGAATAAAAATAATCATTTATATATTTTTAAACCTAGAGTCCTGATCTGGAGGTAACATCCGATTTCTATCGAGTCTATAACCACGTGATCGGGCCCGGTTTTCGATCATGTGATCTGATCTGGACATCCCTAATATATATATAAAATATTTTTGTGTGTTTAGGATTAATTTATGGATTATTGTTGTATTTCCTCTTTTAGGTGGATGCAACAGATTCCAGCTACCCCTCTGTAAACACTTGTGTGCACTACCTGAAGTTGCCAGAGTATTCGTCTGAGGAGATCATGAGAGAACGCCTTCTTGCAGCTACCATGGAAAAGGGCTTCCACCTCAACTGAGCATGCCGTCTTTGGAACACTGACCAACTTGTACTCATGAAGCCTTTTGTTTTGTTGCAGAGAAAAAACAAAAACGAAAGCTGTGCTCATAAATTAAATCCCCCCTCCTCAGTACAGCCTGCGTCTATAACCAAAAGGAATCATATTTTTAGCTCCATTAGCTACTGAAACAGATTTAGGGCCATGCCCCTGCCTGCCTTGCCCCAGACTCCTCATTGCCTCTTATTGGGGTGCTGCACTGCTTTAAGGGCTCGAGCCGCTGGTAGCCAAGGGCACTCTCTCCTCATGTTCTGCGTTTACTCTTGTTCCCCCGGCTCAGAGCGTCTTTGTATAGTTCAGCATAGGTTTTCAGATTTCCATATTCTGCCATCTTGCACACACAATTCCCAGGTTTTCCTGAGAGATGGCCATAAAGCACCTGCATCTATATAGCTAACTGTAGAGTGTTTGGGTATTTCCAGATTTTAAGTTTTACTAGTGCCTGCATTATTTGAAGTATTAGGATTTTTTTCCCATCCTTTTTTTTGCTTTTTGCTTAAACCTTCAGCATACAATCATGCACATTCTTTCTTTTCTTTATTTTTCCCTTCCATTACTGTGTAAGTTTCAGTTGTTCATCACCCTGCTAAAAGGATATGTCCCTGAGTGCATTTGTGTAATTTTACAATAAAGCTATAGAGACAGAAAGCACTGGTTCTGTGTGCAAGGTGCATTTAAAAAACAAAACAAAAAAAGCTATGCTTCTCCTTGTATTTTCTTTGTATATTATAAGCATTTATTTAACTCAAGGTGCAGTTTGAAGTAAACAAATATTTTCAAATGTGTATGCTCCAAAATTATCATTAAAATGTTTGCAAAGTATGAGTATGTGATTTTTTTCCCCCCCATGTGGTAGTTGTTCTACTTAATCGCATAACTTGTTCATTACAAATCTTCATTCACATGACATGGCTAGATGTTAGTAAAAAGTCACATGCAAAAATTGAACACATTTTGAATAAAAGATGTATTAGAATAGTGGACAATAAAATCCCATCCAATCTTTCTCCTTCAAATATGTCTGTCAGCCTTCTGCCATCTTGTCTAAGGCCAATAGTGGTGTGAGAATTCGGTTCCTGTTGGTCTCCACAACATGTCCATTAAGGATCATCTCATCAAGGATGACGTGCACCTTATCCAAATTGAACATTATCTGGTTCATAGTTGAGGAATAAATCCTGACTGTTTTATTTTTATATAATGTCTACATTAGTTAAAAGAAGCAATAAATAATTTACAGAAGTCACTTTGAGCAAGGATACATCCAGTTCGCTCTGTAAAGAAAACAGAGTATTGTTAACATGGAGACATCTTTATTTTGTAAAGGGTAATGAGAATTCTTATTAGATTCTTTCTAGAAACTTACCACGCGACTGAAGTACTTGTCAAGCACTTCGACAAAGTTGTGGACAAGTTCGTAAATGGAGAGCTCATTCTGTATGGAAAACATGATATTCATGAAGAACATCTCTCTGTTAGAGTAGTTAACGCTATATGTGTAATTCACATGCCTAACTTACTTCATGATCAGTAATGCCAACCACAACAAACAGGGCTGCATACTGCCGATAGACCAGCCTGTAATCCTTGTATTCCACAAATGAACACTACAGAACAAGGGGACATGAGACAATATTTCCGGAAGTTGAAAAGACATGACAATTTAGTTTAATGATTTCCCCAAATGTTTTGAAGGTTGTTACTGGCTTGAGACTGCCTTGCCAGGATAAGTGAATAAAAAGCCATTTCCATCATCTACATCAGCGCTCCCCTAACCTATTTACATTTTAAATGACGAGATATACATGTACAAATAGCATCGATTAACATGCAAAAAAGGTTTGTTTTATTCATAATTAAACAAGAACAACAAGTAGTCTGATGTCTTAATTATGAAGCTATAATCTGACTTTATTTAAATTTTTCAAACACATTACATTTTAGTACAAAATATCGGTATCGGATCAGTATCGCCGAGATCAGCCTGAATTTTACTTGGTATCGGATGGGAAAGGAAATCAGTGGTATCGCACACCACTACCTGACAGTCTGATTTTAAACAGAGCTGCCCGCACTGACGCGGCTCAGGGATTAGTCACGCGCAGCGCCGTGCGCAGTGTTCTAGTGCGGGTGTTGTCAGTTTAATGGTCCAAAGAAAGGGAACAAAAAACAGGACATTTCGGACGTTTGGTCACCCTAGTACCGTGGCCCGGGGTTTGGGGACCGCTGATCTACATGACTCCATCATCAACTACAAAAGGAGCTGATGAACGATGTAACTTAACACCAAATTTCAACAAGTAGACCAAGCTTACTAGAGATATTGACATGACACAGCAATCACAAGCAATTGTGGAACACAAAACAAAAAGAAGCACCAAGAGTCAATGAGCTAGCAGTCATTTTCTCTCATGGTCACAATTTATAATCCACACATTATATGAACCACTTTCCCACCTCTTGACCCATTTGTCCTATTACAGGTTACACAAGTGCATTCAGCTTCTTCTGCTTCAGCAGCAGTGTGATCAGTCTTGCTATGCGCTTGTGGTCATTGTGATGTTGGAAGCTGAACCCTCTCCTAATAGACAACTTTCTGGCGGAGAGCAGCAGTCTTTCCTCATGAATCTGCTGATATTTGCACTAGTCCCTTCAAAAGGCCCAACAAAAGGGTGATACACCTCCATTCTTTCCTGAAGGTATTGTGTTCTTTGGACAGTGAGCTATGTTAGCCTTCTGCCAGATGTGGAGTGGTGTTAAATTTTGGTCTTTTTTTAATGCCTTTTTCTACTTCAGAATCTTCAAGGTGCATTTTGGCAAACCATCTTGGTATGCAATGGGGAAGGTGATTAGTTACACCTGATTAAAGTTTAGATTCTCTGCCCGAACGCAAACCCGGCCCGTGATTTGAGTGTCCTCGGGGCACTCATCGTGTCAGTTTACGAACGCACGTAATAAATTGTCGGGTTCAAATGGGGCTCGGGCCGATAATTACAGCGGCCGGCCCGGGCTCGGACACAAGGTGCACCGGCACCGGTAGAGGTTGCTACATTATCGTGCCATGACAACAAACTCAACGTCAACTGACCCAAGGAGCTCATGGGGGACTATAGGAGGCTGTATGGAGGAGGCCACGGCGCTACGCACATCGAGGGAGCAGAGGAGGAGAGAGTCAGCTGCTTCACATTTCTGGGCATCAACATCAGCGAGGACCAGGTTGGTGTCATCATAAATGCAGCAAGATAGTGGAACTTCTTTCTACGGCGCCTGAGAAGCTTCGGCATGGACTCCAGAATACTCACAAACTTCTACCAATGCACCACTGAGAGTATTCTGTCTGGCCGGATCACTAACTGGTATGGCGGCGGAAACCTTCGCAGAGGGTGGTCATATCAGCAGAGCGCATCACCAGGGAGGAACTGCCAGACTTCCAGGACCTGTAGGAGTAAGATTTAATGGATCCTCTCAGATCCCGGCCACCCTAACCAAAGATTTTAATTCTCCTGCTGTCAGGCAGGTACAGGAACATCCAGTTTCTATCCACAAGCTGTCAGGCTTCTGTAATGCGGACATTCCGCACACACCTATACTCATCACAACTACTGGACTCCTCACAACGTCATTTTAAACAATGCCACATTCTAAATACCTCACCTCATCATTTTGAACTTGACATTCTATTAATACTTTTAAATATTAAACTATATTTTAATACTAGTTTTACTATGAAAAGTTTGAAAGGTGTGTTTTCTCTACCTATATTCAGTATGTTCAATGAAATTGGATTTTGGACATTGCAATTTAAATAATTAAAACAGTTCAGTGGTTTTTATTTGGACTATTAACAATATTACAAAACTGACTTTCATATAAACAGTAAAACACATCCCCAGTGACATCCACACTATTTTAATCCTGTTTTTACCTTTCCCTTGTCAAGTAGAACTTTATTTCCTCTTGTGGGGAGACCCACAATATCAATAACAATACTGTATACGCCCCAACATAAGTCATAAGTCATTGCCCAACTACAGATTTTGGGATCAGAAAATACCCAGAAATCATTGCTATTTAATGAAACTATTTGATCTATGTGAACCACAATTTAATGTTTTAAAACGGACATTTAATTTTCACCATTCAAACAGGGTTTAATACAAAATATAACCAACGCATGTCTTCTGTGTAAGTTATGTTATACAGCTAACAAAATAACATTAAAACTGAACCTTGCTTTATCCAGACCATAAGAATTTAAGACATCTGCTTGGAAATTGCTCTTCATGACATTATGAGCCAAGATCCCAGGGTTTAATGTTTAAGAATAGTTTAGGATTTTGGGTGGAAAGGTATCACTGCCATGTAAACATTACAAATGTGTTTATTTCTCTACATGTACATATTCTCTACATTTAAAAAGGCAACATAATTCTGAATGTAAACCTCAGTGAAGTTTCACCTACAGGAGAAATAGCGATATTGCACCCTGGACAGCAGTAGCCTATATAAGTTGGAATTAAAATTTTGAAAAAGGAGCTGCGTATAAGAGCTATCTTCAGCGTGGTAATGTGTGATCCAAACAAACGTAAACTCAAATATAATGATTACAACAAATAAAACAAAAACTACAAGGTTATTAACTAAATAGGAACAGGAATCAAAGTTATGGGGTTTTAGCGGTTAAAGAGGCCTCAAGCTGTCGGCAGATCCAATATGTTATAATGTTTGTGCGCAAAGTTGTGCTGGGCAGATCAATCCAAATATAAATAATATCGATATCAAAGTTGGTATTGATATTGATCGATACCTGTGTCAGAAGATCGATACTTTAGTGCCGTGTACTTTCAAGTGTCTCAGTCACAGCACAGAGATCCACTCAGAGCGGTAAACAATGGCGACATTTCCATTGGGTGCCGTTGTAGCAATGGGGGAAGTACTTCCGGCCTACTTCCGTGTTATGAGGAGTTGATAAAATAACATCGTTTTTTAAAGTTATACGATATCTGTCCCATTTCAGCTGTCCTTTACGTAATCGATACTTTAATGTATTGGATCGATACCAAATTCTGTAGTATCACTCACCACTAGTGCAAACTGAACTCTAAGTACATTGTCCTTGCTAGTTGAATGGAGAAGGCACTGACTGACATGCCCCCTATTTAAACGAACCAATTGAAAAGCAGTGAAGTTTTGACGATCGTACTGTAACACGATGGAGGATTACACAATTTTTTCTTATGATTTTCTCTTATTATTGCCACCTATCTTTTTAGGGATTCTATAAAATAAAGACACAATCAGAGCAGCTAATAAAAAGTGGCTAGTCTTGATTTTTTCCAGGCAATTTTCTTTGGATAGACAGAAGATACCTCAGGGGGGTCAGGGCTTGTCCCTGGGGGGGCACTGCAAACCTGCCTCAAAGGTCGACATACGATTCCTTTGACTTCATGCTTGATTTGTGCTCCGACATGAACTGTCAACTGTAGGACCTTATATAGACAGGTGTGCCTTTCCAAATCATGTCTAATCAACTGAATTTACTACAGGTGGAAACCAATTAACCTACACAAACATCTCAAGGATGATCAGGGGAAACAGGATGCACCTGAGCTCCATTTTGAGCTTCATGGCAAAGGCTGAGAATACTTATGTACATGTGATTTTTTTATTTTTTTATATTTAATAAATTTGCAAAACCCTCAAGTAAACTTTTTTTCACACTGTTGTTATGGGGTGTTGTGTGTAGAATTCTGAGGAAAGTTTTAATTTAATCCATTTTGGAATAAGCCTGTAACATAACATGGGGAAAAATTAATGGGCTGTAAATGTTTTCTGAATGCACTCTATATGCTCTTTTTACTATAAATATTGCTTATCTAGCTAATTTCCTGACTAGACTGGCTAGACTAGCGGAGAATGAGCCTTTCTATTAAATGTATCTGATCTTTGTTCTCTGAATGACCTTAAATAATCTCAGTACTCTAATCATGACTAGAGGTGTAACCATACAGACAACTCACTGCTGGTTCTATAGATGATGTGATGCTCTCACAACATATTCAACAAAAAATTAGATTTCAATATATTAAAACAATATTTAGAATCAAATCTGAATGAAGAAAAATAGTGAATGAATTCAGTTCTGGCACAATTTACTAAAAATCTATTACAAAAACAGCTGGGAAGCAGGGGTGGTATATTGCATAAAAGTGCTGGACTGGGGAGTTGACCTGCACTGGTTTAAAAATATGAACAATGCAGTTACATCAAATATCTTAATTAATAGAATACTTATTCAACATGATGCACTGTCCATGGTGTATACTGTCACATATTTGCACTGTGATAACAATATTTCAATGTATTGCTACTTCCCCAAACTTGACCTTAGGGATCGCCTTAAATTATATCTTTAATCCATCATACAGTGGTAAGCCTGTAATGATCAACTTTGCTGTATGATAAATTGTCCCACAAATTATTACAATAAACAATAATATTGTCATTGGGTCCATCATTAGGTCCTACTTATGTAATGATAATGGCATAATAATACAAATGCACCCTTTCAAAGATCCATAGACCTTGACTTCTAAAGATGACATTACTCTGGGAGTGGAAGACATGGTAAAACAGTCAGCATATCTTGACTTTGTGTGATTTAAGGCAGGATTTGTCAGGAGTATCAATGGCTCCAGCTGTGCTAAATTCTAGCAGTGTCCCTATACTTTTGTCCAAGGCGAATGTTACAGCCATTTTTGATTGTGTTGCGTCAAAGTTAAAATCGACTTCGATCTTAATAACTTCAGCTCGCCAGGGTGTATTATGGCAAACAAGAGGTCTTTGGAAAGCTCTCGCTGAGCCCTATATAACTATGAAGTTTCCCAGAGATTGGTGGCTTCCCCGTCTAGAAAACCTGTGAGCAAAGAGTGCATGTTAAAACCGGACTGGCTCTCTGCACTTCTACAGGTCTTTCTGTAAATTTAGACACTTTTCATTTAAATAAAATATATTTACACGTGATTATACAATTACTTGGCTATTTTTTATTATCAGTATTACAAACGTAGAGCTTGTCTCACATCACGCTTCTAAAGATAAACAAGGCGAAATGAGACTCAGAGGTCCCGGCACGTGCCCAAAGAAGTGCGCCGATCTCTGGAGAAAAAAACCTTCCCGTCCTGTAAGTGAGACGGCCATACGCAGTGGTGTAAGCGGCATTCACAGCTTAAATGTGTACGTAGTTAGCAGGCGGCTAGCTAGCTATTAGGCTAACCCACAAGGTAGTTCTTGTCTCATTACCCTAAGGAAATGCGAGGGGATGGCAGAGACAGAGACCAATGTATCACAGTGAAGTTGGAAAGCAAACAAATCAAAATTAGAGCGGCCTGAAAATGATCAAGCTCATTTTAATTATTGTGCAATTAACTGATTTATTGTTTATCGTGACAGGCCTATAAAGTGGTATGAGGTAGAGCCCTGCGCGGAACTATTTTTTAAACCCCGGTCCCACTGAATTTCTGACCCTTACCGCCCGCTCCAGCTACCTTTCTAATGATTCCCGCCCGCTCCCGCCCACTAGAGTTTTATCTGACTTTTTTTTAAATCTGACTTTTTTTTTAAATACGTGAGATGATCTAAAAAATCAAATGCTTGATCACGGTCTCCGGCTGTGTCGGGTTCGGGCAGAGAATCTAAACTCTACCGCCCGCGCTCTCTGTCACTACCGCTGCACGGCTCTAACACAAAGTCCAGCTCTTTACCCTCTTTATTTGTTACAATTTTAAAGTCTTTTAATATATCAGATTTCCCCAATTTTAGTTTTGTTTTATATTCTCCCTTCGCAATTTTATTACCAACATCAGCTGCATCCTCCACCCTGCTACGCTAACAATTTTGGGATCCCGGCCACTATCTCTGTTGCTCCAGCACGCTCCCGCCCGCAGCAACCTAAAACCCGCCCAATCCCACGAGATTTGCGTTGGGTCCCACGGGACCCCGCTCCAAATGCAGGGCTCTAGTACGAGGTATAATAAGAAGGACTCAGCGAGCTCTGGGAGCTCTGCAAGCTAGTTAGATATCCAGTTAATTAATAAATATATTACATCATGTGTAAACAAGGTAGTTTAGTATGGCTATTGCAATGGTGGTTATGATTTTTGTTTACTATAACACATATAGTGCAAAAATGAGATGTTTGCAAGAAATGATCAGAAGTAATGTCTCGGCAGCGTGCAAGATTTGAATGTGTTTGCTAAGAAAGCAGAAACGTCAGACTTCAGTGGAGGACACAGTGTGGAGAGAAAGTGTCTTAAGAATAAGAGAGTACTTGTAGAACAGATTGGAAGATAAATGTGTTTTCAGAAGCCAAATATGAACTATTATCAATGCCATTCATATAATCAGGGTTGGGAGAATGGTACTTTGAAAATAAAAAAGGTCAATGGCCCCTTGTGTTGAGTTTCTAAGAAATGCAAACTGATCATCTGTATTTCTTAACCAAGTGATAAGTAGCTAGTAAAAACTGTAAATGTAAACTAACCTCTTCTTTCTTGCGGAACAGACAGCTCTTGACCACATCTGCCTCCAAGGCAGCCCTCTTGCCAATGTCTACATGTTCATAGTACTTTGACAGGCGAGTCTGCCCTTGCTTATTGACCATTAGAAAGAACTTGATCATGGTCACTTGGGAATGTGGCCACCACTGAAAAAGATAATAGGAAGAAATGGAAGTCGAATGTATTAAATGTAACGAGAAGGCATGCTGTTTTTGTTCGTTAATAAATATGGTCATATACTACATTACAAACATTTTATCCAAAACGGCCAACAATATAAGGTAACATTGAAGTGTAGGTCAAAAAGCAGTTATTACATTATTACCAAATGTTTATTTATTGCAATTATAATTAGTTAAATGAAAGTAATGTACATTTCTTATTTATAATATAATGTAGCAACATTGGTAGCACTGTTGCCTCACACCTCCAGGGTCGTGGGTTCGAATCAACGTCCTTGCCTTGTGTGTGTGTGTGGAGTTTGCATGTTTTCCTTGTGGTGCGGTGGGTTTTCTCCAGTGTCTCCCACAGTCCAAAGACATGCGTGTCAGGTGAAGTGGGGATCCTAAATTGATCGTAGGTGAGCGTACGTGGCTGGCACCGCAACCAGGGTGAGTACCGACCTCGCACCCGTAAACCCCCTTGATAGGCTCCGCGTATCCGCGACCCTAGCAAGAAATAAGCGAGCAGAGAATGAACCAATTAATTAACCTAATATGGCAGATTCTTGGTGGTCTCCAGACTGCGACCTGGACGGACCGAACCGCATGCGCATGTGCGGTTTAGAGCCGCGGAGCGCAGGGAGGATGAGCGACCGTCCCATCATGCAACGCGAGGCGAACACCCCCCCCCCAACAGACACACACACACACACACACACACAATAGCACGGGGAGGGGTTCTGGTGCGGGGAGCGCAGTAATGGCGGCCGGCGTAGCGGAGCGCTCACATTGAGCCCGCAGCATACAGCGCTCTCCGCCACGGACACACCACACGATCCCGGACGGGGCCCGCGCTTGTTATCGGCAGCGAAAGAAGTGCGAATTAGTGGTAGTGTAAACGTGTAAATCGTAGAGTAACTGTGCTATTTTGAAGAATAGAATGGATGAGCACCCCGGTGGAGGAGGAGCTGGAGGAATGGCCACAGCGAGACAAACGCTTCAGCAGGGGAATCACAACACTGTGAATCCTTCGACCGGGCCCGGAGGGACGGGGCCCGCGATGCATCAGCAGGACGAAATGCCCCGTTTACAGCAGTACACAATACCGGGGATACTGCACTACATCCAGCACGAGTGGGCCCGCTTCGAGATGGAGAGGGCGCACTGGGAAGTGGAGCGGGCCGAGCTGCAGGTAGGACAGGCTCCGTTCGCATATTTACGAGATTTGTGCATGACGATACGCAAGCCTCTATTAGCCAAGATAGCTCCTGTTAAAGTTCGTGGAGTCAAAGTGACGCCTCGCAGTCTTGTGGTTAGGACAGACATCAGTGGGCTTAACTTTTCTTCCTTAAATCCGGTTTGGGAGTTGTGCTGGGCTGGCCCTCCACTCAGTTCACTCGGAAACATAGTGTTGTCATTTCTTTCAATACTTACCCACGCATGGAGCGAAAGAATAGGGTCTTTTTGTTGTTCTGTGGTTCCCCAGATTCGAGAAATCTCTGTGGAGAAAGCTGCTCCGCACACAGAAACAACTGACTACTGTGTCAGAAAGTCTACAGTTCAGCCATTTTGTTTTGGTCATCATGGCGTCGGTGCGGTTCAGCTCTTTATGAAGCTGGTTAGCATAGTCTGAGGGATTCACTCTGTTTTTTTCTCGCTCAGCACAGAAGCTGCGTCTGGGATTAGAGTTTACAACGGCATGCGCTGGACTTCAGCATTAATTGAAATGTTGGCAAATGTACTCGTTTGACTGGTGGTCAGCGTGAGAGTGCGTTAGCTAATACGCTAACATGTTAACGTCGGCGACTCTGTAAACCACAAGCACATTTTTGCTGTCAATTTTTAAGCAGTTCTATCATATTCACGTTGGGTCCATTGATTAGGTTGTTTTGCTACAGATAGCTGCTGGCTAAATGTTCAAATAATTTCCTAAATATTCAAATAACTACCCTTCTATATTGTGTGTAATGTTTCATGGCTGACCAACATCTAAGCATATAATAGGCCTTTCAGCTCCGTTAAAACAACTGTAACTTTAAAATGTGATTAAAATACATTCTAAAAAGGCACAACTTCTGTCTGAGAAGCTAGGCGGAAATCCAGAAACGAAAAGTGCAAGTGATGTCACTTGTTTTAAGTTGCCCCATAGTGCCATTTTGGGAATTGAATCTACATGTCTATATCTATGTAATGGCATCTGTAATGCCAGAAACAAAATATTCCAGTGTATTGTCTTTGTAATAAAAATGTAAATACTAGTTACGTGACTAGGGTTGAAAGCCGTACAGTAAAACTATGTTTGTTTGTTAGCTTAGACGTTCCTCTACAAGTGCAACTTCAGAAAATGCTAGCTACTGCCATTATTGAAGATTGGCCTTTTGCCAAGGAAGCTCGGGTGTAACCCGAAAAGGTGGAGAACGTGGGGCCATACGTCGGAGAAACCTTTCCTAAACAACCAGAGAGTACTCGACAAGTTTATGCACAAGTTCATCGTTTTCTTCTCTGTTCCCAGACAGACACTTTTGCCATCTTCTGAGGTTCAGGTTTTTTAAGTAACGCGTGAAAAGATGAAAACCTTTCACAGAATGGGGTCAGACGAAGATGAGGCAGATGTGAGATTGTCATCGCCCCTGTGCGGGCTTGTTCGCTAACATACTTTGAGCATGACGCTAAATCTATTATGCACCTCTGAGGCCTGAATTCACACCTAGCGCATTTGGAGTGTACTGTTCACCCATCCCCGAATTAAAGATATAGTTGGGGCAGCTGGTGGTCGTTTGGTTGGGGAGTTGCCTCTATGATCAGAAGTTCATGGTTTATATCCCAGAACTGCTATTGGCATCATTGAAGTGACTAACTGCCCGTTGCTTCTCTTTGGAGAATTGGTTAAACGCTGAAAGAGAATTTCACGCTGTGTGCTGTATTATGTTCATGTATGACAAATGGACAATTAATATATGGGGAAAGTAGTAGCGTTAGGTCACAGAGGGGTGAACAAATGTACAAATTGCTATGTATTACAAAGAGAGAGGGAGATGTTTGTGCTGTAAGGCTCTCAACGATGTGAAGACCGTCTTACAGAACTTTTCTTTGCTTTAAGAGAAGATAAAGTCCTTAGAAATCACATCAGTTTTTACACTGATTCACAGAATTTCATTTTATAAATAAAATACAGTAACCAGTAGTTTAAAAAGCATACAATTTCTTTTTAGCTCAGGGATGTTTTGAGAGAACGTATTACTCCATATTACTCAAATTGTAAATGGTTCTAATATACAAAAAAACTGTGTAGGAAGTGTAGACCTGATTGCATAGTAGTAGGAATGGGGGTGTGAAGTTCTAAGTCGTATTTCTTGATAATTTGAAGAAAAAAATATTGGTACTCTAATAATAGTAAAATGATGTAATCAGTCCTGAAAGGTCACAGTTCTGCAGTTTTTACTATTTTGTACTGCTGTTTGTTGTAGAATCAGTTCATGACAATGAAATGGTACTACTGTAGGTCTGGAGTTTGCAGGTCTGGACTACAGTAGGTAAAGGTTGGTGTCTGGCACCTCTTTGATTTACCCAATCAAATCCGATATCAAGATTTTCGGAAATTGCTATGTCTGTGTAGCTTTTTCCATTAATGATGTGATATTTAGACAATTTTATTGCTGAGTGCTTAATGAAAGGAACATTCCAACCGATGTCTTTTATGGTCCTGTGGTACCAAACTGCAATGATATAGGATAACATTTTTTATTGATTATGTCTGAAAGAGCTTTAATTTTGGGGAATGAAAAAATCTTGTTTTGGTCAGATGATAAAACATAAAAAATTTAGGGCTGAAACGTGTACTCGAGTAACTCGATTACAAAAAATCTATCGTGGCAAAATCCTCTGCCTGGAAGCCTCTATTAATTCATTTTAAAGTACATGTCACGGTTTTTTTTCGCAATTATTTTTGTGATACTGTGACAATGCACTTACGCTTACTTCACCCACAAAGCGGAAGGAGACGGCGGTGATTTGATTTGAGGGCGCGAGCGCGGACTAGTGTGGGCTGCGTGATGGAAGGGAACAATAAAAACGGCGATTAGCCAAGAGACCAAATGAACAGGAGAAAACTCCAAAAAGTGTCCAGGGTTTGGGATCATCCAACACTGACAAAGCTGGCAAAGTCTTTGCTGTGTATTCCGGCCACATTCACACCATCAGAGCGTCTGTTTTCAGCAGCAGAGAACATCGCTTCAAAGCGCAGGCAAGCCTCAGTTCTGAGCATGTTGTAATCCTTACCATCATTGCAACCAATGCTTGAAGTGGGTCGGAACGCAGTTCCAAAACTTCTGTATTTTCGTCTTTTGGGTTCCGGGACACAGTGAGAGACGTTTTATTTTCTTGAAAGAAAAATTACCAGCCTTCAAAAGCAGATACAAAGAGGCCCTGATGATTACTGGAAATGTTTGAACATGGTTTTGCTGTTTGCACTTTTCAGGATTCTTTGGATGTGAAACAGATGTGCATTTAAAATTTGCGTTCATAACTGCACTAATTCTATTTTAGAGCAGTTTTTTGTTTTGTTTAAACATAAAACAAGTGCCTTTTTAAAAATATATATTTAGTTCCATTTACTTAATAATTAAGATATATTGTGACTATCCTTTTTCATGTGTCATTTTATTTTTTATGATATTAACAAATGCCAGATCATTGAATAATGGTAACAAAGATATACACTCAAGTTTGAAAAAAAACAAAACAAATTCCTTTAAGATATAAATTCAATAGATACTGGTATCGGATTGGTACTCAGTATCAGCAAATACCTATAGCCCAGGTATCGAAATCGGTATCGGACAGGAAAAACTGGTATCGGAACATCCCTAGTTACAGCCCTACTTTTGACCTATGTCTTTTACAGCATTCGTATGTGGAACTTCATTTATGTGATTTAATTTTGCTTTTATCCTTGCATATATGTATGTTTTAGAATAGTGTTTTTTTCTTTGTGTATAATTACAGAAGTTGAAATATGAATTTTTATGAATCATTTGGCCTTTTTTGTGTTGCAAATTTTTTTTGTGAGGCTAGTAAGATAGATCTGACATCTACAGCAAATTATTATCAGTTGAAAGTGTTGAAGTGCAGAATTTCCTGCAATATATTTGGACGTCGAGTGATTCCACTCATTCCATTTTTTTAATATTAGGGTTTGACCATTAAAAATGACACAGTAGGACACAATTATTTATTTTCTCAGCATTTCTGCTTCATCAAAGAATATTTGAAGCACTGCTCACTTTATTGAACGGCACATAATTAGACCTGTTGAGTTTATCATTTAAAGGTCCTAAAGTAGTGCTATATTTTTGCTAAAACACTTAGACTTAAGTTCCATTTTAACAAAAATATATTTTCCTTTTTGCAAAGAAATGTCAGCACTGTGTGACAGAGGTGTTATACACTAGTGAGCACAAAACAAAAACACCGTCATCTAGACCTGTAACACAATTTTACCATATTCATAAATGTAAAAGTTTTCTTATTTTGGTCTGATGACTTTGTGCATTTATCCTGTTGACTTGCATGCAATCACTAGGGGGTGTTTTTTCTGCCGGGAGTCATGTTTAAAAACACTTTTTAAAACCTTAATTGGAGTAATTTCACCTTGGAACAAAGATTAGATGGATTATAGGCTTGTTATCTTTCAAATGAACCGTGGCTCGTCTCTCTGTGAGCTTGTTTGAGTGAGCAGACAGTTTAAGTCAATTTCGCCAGTCAACAGGTTAAGAAATTTTTTTTAAGCTTAACCACTCATCCTTCTCAAATCCTGTCTGTTACCAAAAAGGCTTGTGAACATAGTCTTTGAGCTCCCATTATCTGACAGCTGTATGGAGCAATGTGTCATGCACTGGGGAAGGTTATTCTTGCGTCAGTTTCTGAGCTCCTATACTAGATCTGGGCAGTGACGTCACCGTGCTTCCCGAGGGCTGATAATTAGCTCTCAATGGAGTGAATCACACAAATGTTGTTGCTATGAATTTGGGGCTGCGTTTCTACATGATGGACAGATTTTTGATGAATACAAGGTCACAATCCAATAGTGATGCAACGGATCAAAACACTCACGGTTCGAATCGGATCATGGTTTTAAGTCAAGGATCGGATCAATTTTCAGATTAGCAAAAAAAGAAAAAAGTCAAGTCAAATTTAACTCTCCATTTATTTAAGTATTATTGCCTATTAAAAAACATTAAACTCGAGAGTCATTCCACGTAATTATATCAAAACAAATTCGGTTGCAATATAGTGATTATTTACTTTGATGTGGACACAATCAAAAACAACTTAAAGTGTAATTTAAGATATCAAGAAGTACTGTGAACATGGAGAATTATATACAAACAGTCTCATATTATATCCACACAATCAAGAAGAAAAAAAGCTAAGCAGACGTGTGCTTATAAGCTCTTGACAATCTCCTGCACCGAGAGGCTGATATTTCTTCGTGCTAACAGAGCTAGTGCTAACAGAGATAATGCTAGTGACCAACAGAGTTTAGGAGCAAGCCTAGCAGCGAGCGTAGCACATGCCACGTTTGCTCTTAAAGCCATTTTAGCTACTGTGAACACCAGGATGATGTCGTTTCAAATGAGCGGCCTTGAAAGACATGTTGCCCAGTCTCATACGGCGTCCTCATGCCACACTGTCCACAAACTGTGGTGGTTTTACCCACCACCGTTTTCCCATTAAAATATTTTAAAGTAGGGGTGGGAGATATGATACATTTTATACAATTTTTTACAGTTAAATGACAATTTCGATTTTAACGTGGTGTATATTACTTTGAAACTATAGATTGTTTTTAATATTTTGCAAGTTACTGAAGAGTACAACCCAAATATTTACCTTTGTAAAAATATATTCCTAAATAACAAAACACCATTTAGGCCAAAGAACATTTCTAAATTGATTAAAATTTTGCCAACATGTTTATATTGTCAAAAGAAAATGTCAACAAGAAAATAAAATGGTAAAAAATAAAAATGGCATCTAACGCAACTCAAACTTTTACTAAATTATTCAACACAGTCATTTAACATGACGAGACAAAACAGGTAAAACAATAAACAGGAACTTGTAAGTTTATATGTATACACTTTATTAATCCTTTAGAGGTAATATGTGGTTCCCTCTGAACAAAAATAAATTGCAATACTATGTCTAAAATGTGATTATAAATAATACCAAAAATGTCAGCAGATTTTAAACCCGTGTTTCCTACCGTTTTGATGGGAACCATGTCTTTTCTGAGGTAAAGGTAACTGCCTCTGTTATCTCTTTCCATCGCTTGCTTGTCCTCTCATATGGAGCCTTTCTCAAAACTCTGTCAGAGTGGTTCGTTTTGTTTTTTTACATGCTGCTGGTGCTGCTTGTGGTGTGACTACTCTCCTAGCCTCTATACCGGGGTATTCAATTAAGTCACTGAGGTCCAGCTTTAAATTTTGTCCAAGTAGAAGGTCCAATCTGAAGTCCAGTTTATGTCTTACAGCTTTCCCCTATGTCCAAATCTTAATTTGTTTTCCGCAATATTTATTCATTTCCAATGCAGGAAATAACCTGACACGTATAAAATTAAATTAAAGTAGCCTCAGGCAAATAAATAAAGTAACAAAATGCATTTCATTATTGATCAAAACGTGTTGTAAACTGTTTGTTTTTTTACCCGTTGATCAGGTCGGGTTTGGATCATTCTCTACGTGTAGATTTGCAAGGTTGTTTGGGGCGGTTTGGATCTCCTGACGGGTCGGTTTGGGGCGGGAGTTTTAAAAAAGCCGAACCGGGTAACACTTCTCAGATAATAATAAACTAACGTCCGTTTGGGCGGCGAAAGAACCGGCTTTCCTTTGGGAGCTGTGCCAGAAGAAAAAACTGAAAATACCAACTTCCCTACACTAGTAAACTAAAGGGGGGAAATGGACATATTAACTGGAGTAGCAGCACCCGCTGTCTATAGCCACGACCGTCCAAAATAACGTTCCATGAATATGAATTAATCTCGTGAATTTTCCAGACAGGCCACGGGTCCCAACAGAACCATCGCTCGGTCCGGATCTGGACTGAGCTCCGCTGTTCGGTGATGCCTGCTCTATACTCTCGGCATATTGTTTTGGATGCCGTCTCTTTAGGTGGTTGAAAAACTTTGTTGTGTTGCCATCTGACGTGCGAACCTTTTCTCTGCAGACTTTGCAGATAACTCCTGTTGGTTCCCAAAACAAACTACATCGGTGATCTGGAACTTGTTTGGTTTTTACCCAAAGGAAGGAACAAAGTCGTGCGTTATGTTTTCAGCATCAGCTGTAGCTTCCTGCTAAACGCTACACCGAATCAAACAGTGTGGGGGGAGTGAACAGTACGTCAGTGACGTAGTTCACCTTGGTTGGTTGGGTGCTGTTTCTGTAAGGCGAGCATTAAGTGGACTAGCGAATAGTGTGATTTGGTTGAGGTAAACACATTAGGAAGAGCACATAACTGCAATAGATGGAATGTAGTCTTTAGAGGATACTACGATCTCTCCGCTTTGGCAGATCATCAGTACACAGATCGTCTTCACGATCTCATATCATATCGCACACCGCTATTTTACGGGGAAGCCAAAACACTTCCATACATGGGATCTACGTGATGCTGGAGGTTTCTCGAGCTCATCTGCACCTCCACTTGGACCGATATCTCTTGACACACTGACACGGCGCACCGTACAATGGGTCGTTTTTCCCGAATCTTCGGATCATGTGCGTGCCAAACCATGGAGAGAATTCAGTTTGTATCACGGATCAACAGTGATCAGTTGCACCACTACAATCCAGCTTTATTTAGTCTCTTTCTGTAGAAGGTTTGCTATGTTGGAGGATTGAAAGATATATTGGTTCACAGCCGCATTAGCATCTGTAGTAGAATAGGTTACACTGTGCCAGGCTGTACATGGGCAATAGACAAAAGAAAACAGCTGTTTCTGTGAATCTCCTCTTGTCCAAATCCATATGGTTGCTTACCATTGTGGCTCGTTGCTGGTTTATATCTACTGCGTGGCCATTTTTCCCGAATATAATGTGTATTTGAATTTTTCTGAATAGATATAGTTGCCCAAAACACTGATAAAAGGTGATAGAGAAGATAGGTGACCCTATTTAAGTCATTTTTGGAGTTAAGAATCAAATGACAAACAAAAATCTTGTTATTGTTCTATGGCCATATTGTGCCACTGGTTGAAAAGCACATTTTGACCAAAGCTACATTAAAAAGAATCCACAATGTTGCGCTGAAATAGATGACCCCTGATATCATGTAATATGAACATGTAGGCCTAAACCTGAACATTTTTTGCCTGATCTAAATACACCTCATTTATTTGTCCGTCAAATTAGGCTTAATGTAGGTATTTCAGTTAATTTTTACTGATAACATAATGAAGTCATGGGTGATCGAAGTGTTTGGAATGGGCCTGGCGAGCTGGTAAAAAATCAGCACCCAGTCCTGACTGATCCGTTCTTAAATATTGATAAGATCCTGGATATGGTTCTGCTATCGTTTTGTTATTTAACTTTATTGAGTTCACTTAGGGCCGATGCTTTTGCACATGACGTACCACTAAACGGAAGGGGGATTCTGATTGGCTGTTGTCGAGCAGCTTCTGCTACATGTAATGCAGGGGATTGAGTAAATATGCCCACAGCTGTTCATCATAATCAAAATAAATGTAATAACTAATCGTATTTTTATAATTGCCCAGCCCTAATATTAGGGTTTAAAATGACCGTTCTGTTATACGTGAAAACACAACAGCACACAGTATAAAAAGCACAAACTTTCTTCTGCATTGAACACATTCACCAAGTGAAGCAGCGGGCAGCCAGGAACGGACCAGTATGTGGGGGCAGTACCTTGCTCAAGGGTACCTCAATGCCTTTGGAATGGTTTAGAAGTTAGCATGCTGTTATTTAAAAAATCTACTTCTTAGTAATGACTATTGCAACAATTTTTTTAGACATGAACATTTGTAAAAGTCCAGACATAAATAAACGTCTCATGAGCGCACAGAAACCATATTTTCAGGGGGTAGTGTGTTTGTCTATAAATACCCCTTCTCTGTCCATCCAGCACACCATCTAGCCTGTGGGCTCAAGTTGCACAGCTGCTGTCTCTCAATAATGTTAGTGTGAGATAGCGCTCTAGTCGTTTGGGTCACTGCCCGCTCTTCACCATGTGCTGCTCAACCTTTAGCTACTCCCAAACCTAACCTCTTCCCATGGTAGAAATTTAACCTGAGAGGCTCTACCATTTAATTTTTTTTTGATAAGCAGTTTAATCAAACAAGGGCTGTAGACTGAAATAAGTTTTATAGCTCAGAGAATGTTACTCTTGCTGGCATTTCAAATATATGAATACTTATATTTTTATTACGGAGTTATGCTGCTCGGAATGTCTGTGCACACGGACCGTAGCGCTGGTTCCCCGTGGAGGAGAGCTTCGCCGGTCACAGTCGATTGGCCTTGAGGAGATGATGATGATTCAAGTAAAGAATTCACGTTGTTCCATTTTTCTGCAGCCGAGCTACGGGGAGAAATGCACTGTTTGACACGGAGGGCATTTTAATCTTCTCAAGCTCCATTTATGACAGAAGCGACTTTTAATTCTCTCTGGCTCTAATGGTTTATGGCTAATAACTCCAGGGGCAATGAAAGGTTTGTTGGAAAGTTCTCCTGGAGACCCATCTAACTGTGAAGTTTGATGCATATTGGTCTTTGCTCTGTGGAGCTATCCCGCTGGTAATATCCGTGTGTCAAAAGTAGAGATCAACCGATACATCGATTTACCAATATTTTCCCCGATATTTAAGCATTTTATCATAATCAGTTATCGGTTTTGTTATATCTGGTTCTCTGCCATCTTGTGCGTGTTTAGAGAATTATTTGCATGATCGCCATTGCAGCATGGTGTATGAGGGGAAACGGCATGCAAACGTAAAGTATACTTACTTGCTTTCCTAAATTTAATAAACTTTATTAAACATAACCGCTATTAATGCACACATTAGATGGGATACATAAATGACTAACATGTAGTTTATGCACCATTGAAGACTTTAGTAACCGTGCACTTTTTTGCTAGTTTTGATTTGTATGCAAGGAGGGAGTGATTATTATAAATAACAGTTAGTTCAGTTCAGTGGTGTTATAATAATAGTGTCAAAAGCAGAAGTTTAATAATAAATAAATATTGGTTATGAATATCGGTAATCGGACACGTAAACCTGCAAATAATTGGTATCCGTAATAAAAAATCAATATCGGTCCATTACTAGTCAAAACTAATAGGGCATCTTGGTGCGGTTTAACGTGTGAGTTTCTCCAGTTTTAGGTGGAGGAGAGCTTCAGGCTTGTTGGAAAGGTCTCATGGAACCATATCTAACTGTGAAGTTTGACGAATTGGTGCTTACCACGTGGAGAAATGACGCACAAAGCGCAGGCGCCCGTGCTGGTAGCTTCGCTCCCACTGGGAGTAGTATTTCATGCTTGGGCTCGTTGAAAATTATTTTCCAGTCGAGCAGCCATCTTGTTTTCTATAATCCATGTATTTATAATAGAATTATAAACAAATAAATGCAAGCCCACTGGTTTCTTTTCACTCATTGAGTTCTGAGAGCAGACATATCAGGACAGGTCAACTGACTCCGCCCACAAACCAGACATGACAAATCTCGAAAAAAAAACCCCACTATTAAACAACTCCAAACCAACTCAAAACAACTTTTATTACATTCAGCAAGTTTTCAGACATTTATGAACAAAGTGTAATGTTTTCCAGTGACCTACCTTTGAAGGAAAACACATTTAAGCTGTGAATATCGCTTACACCACTGCGTACGGCCACTTACAGTACGGGAACTTTTTTTTCTCCAGAGATCCAAAGAATTTCTCCAAAAGAATTTACAGAAAGACCTGTAGAAGTGCAGAGAGCCAGTCTGTTTTTAACATGCACTCATTGCTCGCGGCTTTTCTAGACAGGGCATCCACCAATCTCTGGGAAACTTCAGTTAAATAGGGCTCAATGAGAGCTTTACAAATATCCCTTGTTTGCCATAATACCCCCGATTCGGTTCATTTCACGATTTTTGACTCACGATTCGGTTCGTATCGAGATTCATTTGCGGTGGAGGAGAGAGAAAGTTCTGAGGCGCCATTTTGTTTGGAGACACCTTATCTTTACCACAAAATTATAAACCAATATTCGCTTAAATACTGCTTCCTTTCCATTCATACTGAGAGCCGAGAAGTCAAGTTGGAGTAGTCGACTCGCCACCCTCGGTTCACTGCTCCGTTCAAACAAAAGAAACGCCGCCCAGCTGCCCGTAGCCACAAAACTCCCTCAAAACCAACGGCGGAGCGAGAATTTTTTTACATGTGGTGGCCACTGCTATTTCAGGGGGGGCGCCACACACACGCACTGAACTCAAATTTGAATCTAATAGAAATTTGTAAACTATCTAACTGTCCATTTAACAGTAGTAAACTGATTGTTGTGGGCAACATCCCATGCCTAAAACTGTCACACTTCACATTCCATTAGAATTAGAATAGTATACAATGGAAGATAGGTGGATGATGGATGGTCAGTGAATTTAGAACATTAATGGTCACAGGATTACAGTATGTAGCTTGTCTTGCATTGTAGAAGCAAAGTTCTTACAGCTGCGTCCTGTCCTGCAGGTCTGCAGCGCCCCCCAGTGGCCGCTGCTTCATGACATGAGCTGGTGATGTAGTTTAGTTTTTCTTGACGACCTCGCTTGAAACGTGTATTTATTTACCTATGTGTCCGGCACTATTGGTCAAATAGACCGTCAGTTACTTATTACTTACTCACAAAACTTATTTGATTGGAGAAATTACTAATTTTAACAATAATCATGGTGTGATGTATGTGATCTACATTTGAATTTTATATTTCGAGGACTGCATAAAGTTTTCCCTCACATGAAAACGTTTTTTAAATGTGCGCCGCTGCTCGCTCCTGCTTATGAAAGAAGCTGCGTGTGGGCGCATTGTCAACAGGTGTCCATATTATAGCCTTTCAACAACTAAAAACCAGGTTTTTTCTGCTCAGTGGCGCAATGACTTTCACTTTTCATAATATAGCAAATTATCGCTATGTGCCTCACCACACCCCTCCTTTCCAGTGCCCCGACCACCCAGCGCATTGCCATCTGCTATAATCACAGCGCAGATTTCTGGAGGGTAAATGCACGAAGCGCTCCCACAATATAGCAATGATTGGTTGCACCAGTGACAAAAGCATGTTGCGCCGAGTGCATTATCGGGCCCGTTCTGTTCTGCTCTGGAAAACTGGCCCCCCTTTCTTCTTTTGATAATTATAAAAACTTGACCAACAGTAAACTCCTTTATTCTCATTCTCATTTGCTTTCAGTGGTATAACTACACAGAAAAAGCAAATATACAAATCTGTTAATCAGCATGCTGTATTACCTTTTTCTTTTTGCAAAATATCTTTCCGTTCTGTGGCATGATGATTTTCCTTTACTTAATTGGGGCATCTAGAGTTATAAAAATAAATATAATCAAATATATTTCAAATGAAAAATTGTTATTAACTGCATATCAGATTTTATTTAGCAATTTATAGAATTTCCTGCCGGTCCGTGGAGGCTTGGTTCCGCAAAATTCTGACAGATTCAGCTCTGATCTCAGCGCTGCGGTCACTGCACGCTTCGCTCTGCCCCACCCACTCAACTTTACACAAACAAACGCGATACAAGAACCATCGAAAACTTACAGCGTGTTCAAAGGAAGCGAGTCTGACTGAATATACACTCTTCTTATTTATAAACTTAAACATTTTTATTAATGAAAAAAAGTTTTTTTCAACTGTATAAACTGGCACTTAATCCATAGATATGAATTCAGCAACAGCTCAGTTCAGTTTTCTTGTCTCAGGTGAGTTTTTGTCAGACATCTTCTGCTGCTGAATGCATCTGTAATCGTTGTCGTGTTCTTCCTCAGCCTGTCGCTGTAAATGGAAAATATCCTTTAGTGAAACTATTTTAGATGTAACTTTTCAGTAAATGACAAACCTCAGCTTTTATAACACATTTGATAAGATTATTTATATTAAGTGTATATCAATTTTACACATACTCTTATATTAAAAACACTTAAAGAAAAGATTTCCTTTAACATGACATAACAATAAACAAATGTTATACAGCAGCTATTTTTCTCAATTAAAAATTATATTAGGTGCTTGTAAACAATAACATTCACACACAATGTTCACTTACAGTAACTTGACGTTAGATAACATATGAAGTCATGTGAATGAATGGTATCTTATTGTAAAACCTTACCAAACTATTTGACTCCACTTTTATTTAATCAAACTGCAGAAACCGTGTTTTATAACCTAGAACTGCTTTTCTGATGGACCGATTTTAAAGATTCAAACATTAACCATACATTTGTTCTCTAACACAGACATTTTGGCTACACAGGTCATTTAAAAGCCTCTGGTGTTTAAAAATAGTACACTTATGACCTGTTTTATGACGCTGTAGGAGCATTAAAGTTAATAAAGAAACTTCATTCTGACACTCGCGTTAGCATTAGCTGCACTTATGCTAAGGATTAACTAAACAAATAGCAGTGTTTATTTCAATCCAACATTCAAATTAATATAGGATATATTTTTTATAATAAAAGCTCAAAATATAAAACTATTTATAATATACCTGCTTGAATTCTTAAAAGTTTGGGTGGTGGTCTTTGAGGTGTATTATAAGTTTCCTCCTTGGACATCGGCCGCAAAAACAAAATACTTCCACAGCAGTTCTTTCCTCCTTTCTTTTCAACGAGCAGCACCAGCGGTCGCCATATCTCTGCGCAGCAAGAATCGGGTTAACCAGGTGCTCGCTACTACCGGTACTTCAGAAAACCTGCTACCGTAACATTTACATTTTTTTAAATACCGACATGGTACAGAAGTAATCAAAGTCCCACTTTGGTTGCACCACACTGACATTTAAGTTGTATTGCATTTCCGGACATTAAATTTTGTTTATTTAGAATTTTTTGACTATTTAAATACCATATTTAAAACTTAATATGTTCATTGCTTGGACAGTTGCACCACCTGATATAGTGGTATATATATTGTATGCTTAAAATATGATCCAATTTTTTTAGAATGTATTAAAATGACATTATGAATCATTTACAGTAGTTTTAAACCCAAGTAATGCACTTAGACACTTATTTTGTGTCAATGACCCGTTAGAAGATTCTGACTATTGACTTTCCTTTTGGTTAATGGAAGACTTTTGTTGTTTTGTTTTTTTGCAGGCTCGAATAGCATTCCTCCAAGGAGAGAGAAAAGGTCAAGAAAATTTAAAGAACGATCTGGTTAGAAGAATAAAAATGTTAGAATATGCATTAAAGCAAGAAAGGTTTGTAGCATTAAATAATTGTATTAATGTCATTGAAAATGAAAATGAAATTTGTTTGAGAATCATATTTGCATTTTTGTTTTTACTTTGTGTTTCCCCAGAGCAAAATATCATAAATTAAAATATGGGACAGAGCTAAATCAAGGTGAGGTGAAAATGCCCAGCTTTGAGTCAGGTAAGTGCTTTCAGTATTTTGTGGCTGTCACTGAAAAATTGCCATTAGTGTACAAGCTGTTAGGCTAAAATGAGGGATTTATATTGATCTTCATCCCAGAAGATACCAAAGATACAGAGGTGCCTGCTGTACAGCAGAACAGCCAGCTAACCTGGAAACAAGGCCGGCAACTCCTAAGACAGTGAGTTTTTTCGTGACTTATGTTGTGCTGAGCAGAAAGCTGAGGAGAACTGAACATAGAGGCTTGTATAGTTTATCTGAGTAAGTCTGTTGCTGTGATAGATTGGTTGATGTTAAGAGTACCAAAAATCACCTCAGTGTGCTGTACCCAATTTTATCTGCAGTGGGTGTGTTGCAAGAAATTACATTGATTTTTAATTTTTTTTTATTCCCCTTTGTTGTCTTTTTATTATAAACTTGTTTGTCATGTTTTAGGCTCTCTATAAACTGATGATTTGTTGCTCCTCAGAATAGCTAGTATTTTAAAGTAGTTTTTTGACATTTTTGCTTCCTGTCTTTGCCAGATATCTTCAAGAAGTAGGTTACACGGACACGATATTAGACGTACGGTCACAACGGGTCCGGTCTTTACTAGGGTTGTCTGGATCAGAGCAGAATGGTTCAGTGGAAACCAAGAACCTGGAGCAGATCCTTAATGGAGGAGACAGTCCAGCCAAAAGGATGGGACAAGACATAAAAAGGTACAAACAACTAAAATATAAACATGTTATAAAACTTGTATATAAACAGCAGGACCTTGGCACACTTGAGTGTTTTTTTATTGTTTTATTTAAAATACAAATGTGATGCTGTTTGCTTGTGTTGCAGAAATCCAGGAGATGTCCTGGAGACATTTAACTTTTTAGAAAATGCTGACGACAGTGATGAAGAGGAAGATGAAGAGGGAGACTTAATGGAAGACATTGCAAACAGGACTGAGAAACAAAGAATAAAGAAACATAAAATTAAGGTGAGGAGCAGGAGAGAAGGCTGTGCTGAAGGGCTTATTATATTTAGTAATTAAGCTTATTTGCTGTTACCTTAGCAGTGCAAGAGAAAATGGTATTAGTAGGTCAACATGTAGCAGTGATTCATATGTTCTATGTAGTGTGTTTTTCTCCAGATTCCTCCTATTACATAACCTTCTGTGTAGCAAAGCATAGCATTTATAAAAAACAGTACATTACACTTAAGCTCTAAATTCATTACATTAAAAGGAGTGTGGAAACGAAAAGAACAACCATGACACTGTTATTGGTGTAAATGACTGCATTAATATAAATTTTATTCTATTTCAAACCTCACAACACACTGTAATGACCTAAAACATTTGACACCCACTTCTTAAGGATGGATTTAAGTATTCAAAAAGTTTAATTTTTAATGTTAATTTTGATCGCATTTTCAGATTAAAAAAAAAATGCTTGTCTCAGCAAGTGTGTGCGGTGGAAGAAAATGTCTGGAGTGTAACTGAATCCAGAATGACGGATGTAATAAATGTTGTATCAAAGTAAATTGTGCAAAACCCTGACTTTATTAATTATAATATTGTATTCATACAAAACCCATATACTTTCTACAAATAAAAGACCAAATGTCTTCAGATGATTTATTGGTAGTGTCATATAAATGATATGTTTGTAATAAAACAGCTCCTGTCCTCTTAGGTGGGAAATGAGGGTTTGGCATCAGACCTTCCAGATGACCCCGACACAGAAGAAGCTCTGAAAGAATTTGATTTCTTAGTAAATGCAGAGGATGGAGAGGGTGCAGGTGAAGCTCGGAGTTCAGGAGATGGCACAGAGTGGGGTAAAAGCTTCAGCCTCTTCACACAGACCCTACAAACACAAACCTCTTACTGTTTTTAGTTACTCATACATGGTCTGGTATATTAGGGACTTGCACAAGATTCCTGAAGTCTAAATGGGCTACAGCCATAGCAGCAGAATCTTACACAGATCTTCTGCTGTACCAGCATTGTTCTTGAGCTATGTACTCACTGCTTTTTGAGTGCTGGTGTTCCAGCATCTGCTTGATTCAGTACATCAGCACTGGTCTCTTTTTCAGCCTTTGACCGATGGTTTTCGAAATGTAAATATGTTTCCGCGGATCAAAATAGATGACTTGCTGTCACAGGCAGGTTGTCATGCCCAGGAGATGGGATGTTGGACAGCCTCGTGCGCAGTGTCTCCCCAGTGTCCCGGAGGCAGCCACGGCTCTGAGCGTGTGTGTGCTTTGACTGTTTCTCAGAAACCCCAGATCGGAGGCAAATCGCTGGTTACTCTGGGTACACTTTTCTGCTCTCAGCCATGTGCGAGTTTTTCATAGACTCCATCCGAGAGACATGCCAGTGACTTTCAGACCTCCAAAAGATTACAGGCAGCATAAATATCTGGACCTGTTGAGATGTCTGTATCCTGTAGTGTAAAAAATGTTGTCATCTTGTTGTGACCGGCAGTGAGTGCTGTGATGAGCTAGCAGCCACATGACACAGGATGAAGGGGCATTAAGAAGCGTGCAATCTCACACATTCCTATTTTCCTACATTTTACACTACTAATCAGTACAAAAGAGCTCATTCATAGATTACAAGCTTCAGTGACCTTCCAGATCTCTGATTATAGAACGTTTGTATTGTGAACAGTACAGTCATGTAGCATGTCTGTGATTCATTAGGCTCTGAAATGCTTCCTGCCAATGCTGTTATGTGCTGAGGTGAAACAACAGGTTTTCATATAATTTTTTTTCCACATGTAGTCTCTAGCTCACGCTCTCTGTGTGTCACAGTACATAGAAGTGTTTTACATTCTAGCATTGCAGGCGACAGCAGTTCAGTTTACACTGTACAGTACGAGTACAAGTTTATCTTTACACATGTAATATATTAAGCTGAGTTTTAAATGAAATTAAAGTGTTTTGGGAGTGTATTTAGTAGCATATCTTTGGTTTGCGCTGTTTCTAGTCATTCCTTTTACCAGGTCACAAATTTGCAGTTTTTCACAATTCAGGGGTGCTCTGTCAATTTTGGGGGTCTACTGTATTGTGAACATTTTCTTTTTACTGTGGATGTTTATTTTGAGAAAAAATAAGGTTCTACCATTGTCGAATGGAGCAATATTGATAATTGACTACACCAGGATAATTTAGTTTCTGACTGCTATTACTTACTGTGTGTAACTGTGTATGAAAGCCCATCTTTGAGATATGGCACCTTGCAGATTACATTCTTCTCTTCCCCTATGCTTAGCTGAACCACTTCCATTTACATCCGGAGGTGGCAAGTCTTTTATCATGGGCTCTGATGACGTGTTGGAAAGTGTATTGGGCTTGGGGGACCTCGCTGACTTGACTGTGTCCAACGATGAAACTGATTACAGTTATGATGTAAGTAGCACAGCAATTTGTATTTGTTAAGCTCAGAAAATAAAATAATGTGCAATAAAATCCCATAATTAAGTTTTCTAAGCGTATTTAATCACATTTTCTATTAATATTATCTTATTTTCACTTATGACTGCACATTTGACAAAGGGTATTCAAGCTTTTGCATTTAAGTGTTTCTTAACTGTTAGTATCCATATGAATGTCCTGCAGGATTTCTGAGTGGGTCTATAGGCTCTTTTATCCCTGGAATCATTTCAATCTAGACACTCTAAGGTTGTTTTGAAGTAAGGGGTTATAGACCCTATTTTGTATTTCTGTTTCAATGGAAGTAAATATGAATATTTGACTTAATTTAACATCTGGATTACCCTAGATCAGGGGTCTCCAAACTTTTTACCTCTGAGAGCTACTTTTACAAAATGATAAATGTTAGAGAGCGTCTCATTTATGTATCATGAAAATAATCAGCTGGTTACATTCCTCGTGTTTTTTCCATTTTTGAAGAATGGGGTGCACTCAGACACTATGGCGTTTTATTTTTCTGCATAAATAAATAATGTAGCAGAGTCACAGCGAGTGTTTTTTGTTGGTGGAAATCCATTGCTGAAAGTAATGGAGAGCGCGGCTGATGGTTGCTCAGCAATGACAGACATTTCTCGAGCGCAAGTGCCCGAGCGCTTTTAGAAAGAAAGAGAATGTGATTGCTTCCTATATCCAATGCGTTGTAGGCGTGATATGTGAACGCTCCCTAATAAAATTAGACTGATCACGTTTTCAAATGTATGTAGGTTCGTTAACCATTCGACATGCTACTTGGAGAGGGGTTGCGAGCTACTGGTAGCTTGCGAGCGGCGTGTTGGAGACCCCTGCCCTAGATTCTGTACCAATAGGAAATTATCTAATAAAGAAGCACATTTAGGGAGCCTTGAGAGCCTTCTTGGCTCAGTTGCTCTGACTAATTCTAGGACACTTGATATATACTGACCTAGAAAGTAATTTTCCTCGAATGTCATATTCTTGATGGGTTTCATTTGTAAGAAATGACTATGGCTTGTTTCCACACTAGTGACCTGTTGTTACTTGACCGGCCTTTCCAAGGTTTAATTTCACATTTGCAAAAATGCATTCCTCTATTTTTAGCTGCCGGCCAATAAGGACGCATACAGGAAGACCTGGAATGCAAAGTATACCCTCCGTAGCCACTTTGATGGAGTGCGTGGCTTGGCCTTTCATCCTGTAGAGCCGGTACTTGTCACCGTTTCAGAAGACCACACCCTAAAGCTGTGGAACCTGCAGAAGACAGTTCCTGCCAAAAAGCAAGTGGCCTTATTAGATTCAGTAATGTTAAATGGGGTGGGATGGATGCTGTTTGATGTATGATGGATTTTGTTTTGGGTCTTTGTGACCACTTTATAAATGCTTATTTTCCAGATAATGTGAGTTACATATTCTGAACATGTTTTTCTGTATTTGCATTTTAGAAGTGCCTCATTTGATGTGGAGCCCATATACACATTTAGAGCACACATGTAAGTGCTTCATTTATCAGTTCTTTATATTTTCTGTCTCTCTTTCTCTCTCTGTCTCTCGCTCTCCCTTTCCCTCTCAAAAAATGTGTGTGTTTGTGTCTGTATATATATATACATACATGTATATATATATACATATATATTAGAGCTGTAACGATACACAAAACCTACGATTCGGTTCGTGTCATGATTTTTAACGCACGATTTGGTTTATATTTGCGGTGCAGAGGAAAAGTTCTGAGGTACCATTTTGTTTGGAGACACTTACCTTTACCACAAAACTTGTAAACCAATATTTGCTTAAATACTGCTTCCTTCCATTTATAATGAGTCGAGAAATCAAGGTGGAGGATTCGACTCGTTTCTCTCGGTTCACTGCTCCATTCAAACAATATAAACTCCGCCCAGCTGCCCGGAGCCACAAAATTCCCTCAAGACTAGCGTCAGAGCTAGAATTTTTTACATGGGGTGGCCACTGCTATTTCAGAGGGTGCACACACACTGAACTCAAAGTTGAAATAACAAATTAAGGAATTCAAATGTTTTATTTGAAAAAACAATGCTGAGTTCATCAACAAAAACATTAGCATAAAGAAAAAACAACCTAACAAAAAATACTGTAGTTAGACAAAGCAGACGTCAAACAGACCCGGATTAGAAAAGAAAAAAAAAAGAACGCAGTTACTAACTGATCCCAGGTCTGTTTAAAACAACAGTCTGCGGTTCTGATGAGAACTGGCCAAACGCCGGACCCCCAGCTATTTTTAAAAGAAAAGCAATTGACATGAAAACCCTCCTATTACGGTGAAAAAAGTGTTTCTGGGCGGGAACTGTATACGGGAAAGAGTTGGAAGGGGCATGTCTGTGTCGCGATTCACCCTCCTCACACCACAACAGGGGTTCGTGGATGTGAGTGTCGCGATTTTGTTTTTGTATCGTATATCGTTACAGCCCTAAAGTATATATATATATATTTGTAGGAAAGATGTTTTGTTTACAAATTTTCCGTAGTGGGCCTGTGCTTTCTGTGGCTGTTACTTCAAGCGGGGAGCAGTGCTTTAGTGGTGGAATAGACTCAACGATACAGTGGTGGAATATCCCCAGTTCCAGTGTAGACCCCTATGACACATATGGTGAGGAAATATACTGGATCTTCTTTATCTGCTTTCTTGGAATAGCTTGCTTTTTATCACAGACAGCTAGTTATGCTCCGATCGATCGACCGAAAATCACATTTTATGACTCAATCGGTACTCGTTAAACTCCGACGATCTTAGGAACAGATCACAATTGATGACATTGATGCGTGAGGAAGTACACAATGAGTGGGGAAGTAAATGTTTTTGTGCTGCAGCCATGCCATCACCGGTGTGGAAGTAATGTGACGTTTCCAGAAACAATGAAAAAATTCGCTATTTCCCGTTTATGTTCCAAAGAAATGTCCCGTGGAGGAGCATCGTCCAAATCATTTAATACAACAAACCTCATTCAGCATTTAAGACCCCACTGTAAAGGCATATTAAAATGTTCACTATATAATAAAAACTATTTGTGATTATTTAGTACTCTGTTAAAACAAGTGTTATATTTGATATATTACTGTAGTATTACTTCATCTGAAAAAAAGTTAATGGTGATCAGAGAGCTTACATATCAGTTATAAAAACTTCGACTGATCACCTAGACAAAAAATCGGTACTTGGTATCGGTGGCAAAAATCCTGATCGGAGCATCCCTAGCTGCAACATCTAGACAAAATACGCACACCTAATCATTTTCCGATTGAAAATAAGCATACATCCTTTACATTGCAATTCAGTGATATCATTTATTTGCTGTATATGTCATATTGAAATAGTAAATGTATGGTGTGCAAAATTATAACCTAATGCTAAACCAAAATTAAGTTTGTTCCCTCAAATGGATATGTTTACTTACTTTCTTTAATATTATCATGTAATGTGCAATGTATATGAAAACAAAACAGTTGCAGTATAGCTACACCCAAAGATAGTTCCATTTCTCATTAGAATTCATAGTAATCAGAATGACTAAAACTGGTGCTCTATTGGAATGTAATTGGGCCTGTTTTTCTCAGATCCCAGTGTTTTGGCTGGCTCATTACTGGGGCACACTGATGCTGTTTGGGGACTGGCCTACAGTGGAATTAAAAACAGACTGTTGTCCTGTTCTGCTGATGGAACTGTCAAGCTGTGGAACCCTCAGGAGAAGGTGCCTTGTCTCGGCACATTTAACTCTGAGAGAGGTGAGAAGTCTTATGTTTAAATTGTCTCCTCTTGTATTTTTAGGCCAGAACCAACAGACGTAGCACAGGTTTAGACTAATATTTATTTGGGGAGTTTTAAAGGTCACTTGACGTGGATTTTTGAAATGCTTTTATTTAAGTCTTCCTGAAGGTTCCTGAAGTCTCTTTCTGAAATTTAGCCGTGGTGCAGAATTACAGCAACTTCGAGCCAGTCCCACAATGAGATTTCCATAGGAGGTGCCGTTTCTGTGTCTGTAGATTTAAATGATACTTAGTAGAAGAGAGGCGGGGCAAGATGAAGGGAGGGGGAGGGGCCAGCTCATCTGGTCACCCTGGTTTGCAGAGTAATTTCAGTAAGGGGAAGAAAGGTATCGCAGGTGCCATAACACTAACAGCAGCTCGGTTATCCAAATAACAAATAAGTACAACATTTGAGTTAAAGGACAAATTCAGTGTGTACTGAAACAAGATAACGAGTATAAACTTTTGTCGAGTAGCCCACCTTCATTCATCCCCCCCACCCCCCCTACTAGGCTCTACTAGGCTCTACTAGGCTCTACTTGGCTGATAATGGTAGATCATAGGGCATCATGTTGGTATTGCAGATAAATCACTATTTTTACACCTTTAACGCTATGTGTGCAAGTCCGCCGCTATTTGTTACAAGGGAAAATTATTTGTATTCGAGTAAAATTGAAATGCAGCGCGCAAACTATGTTTGTTTGTATGTTTGTTTGTTTGTTAGATAGTTAGTTAGTTAGAGCCGAATACGGTATTTGTAAAGGGTGTACAAAGCGGCCGCTATTTGTATTTGTTGAAAGGGGAAAATAATTCGTAGTAAAGTAAAGTTCGTAATGCAATGCGCAAACTTCATCAGCCCCACCCAAATATACTACTGAACTTGAGCGTATCCTTTTATACATTTATCTTTAAATATGTAAATATAAATCCATATTATGTATTCATATTGTAGATTGTATATTATTGTATATTATATTGCACAGTATGTTGTACCTTTACATATTGTTGTTGTTTTATAATGTTGTGTATGTTCACTAATACTGATTCTGAAATTATGGGCTCTGGGTCCAAAGTTCACTGGACATTTGCTGTATGTGCTGGCTGCAGCTTGCAAGGATTATTGCCAGCAGGCTGCAGGAATAAACACCCGAACATACTGCCGCAGCATCAAGTAGTGTAGTGGAGCAAAACATCAATTGACGCAGGCAGCCAGTATAACCAGTTTTCAGCCTTTCTAGGTATAACCAGTTTTCAGCCTTTCTAGTGTTAACAAGGTTCTGGAATTCTGTGGGCCCTGACATTTAAAAGTGACATTGAGAACTATGAAGGTGCACAGGTAGTTTATTAAAAAGACTACCTTAATACAGACAGTACTAGGGCTGTGCGATATGGACAAATGAAATATATCACGAATGTCTTGAACAATATTGCAATTTAAATTTTAATCACGATTTTGACACACAATTAGACTTTCAAGTGCACAAGAAACAAGTAGAGGAGCTTGTTAGAAATTCAACGGGCCCACTCCGAAGTCTCTGCAACCCTCCTTACTGGAATAGTTCAAGGACATTTTATGGGGATGCAGGTCATTCAG
>JBBKCR010000001.1:33258270-33271758 GCA_037577295.1 Ladigesia roloffi
AGAGATTTTAAAAAGAAAACCTTGTGGTAATGTGAAATAAAATAAATTTGTCATATATATATATATATATATATATATATATATATATATATTCTCTAAGGTGTTTTTCTTGAAAAGTAGGCCAACTGGAAATTGAAAAATGTCTGAAAGCTTGCTGAATGTGATAAAAGTGGTTTCGAGTTGGTTTGGTGTTTTTATAGTGTTTTTATCGAGATTTTCATGTTTTCCTCGAGAAAAATCTCTGTTGTCTGGTTTGTGGGCGGTTGACCTGTCCTGATGTGTCAGCTCAGACATGACTCTCAGAACTGAGTGAAAAGTAACTTGTGGGCTTGCATTTATTTGTTTATAATTTATAATGCTGCCATCTTGAAATTAACTAAAAGCTGATTAGTCTCGTGAATACTCACTTTAGTTGTCGACTGGAGTTGGTGCAACAGGAGTAGACAAATCTTACAAAGATGGCAGAATATGAGGACACATTTGCCCTATCCTACTTGTTACTTCATGCTTTTCAGTCGACATATCCTACCTTAATTTCAAAATGGCAGCAACTGGAAAATAAAAACAACGATTTATCTGCACCAGCTACATGATATCCCATGCCCAAATATTATCAGCCTAGTAGAGCCTTAAGATTAGCATTAAATGCAATGTTTTGAAATGCAGTGAGTGAAAGAAGGTGGGCTATTTGACAAAAGTTCATACTCATTAACATGTTTCAATACACCCCAGGTCAATTTCACACCAAACTTCGCCTTTTAATGTGTGTATTCACACACATACTTGATGCTACCTTTACATTTTCAACAGTTGCCTGCTAACTGGGCGTTATGGCCAAATTTGAAATGTAATATGCTAGGTAACTAGATACTGAAAAGCAACAAAATTATGTAGCGTTAAGTTGACTTACTTGTCTGAAATTTGTAACTAAGCCAAGGAGATTTGGTACTGAACCAGACTGATGTTCAGACATTCAGCAAGACAAGCTCTGTATTGCCCCAAGATAAGGAAACCGCCATCAACAAAACATTTGTTGCAGACATGCAAAACTTCACATTTCCAGGGAAAATAATAAACATGCACACAAACATACACACACATTTGTTTGTTGGTGGATGTGTGTGTATATATAGTGCATCTGGAAAGTATTCACAGCACATTACTTTTTCCACATTTTATGTTAGTCTTATTCCAAAATAGATTAAATTAGTTTTTTTTCTTCACACAGCACCTCATAATGACAATGTGAAAAAAATGTACTTGAGGTTTTTGCTAATTTATTTAAAAAAAAAATTGAGACATCACGTTTTTACAGCCTTTGTTCAATACTTTTTTGATGCTCATTTGGCAGCAATTACAGCCTCAAATCTTTGTGAATATGATGCCACAAGATTGGCTTTATATAATAGTATAGTAGTAATATAATAGTATAATAAATAAAGATAGAAAAGAAAGGCACAAGAAATATGACATATGGCCTCTCGGTACCGTGTATGTTTTGGACAACACATTAGTCTACTCCAGGTTGTGGGCAAGAAAAAGTCCGTCCACAACCTCAGGTTTTAAAGCTGCCCTGTGGCAGGTCACAATATTACTCCCTGTGCTAAACGCCCACTCAGAGTGTGTGCAGGTTGCAGGGATACACAAATAGCACTTTGCCAGGGGGCTCACTCTTGGGAAATTTCTCGCATTGATCCTCCACCACTGTGAAGTGTCCATTTCACTGTCTGCATTTTTATTGTAAGGCATTCTGTTGTATGGCTTGACTGTAAAATCTGTAAAATTCATTTAGTGAATTTCTTCCTTTGTTATTTTTGTAGAACATGGCATTCCCACAGCAGTAGATTTTAATGGTTGTGATCCGGCATACGTGGTGGCCTCTTACAACACAGGCAGTGCTGTGATCTATGATCTGGAGACGTCTCAGTCTGTTGTGGAGTTCTCAGCGCAGAGAGAGAGCAGTAAGACGACCTTCTTTGTCCACAAAATTTCTTAAGATCTCTTTATCATGACTGTTGTGCCGCACTTCGCTACTTGAGTCTAGTTGTAGCTTAGAGACGGCCATAGAAAACTGATGACTTGATGCCCTCTGTTTGTTGTTGCTCTTCCAGCTGGGAATCACATTAATAAAGTAGTGAGTCACCCCACCCTCCCGGTCACAATCACAGCTCATGAGGACAGACACATCAAATTCTTTGACAATAAATCAGGTAGGTTTCGGCCTATTTCTGCGAGTCTTCTAACAAGTCTTCTCTTTGCATTAGAGATTATTATAAGGTTTTGGCACACACTTTTAAATTAATATTTTTAAATTGAATAATTTTGTGACCTAGTTTTACTTGTTCCTCTTAGGTAAAGTCATCCATGCAATGGTGGCTCATTTAGATGCTGTCACAAGTCTAGCAGTGGATCCTAATGGCATCTACCTGATGTCAGGAAGTAAGTGTTGTTGGTTGTTTACCCAGCTAGCCCATCATAATGTTTCCTTGTTAGCAGTGAACAGGTTTATTGTAAAATAAAGATGAAATGTATTTTATTCAGCTGTAATTGGAGGGGAAATGCTGAAACTAGGGCTGCACAGTCAGAATTGATCAAAATAGGAATCACAAGGTTTTTGCTACAAAAATGCAGCTGGGTGATTTATTTTCAGATACTTTATGATTTTAAATAATCTTGAATTTATTTTAAACAAAAATAAATGCTGACGCTATTTTGGAATGCTGTTATGACAGCATTCATCTGCATAATTAAGCATCACTTATAATAAAAAGTGTAAAAAGCCAAAATCTATTAACCATTTGGGCTGTAAATATCGTGCTTGATGCATCCCTTGATAAAATATAAGACACTTAAGGACATGAAGTTATTCAGCTCCAGTTATAAAGGCGTTTCTGCAAGAATGTTTGAGGTTATAATTTTTAAAGGTTGCCTGCTGGAACAGTGGTGTGAGAATGTGTGATGTGTGATGCCTCTGCAGATATAAACATCTCTGTATAAGTTCAAACACAGATTGGAAGTTTTGTCCTTTTGAACCTTCTTTCACAGGTCACGATTGTTCCATTCGGCTGTGGAACTTGGACACCAAGACGTGTGTACAGGAAGTCACTGCCCATCGAAAGAAGTCTGATGAGTCCATATATGATGTTGCCTTCCACCCATCTAAGGCGTATATAGGGAGTGCTGGGGCTGACGCCTTGGCCAAAGTGTTTGTGTAGAACACCTCCTTGTGAAAGCCTAAACGATTCAGGTTCTTGATCAGGCAGAAAGAGAAAGATTGGACTGGTTCACTGCCCTGTATGGCGAGAGTAGCATTGTTTTTTACACTACATTGAAGCGGCATCCGCCATGCACCCCTGCCAATGAGCGCATGTGCGAGGATCCCAGTTGCCAAGCGGTGGACTGTTGGTTTTGCAGAACCTGGGTGTCGAGGCCATTTAGTTTTAATCTTTGCTTTTCATAAAAACAGAACAAAAATTGTTTAACTGTCTTTACTGTAAGTCAGAACTGGAGTTCTGCCAGTGTGGTTTGAACTGAGCTGATAACATACTGTAGGTACTGTATGTATGTTTCAGTGACGATTCATTTTACGTGCTTGTCAGTAGTTCTTCGGTGAACACCGTGTGGGGGAGGCTGCATCAGAGGAACTAGCCCCTACCACAGCACCAGGCCAGGGGCCAGTTTTGGGTCTCAGAAGTTGTCCTCTTGTTATTAATGTAGCGCTATTAAAATCTAAAAACAACGACTTAAAAAAATAAGATGCAGCTCAGTCCACTTCATACTTTAGCATTAGCGTCATTATGTTTTGTGGAAAAAAGTATAGTTTTTATAATCCTTTTTATATATAAATGAGGACTGTCATAACAGTGCTGAAGACATTTTTTAAAAAAGAAAAGAAAAGGAAAAAAAAGGGAGTTTGAAGATCAAATCCTCCATCTCAACCCTTTCTGACCCTTCACATCTGACCCCGCATCATTGGACGCCCACGATGAGTCCTACCATTATGAATGCTACTGTCTGACGTCGCTATAATGTTTCATTACAACATGGAAATACTAAATGATCATAGAAGCACAGTCCGTTTTGCCTTGAGAGCTCTAGGTTATCGACAAATAAACTGCAGCATCATATCACTATGTGATGTTTTTGTACATCTTACTCTAACTGGGTTTATTTATCAAAGTTTAGGCAACTGAATGCTATAGGGTTATTTATTTCACTGTTTTGGGGTAGTCTTAGCTTCTTTAGTCAAATGTGAGCAGCCCAAGAGTAATTGTAAGATTGGGCTCTTAAGAAAATGCAGCCATGACCCCCCACCCCCCCTTTCCTTGACTGAAAATGAGGTTGACATTTACTTCGCATGGGGAGCTTTGTCTTTATTTCATTTTATAAGTTAAGGGATTTGGATAGCTAGTCTGGTGAATCACAGTTGTTCTGTCCCTACATTTTATCTTGTTAAACCATTTTATTTTCAAACACAATTTATGGTGTAACTAAAGACCTTTTGTTTGTGTAATGCATGAATAATACATAAAGTATTTTTTCTAGTCTTCCCAAAAAAAGAAAAAAAAAACAAAACAGATCAGATTGAAGAGTTTTGTAAGTTTTTTTTCTTGATTTACAAACTATGGATTAGCAAATTTTAAAGATTTTACCACATAGCAAAATACAGTTGTTGAAATGTATATAAAATGTCTATAATAAATATTAAATGGTGTACCTGTATATGGAACCTGTACCATGTCAAACCTTTCGGGCCTTTGTTACTGCCACCCTCACTAAACAAAAATGTGCAATTTAGTTAGAAAGTGTGAATTTTTTGGCATGTCTGCCATCAGCTGCTGTACCACATTATGGAACAGAAATTGTGTTTAGTGAACATTGTGTAACGGCATTCACATGACCTTTAATTATAAGTTCATTTAACACGGTCAGCCTCCATTTTCAAATGCATTACCAGTTTAATAAGCAACAGTGCACCATGTAAAAATACCTTGTCCTTTATTGAGTAATAAATTAAATAGAAATGTACAGTCACTCTAAAGCCCCCCCCCTGTCAGCATGCATATAAATGGGTATACAAGAAACAAATACATAAAAGTATAATTTAAGCCAAAGAATGTATATGTGATTGAAACGCTTCCAAACGTACTATTATAACCTATTATGAAACTGAAGAAAAGGCGGTATGTACTACAGTGCTTGAGTAGTTTGTCCTCCCCCTCCCTGTGCCCACCACCACCCCTTAGTTCAGAGCACAACACATGACTATCTGTACTAACATGGGTTGTGCACAAGAGGGCGCTCTTTCCAAGAGCTTTTCAAGCTTTGCTCTTTGTTTTGGTCACTGGTCCAGATCTCTGTGCAACCTGATCATAGAAAAATCTATTCTTTCTTGAAACTGACAGTCTAACCATGTGCATACATTGGCGTAATACAGGTTTAATACAGTGGGGAAAAAAACACTTGTGGTCATTGTGACTTCAAACTTAGAAACAAAAATTACATAAAGATGTATGTTTCCTAAAATACAAGGACAAGGTTGCACCGATCGGGCGATTACACTTTCCAGGGTCAAGATTGTTATAGGTTACACAGATTAAGATGTAACTTCTTTTCATCAAGCACAGCTTTGAAACACACAACCATGCAGACTCTTCTCAAACAGTATGACATAAGGGCAGTCCCTGCACAGAAAAGGTAACAAGTTTTGGAAAAGAAAATGTATTTCCTTCTTGTCTTCCTCTATCTTTCTGTGTCATTCTAAATCTTTCTTTGTTGTTTTTTTTAAATGGCTGTTTCTTTCTCCCATCTAACCAGGAACATTCTAATTTCTGCCCCATAATCAAACAAGCTTCTAATTGAACTCTATGAAGTCCCTGCAGATTCCCCGTACAATCGGCTGCTCAAACTGCTCAAGGCCAGTGAACTCACGGGTAAAGAAAGTGTGGGTGTCTTTGGGCTCAGATGCCATGGCCCTCAGGTCCTCCATTGGTGCCCAGGCCACGCCCACAGAGAACACTGTAATCCCTGTAACAGGACAAGATTAACAGGTCCCAATATTATTGTTTGAGAAATATATTAATATTTCATTCAATACATTCAGCATTACAGAGTTACAACATATACTTTTGTTGCATAAGAGAGGTAGCCATTGTTACAAAATGTACGGCTTAGATTTAAGGTTTAGCGTTGAATCAGCTGTTTCTTCATTGGGGGTACAAATCCACCACCTAGCGAACTATACGTTTTAAAATTATATAGAATCAATTCAGTTGTTTTTGTTAATCCTCTTGCTTAGAGTAAAAAAGGTCATCTTTGAAATTTGTCTCCGAAAGTTATTTGTTTTTTCAGGCATTAAGGCTGAAGAACCACGGTGGAAGTTCGTCTTTTATGTCACACGTCTAATTTTGAGAGGATTTTCAGTAACTTTCTCACCTGCCCTTTGAGCAGCGATTGCTGGCCCTCTGACATCATCATAGGACTGGCCATCTGTGACAATAATGAGAAACTTCTTGCCCATGCCCATAGAGCGAGGCTGGAAGAGATTCTCCACAGTGTAGGTTATGGCGTCTCCAGTGGCTGTACCACCACTCATGTATGGGATATTCTGGATGGCTCTCAGAGCATCATCTTTTCTTGTATGCTCATTAAACCCAAACTCCAACCTTTGGTCATAGGTGAACTGGATAGCTCCCACACGTGATCCGATGTCTGAAATGTCAAAGTTGCGAGCGATAGAGCTTAGGAGGTTTAGCACGAGTCTAAAGTTTGCGTCACCCACGCTGCTGGAACCATCGATCAGGAAGCCCAGGTTGACCGAGTTATAGCACGTCTTGCTGCAAAGTAGCTGGTCAATAGAGCAAAGCTTTTGAGCCAATGGCTTTACAAACTTGTTTGTACTGAACCAACTGGGCATGGTCATTGTGAAGAACCCATTGTCTTTGCAAGCTGCCTGAGAGACACACACACACACACACACACACACACACAAAAGTGGTCACTCATCATCTGTTTCCTTTAAGGTAGAAAAACATTCTTGCTCTGATGAAAAACTTACTTTTCTCATGTAGTCCTGATCCCTGACCACGCCCATCTCTTCAGGGATCGGTTTAGCCACAGACACCACAAACACATTAATACCAGATTCTCTAGCCATTACAGCTGCATCCTCCAGGTTGTCAGAGGGCCATCCGTCAACAAAGGCCACTATAATTCTGGGATGACCTCTTCGCACCCCATGGTCAGGATTGAAAAAATTCCTTACTGTGTGTAATATGCCCTTGCCTGTGAAAAGAGTTTTTTTTTGTCACTTTTCAGAAAATTAAAGGTGGCGCGAGTAGGAATAGCTACACTTTCCACCCAGCCCAAATGTAAATCTGTATATGTAATAACTCAAACCTCAACCAGCTCTGTTAGGGTGTTGCAGACTTGTTGATATGGCTTAAAACATGGCACAGTATGTGATGTGTAATATCAACCTTTTAAGAAATGTAGGACTGATCCTCGACGAAGACGATCTATATCAGGAGTTCATTTTATTGCTTACAAGATCCTGTCACGTGGAATATGTCAAGTTTTTGTGTTATAGCATTCCTTTAAAAGGGGTCCTGCACCTGTATTGGTGTTTCCCCCCATGTAAGCTGTCTCTTTCAAGGCAAAAATCACGTCTTTAGGCATGCTGTAGTTGCCCAGGTAGAATTCTGTCCGAGGCGTTTCACTGGAAAGAAAAATGTGAAAATGTTTAAAATGCTGACTGTTGCACAAGACATTGGACACACCAGGATAAACAAAAGGGTACACACCTTCCTTGTACCACCCCCACACGTGGTCCATCTGGTCCAACTTTCAGCATGGCGGCAAGTCTACCAATGAAGTTCTTCTGCAGGTTGAAGCGCCGTTGCCCTATATTGGAGCTACTGTCCAGCAACAGAGCAATATCCACTTGGCAGTCTGGAGCAACATAAAAGTTACTTAAAAAGACGGGACAAGGAGTCCCTTTTCATCATGAATATGTCACATCTGTAGGTTACACACCTCTGTTTTCTGCTACTGGGTGTTTCTTCAGAGTTTTCTTGACAGTTTTCTTCACTGCAAGGGAAGAAAACCAAATGGGTATCCCTTACAACAGACCCCAAAGTGTGGATATTTAGATTTGAATTAAAGCTTGATTACCTGTTCCAGGCGCTGGGATGACAGAGCTGCTGGTTAGACTGGACACTTCCATAGGTGAGCTAATAGTTCCTGTGGGGAAAAGTATTTTGGACATCAACTCTGACTCGGTGGTAAAAGTGAATGTTTTATTTCACAACACTATCACTATGACTCTAGGCGGTTCTACAAGGGGAGGAGAAATTCTGGGGTGGCCCTGGCCCCCTGCTCTGAACGGCCAAAGACTGAAATATATATATATATATGTTTTATTTCGACATGCGCTGTCTCGAAGAACGGAACTAACGCTATGTGTGTTCTATACGGACTACTTAAAGCGCTACACGCGCGCGTAAGTGCGGCTCCAAAGCCTTTATTACAGATGTGATATGTTCATTAAACGCCTCTACTCTGGGGCCAACAGTTTGGACCATACTGTCCTGCTATTTGGAAAAGCGCCACCTACTGGCCACAGTGAAAGATGCTGTCCATCGGGATAGAGCTTGAGACTGGATGCCGTGTGCGTAAGAGCTGAGGTAGTTGGTTCTGCCCGGCAGCTTCTGGATCTCCAGCACCCCGCCCGACACTTCTATGACCCCTCTGAAACATTAATAAATAACGGATATGTGAGAAGGCTAAAATATTACACACATACTGTAGCGACCAAGAGTGTGAGCGCATGTCTCAGGGTTTCGCCCTTTTTCACATTGGAAACGGCGTTGCTAAGAAAAGAAAAACCCTTATTGGTCCCACAATATATTGTTAATATTAGTTGATAGAGTGAAATCTGAGAAACTTTCACCCTTTATAAAGTATCATCAAATAGACAAGCGTCGAACCTGGTTGCACTCAGAGCAGCTAAATCGGTTGTAGTGTAAATAAGATCAGTGCCTGTCATTATTTCTCCTCAAACGAACTCTTTCTGCAGCGCCGCCCGTTGATATAAACCGTTTCATGAAGACCTCTGAAATATTAAATAATATTTAGCGACAAAATTCGGATCTTAACTTACTTCGTTTCATAGCTGTAGAAAATTCCGACGGGATACCAGAGGGTCTAAACAACATTTTCTCTACTTTTTCTCCCTCTGATTTCCAATCCTCCGTTTAAGCTGGTATCAACCCGTTATTGTTTCTAGTAAAAGAAACGCCCCATCTAAATTATAATTGATGAATCATTCTTAATATTTTTCTTAAACTGTTCAGCTATTTAAACAACATAGACACGTTGGTTATGTACAGTACATGCAGACTCTAATAGTACATGATACATTTTAGCCAAAATAAAATATTCAGTCTTTTTTCCCTTCGTGTTGAATGTTTCCTTTACCTGTGCACTCCCGCGCCGCACACGCTGGAGATGGAGGCGTAGACCCCCGAGCCGAACACGGACAGTCTCCACAGGGTGCAGTTGGGCGGACACAGGGCCAGCTGGACGGAGTCCGGCAGGTCCGCCGCGCGCGTCTCGCACGAGATGGACGCTGGAACTGAGCGAGCATCACACCAGGCACCAGATGATATTTATTTATTTGTAAACATTCATTCTTTCTTTCTTTCTTTTTTTCTTTCTTTATTTCTTTATTTCTTTCTCTCTCTCTCTCTCTCTCTCTGTTACCGCTGAATCCTCTTTATGGCCACGGGCAGGGGCGCCGCCAGAAGTCTTGGGCCCCATGAAAGATTAGAACTTTGGCCCCCTCCCCCTTTATTAAATAATATTACTAGCCCCTGACAGGGTCCCAATGTCAGTGTTTGGCCCCTAAAGTCCTTCTAACCCCCCCTCTCTCCACGGGGACCAGGAGCCTTTCCCGGGACCAACGGGCGCAAGGTGAGGATTCCCCCTGGACTGGCCAGGCCACCACATAAACATGTATAAGTAATATTAATATTTGCTATTTACATCAAAATATTAATATCTGTGGTGATATTGATATATATATGGAGATCACATCTCCACTAAACAATATTGTAAACGAATACGTTGGGTTTACTTTTTAATAGATGGGAACATTTTTTGCTCTACTTTTAAATAAAACCTTCAAACTATCAAATATTTCACTATGTTTATGATACAAGTTACATCTTTTGATAACTTAAATTATTTGAGCAATCAGCCTGAACAGTTGATTGCTATACATTTATTATTAAAATAATATAAAATTAAATTTTTATCAAGAATGTATATATATTGTATATTTCTGCGTAGCATCAGTCAATCAAACAAACCAGCACACAAAAAACGATAAAAAACAACATGTGTGAGCACTGAAATTCTTATTCCACTGTTTTCATGAAAGGTAGCTGAGAAAATGAAGACAGACAGACCAGGTGATTCAGATTCCAGACTGCTGCAGGTCAGAGACAGAACGCCTGTGTGGAAAGAGACCGCGAGTAAATAAATACACACAGCAAAAACATTAAAACATCCTTTCATATTGGAGTTCATGAAGTTTTTCACTGCAAAGATGTGAAAAATGTTCTGATCTACCTAAGACATGGAGAAGTGTGAGCCGTGGTGACATGGTGAGCGGAGACATCTGCAGAGACACACAGTCGGACATTCAAGTCATCAGAGCTCAGAGAGCAGCCGGGCGGAAAAGCTTAGCTTCACTTAGCTCCATTTAATGTTACAGTTATTGGGTCTTAAAGGCTCGCTTACTCCACAAATGTTGGTTTAAATTTGCTTTGAATTTTTGCTTTTCAGGCGGCAATGAAATGAGATAGTAGAGGAGGCAAATATAAATAATCCCCAGACACATCCATCACAAGCAGCTCCTTTAGAAGTGCATACTTGAGTTAATCCCCCAGAGAGAGAGAGAGAGAGAGAGAGAGAGAGGAGAGAAAAAAAGCCACAAACCTTAATATGCACTCAATAAAAACAGTATTAGGTTAGAATTAAAAGCAGCTTACAGGGAAGGTGCAGGTTTTCCCTGGGCCTCCAGGTTCAGGAGCTTTAGTCAGAGGACAAAAAGAATAATTCCTTTGAAGGTGATAGTCCAGGTCTGTCTGGAGACGGAGGGTATGGCAAGGCCTTTAAATACGGTCCCTGAAAACCTCGCTGATGTCACGAGAGGAGGCCCTCCCCGCTTGGCTACCTGGGAAGGGGTGCAGGATACTTGGAAAATGGTGTGACGCTCAAGTGTCCTGGACCTTTTTTGAGCAGAATTCCTGCAGTTCACACCACTGAGGCAGTTATACTACTCTAATTTTCCTCAGGGGACAGCGGAGTGAACCACAGCGGTAAACTAAAGACTTAAAAATAGTAATAATATAAAATAATGAATTATAGAATTTGCATTCGTGTTCTTCAGACAGACGCTCAGAAGTGAGTGTAGAAGCTGGAGCAGTTTGTTCGGCAGAGAGGGTGCAGACAGGGCCGAGGTGCGGTGTTCAGGAAGGGCTGGTGGCTAAACAAGACCAAAATAATCCAACAAATACAAAAGAACAACACTGTCCGAAGTTATATTAGAATACAGAACTAAAGTCAATAATGTTGCGTCCGGTAACGTGAGGGAACCACACTCAGTTATATTTTAGAACCTTTTTTCTGATGGTAAGATTTACTATACCTTATTATTAATATATATATGTGAAATAAAATCTATTCTATTGTTGTCTATTGTATTGTATTCTGTTATTGTATAAAAGATAACAGTATAAAAACATTACAGGAGAGACAGAAACCTTCCTAACGAAGTTAATGGTACTAGATATTTTTTATATGCTAATTAATTTTGGACCATTTCTGTTTCATAGTGAGATTACAACAATCCCAACACAACAAATATTCTACCCCAGAATAAAAAGCTAAAGCCAGGACATGAGGTTTGTCCTGACAGTGATGTGTACCTTCTGAATTTGAGTGTATTTAGGGTTTTTTGGGTGCCTCTGATTTAAAGCGAGAGAAGTGTGCTGCAGTGGTTTGACTGAACTGAGTAGACTGAATATTTCATTAATGTCTTATCTGCTCTTACAGCCTGAAGGACTGAGCAATACCAGTACCGAAATGGTCGGATACTCAATTTCAGTAACAGAATGAGAACATTAAAGTGGTATTGCGCGTTCTCTACGATACACATGTCTGCAGGAAGTGTGTGTGTACACAGAGCCAGCAGCGATAATGATAAAACTTAAAATAAGAAGCATAGAAGGGGTGGGCGTCGGAAAGGGAAGCAAGCCAGACAGATCAAAACCTTACCTTGGTGGTGTTCTTGCAGTGGAAATAACCTTGCTGCTGTAGGAGAAATAAACGTTTTCCCTCGTTAAAGCAGGTAGAGTCTGTAAAATCCCTCTTTCTGATCTACACACAGATTTAGATTCCTGATTCTGATACTGCAGTCCAGTGCTCTTCTTTATTTTATTGCATTAGCAGCATCAAAGATAAGCAAAAACACATTTTCCTCAATTCTGATTCTTTGACAACATTTGAACTCAGCAGAATCCCTTTACATTCTGTGAACATGTCAACGGGCCAATAGAAATACTCCTAAAGCTTCGAATTACTGCTACAGCAAAGAAAGGGATTTATTGTGTCTAAGCGTAATCAGTGACATCTGTGGTCAGACTAAAGTGAACACCTCTAGTTTAATTCTCTTTCAAATATGACATTTTCAGGCCCATTCCCCCTGCAGGGACAGAAATCAGAAGAAAGGGACATTTAAATCGTATTTTATTTTTAAAGGTCTTATTAAGTGGAAATTTACTGGTGCAGTTTCCAGCAGGAGTAAAGCGATAGGCTGCTGTTTACTGTGGCATCTCCTAGCTTGCTGGCACGTACTGATGCAGCGCCGAGGAAGTTTGTATGGGAATGTGGCATGCGACAAGGTTCTTATTCACAGAGATTGATGAAGAGCACTCAAAGAGCGTTACCTGATCCATCTGTTATGGTCTGCAATGAACAACTGCTCATTGTGACGAGTGGGAAGCCTCCCAGGTTCTCAATTAATGAGCATTTCACAGCACAGAACGTCTGAGGCTAGAGTGGCAACCAAATTCCTTGGAAGGGTGTGAAGACAGCAGGTCACTCAAGCCTTCAGACTGTGTGTGGTACACTGTGATCATATGAAATCCTTAGAAAGATGATTCTTGATTATTCACACAAGCTTGGCTGAAAGCTACTTAATCCTACAGTTAATGGAGTGCAAAACTCTTACCAAACTTTAGCCCAGCACAGGCTGTGCCGGCACATGCTTCCTTCAAAACTGTCTTCAGGTTTATACTGTGACCCGAGGGGTTTCAGGAAAGGGATCGTTTTGGCACATTTTTTAAAAGCGATAGTTCACTCAAAAATGAAAATTTGATGTTTATTTGCTTACCCCCAGGGCATCCAAGTCGAAGGTGACTT
>JBBKCR010000001.1:33277563-33289733 GCA_037577295.1 Ladigesia roloffi
TGTCCACCCTGTCATATGCACTTTAACTGAAAATAACTGAAAAAAATAAAATGTCTTTATACAAATGACAATCTTTATAATTTGTTCTTTTAGGAACATTTAAGGATAAATTGGTTTTGAATAAAATCTGGTCAGATATGTTTCCTATCTTATTTTTTACTTTAAATGGTAGAGCTCTGATAGCAGAACATAGTTTTTTGTTATTTCCAAAATTTTTGAAGTTCAGTTCCATTTTGTTTTTTTTACATGTGGTCTAATGAAAAACTTGAACAAAGTTTTTAAGAAATTTTCATCTGTCAAAGGCACTCTATGGTAATATTGACCCAATTATAGTCCTGTAAATTATTTCAGAACATTCAAAATATCCAGATATGCTTCCTTAGTTCTATTGACAACATGGTTGAGCCATCTCTGGGAAATGCTGTTCTGAGGTCTAGTCTTAAAACAGGTTCTACTGTCAGGTTTTAACCCCAATCAGAACCAAAACTCAAAGCTTTTGTCTTTTTCAATATCTGCATTTGTAATCACATTCTGAGAGATTTTACAGAAATATTCTCACTTTTGTGTGTATTCATGATTTTGTCAGAAAATGAGCCAAAAATATCAGTGAGAGCAGGCGTTTTTTCTTTTCAGATTTCAGCTTCATCTGTTTAGTTTGTGTTTTCTAAATATGCACATTAGTAAGTTATCATTGCCATATTTATTAAACAAAACAAAAAAAATTGTTAGGATGAAGGTAATAGACTAAGGAAAATCATTGTCATACCTTTTGTATTAAAACTGTTTTATGAGTCAGTAAAAGTAGAGAAAAGTAGTAAATGTTTTGAAAATTTTATAAAAGATATATAATTTTCCGTAATAATGTGATATTATGAAGTCAGAAACGGGCTTTATCCAGTTCCTCCTGACGCCTCAGTAGGGTGAGTTTCATCATAATATCCCAGGAAGAGTTTCTAATCTCAGGTATTTTGGTTTTATGTAATTGGGTTGTATGCGGTGTTTGTTCCCACTGAGGTGGATGACGGTCATATGGAGAAATTGGCTGAAGGCTGAAGCCTGTGAGCTGTGAATTTGGCAAGAAGAAAGGCTGAGTTTTAGGAGATGTGACACACTTGTTTCTGCCCAGGCCAAGGTTGCACAGTCACATGCTGCACAATGTGAGACATCATGGGAGATCTACTGCTTTTTGGAAAGGAATGCAGTAGCTACGACTCCACTCTATATAAATAGCGCTGGCTGTCCAACACTGCGATGGATGTCTCATTTAGGCTACCATCTTCACCTATACAAATATTAGCGCTGGCTAATGCAATATAGGTTGGAGCCCAGATTTGTCAGCGAGAATGAGAAATCTGTTTTCCCAAAATAAAAGTTAGATTTCACTCTATATGTCAAAAATATTAGGCAGGATGTATTTCACCATTAACATAAAAGAGTTTAGATACTGTGTCTCCTTTGTGGATGAAGGTGCTCCATATGCCATGTTCCACATGCAGAAAGCCACAGCACAAGAAATATGAAACGGTCTTCATTTGGGAGGACGGATTAGTCTGAAATGTCTTTAAAAACTTTGGCTCCGTTCAGGATCTGCAGAAGCCTCGCTGAGGTCATTAGCCGACACTGCATGTGTTTGTGTACCGCGCTTTCGACAGCCCTCACTTCATATCGTTACCAGCGGAGGCCTCTTAACTCGTCACCCTGTGCCTGTCCTCCTTCATCATGGCCGCTGTGTATCGGTGACTGACACTCCAGCTAAAACTGATATGCGAGTTTTTTTCTAGCACGGGTTACACAACTGCTTCTGAACAATAAGGTCAAACTGGAGTTAATGACTCACCACTGAAGTGAGCGCAAAGGACCGAGTCACATCATCACCCCACTTAATGTCTTAAAGAATTATTCACGCCTGAAACCTCTCTTCCATTCTGACCCAGAGGGTTTTCTCAGCTCCACCCCTCCCAAACAAGCTGAAGTACAACCATTAGTGTTACAATATAATAGAAATGGTAGATTTCTATTTTGTGTATCAATGTTCTCTAATAGTGGCCTTCTGTTATTCTGTATTGCAGTAATTTTACTGTTTATTCCGATTTAGAAGCCAAAGTGTGTAAATAAAGCGTTTGAGTCTTTAGAGAATGGACGAACTTTGGGCTGAGTTTGAATGCTTTGAGCATCATTTGCCACAATGTTAAGTGCAGGGCAAAGTAAGAACATTTCCCACATTAGCAGGAGTAGGTCATGTAGGGTTCTGTCCTCTCATCAACGCCCCTGTCAGAACTACTGAAAAAGCCTTCCTTCGGAAAATACTTTGCAATTTTGATACAAGTTTTTAACAAATACTTTTCTATGTAACATCTCTGCCGTAGCATCTTAAACTGCAGTAGGGGAAGGTCTCTTGTGTCTTACTACTGCAGTATGTTTTGGTATAATGACGGCATTAATTTTGGCCATAAGATGCAGATTTGCCGTCTTTTCATTTGTGATGGATAAATGAAATGTCTGTATGCTGTAAAAAGATGGATGACGCATGGGGTCATAATTCCTGAACTGATTCAGTTATGTCATCAAAACCTTCCTGACATTAGCAACATCTACCCCACTGGAGAAAGCGAACCGTTGTGTGCAGCAGTTTGGGCATCACTGACTCAGTGGAATGTTTTGTTGATTTGTAAATGTACTCGAGAGAAAGATTTCAGTACTGTGTATTTTGATACCGGTAAAAGAATTAAAACCATCGCTTGTGCATCAGTTACGGCACACTTATTATGTTTCACATTTTTCAATGTCTTGAAATGAGGAGAAAGTTGTCGTATTTAAGTTTGGTGGTAAAGAAATAACATGTAACTTGAATGGGGTGTTTGATTTTTTAATATATTTTATTTTTTGCAGACAGCTTGCTATGGGCTGTTGGAATTCCTCAGCCCCTCTGCACCATGCATGTCTATCTTCTTCTTACTATCTTCTGACAGGATCCAAAGCAAAACAGGCATAGATCCAGTTTACACACACCTGCTAAAGTTTACATGTCTGGTGGTCATTAGTTCAATAAGGCTCAAATGACTGCAAAGGACGGCGCAGATTGTTTAAGTAGTACATCTTTGGACAGCGGAGCAGCAGACACCTACTGTTAACGTCCATCAAAGCCAGGCTGGGGCTCTGTGTCCTTGGATCACTGAGTAGACTTAAAGCAGATCTTTTATTATCATTTCCCCCCTTTCTTACATGGACATTTTCTCATTCATTAAGACGATATGCACAAACAGAAATATGAGACATAATAGACCTATGACTTAACTTAAGCTGGTAAAAAAAAAAAAGTCAGTCTTCCAAAGTCACTGGGCTTCCTCAAAAACGTTTAAGAAGAGGCACTAGGCTCCATTCAGGGGCTAGTCTTGGTGTTCTCTTCAGGGGGGTCTCCTGTCTCTCCTCTTCAGCACTGCTGCTGCCCCCCCCCAGAGTCCGGATTCTCCTCTTCTTCTCCTCCCTCCTTGAAGTGGTTCAAATGAAGCTGCACATCATCAGGCTGGGCCACCAGCGGGACCTGGGGGCGGCGCTCTGAGTCGCACCAGGTCTCAGGAAGGGGAACGGAGCCCGCAGATCCTTCCAGAACTTGGAGCTCATGCCAACATAAATGAAAGGATTGTAGAAACTTGCTGACTTGGCAGGAAGACCAGCCAGGATTCTGTGGAGCGGGGGTACTTGGTAGCCCCAGGCGGACCACATCGAGATAACTGCATATGGGGACCAAGCCAACAGGATGGCTGCACACAGACTGAGGGACACCTACAGGACTGCAATTCACCCAGAGCAGTAATCATCCATGGATTAAAAAACCCAAGAAATGCCTTTACAGAAAAACGTGGTAAAGGGCAGTAAAATGCCGTACAGGTATCTTGTCTAGGCTACTGTAACTTATTTTCCATTCATATGCAAATTGACTGGGGCTGTGGAAATGATGGCGTATATTTGGCCCGTGTGATATTGCACTCCATTTTCCTTTGCCTCTCACACAGGTCTCCTCCTCAGCTGGTCCTGTGGCGGAGTTGACCGTGCGGATGATGGATACATATGGAAACACTACGACCGAGACTGCTACAAAGAAGCTGATGCTCCAGCATGTAGAAGCTGGCCTTGGTCCAGCCAATATCACATGTCCCATACCGGCGGGCTGCACAATCACAATAACTTCAGTGATCTCTGTTAGATATTTCTCTCCTCCTCTTCAGCATACCTTTTCATTGAGATAAACAGTAGAACACAAGATGATTGGATACCTCTAAAACAACCCAGAACAGTGAGAACAACCCGACTGCAGCGAAGGCCAACCCTACTCGTGTGGAACCACTTGCATCAGCAGGTTACACTCCAGTCTGGGCTGATTTATCTAACATTTGTACAGCCAAATAATATCTGATATTTCTAACACGAGACTGAAAAACAGATCTATTGATTTATCATACTTAGTACTTGCAATGTTTTTAAAATGTCAAGAAAACTCCGCTGTCTACTAGTCGGCCACAAAAGGAAAAAAGGAAATTTGGTCATGTCTATAATAAAAAAAAAGGTTTAAGCAAAATGAAGTGGCAGGATGAACAGCCAGAGAAGGGAGGCGGGGTAAAGGAATGAAAGGGGTGTGTGCAATAGAGTTGGGTGGGCAATCAAAAGGCCCGGGCATTAACACAGCCCTCATTGACCCCAGCTGCCCCCAGCTGCCCCCAGCTGCCCTGAGCACCTGGACCCCAGTGGTGGGAACTAAAACTTGTGCATTTTTCTGGCTTGGCAGTGCTGGGGCATACCATGCAGAGGCTGGCATCCTTTGATATTTCGGATGACGCTGACGGCTGTCAATGTGTTGATGCTGATCAGGCCAGGATCAAAAATCTATCCACTGGGCCAAGATACAACATCTCAGGCTCTGCAGAGGTATGGCACTGGGCTGTAATTGCTGTAACATGTCTCATCACCTACTGAACAGCTCCCTGAGAGGCACGCCAGCGAGATCAGAGGAGAACTGAGCACATGCCTGAGTGCTGGAAGGAGTTCAGCTCCTCTCTACCCATCCTTTCACTCCAGCACCACTCACTGATCATGAAACGCCATGGAACACATACGACACATTTTTAAAGTGCTTAGGATGTACAGCTACTCTTGGGAGATACTTTCTAATAGTACTAAAATATTAGTTATTTAATTTCATATTCCTTAAATTAAAAAGTGGTTTGGCATTAGTTTGGCCAAACTTTCAGTTAATATTTAGTAAAATCCCCACTTTATAATGCTGAGACCACACCCTCCAAACGTTTAATGTAGACTCGATCATTTTTATGAATATTTTTGTGAATATCACAGTTACAGCTGCATTCTGAAGAACCTCCCATGTAGATGTTTGTGCAACATTGCAGCAACAATGGGCCGGTACATCACCGTCAGCTAAAATCATTCTGTGGGTCTTTGCTAGCAATGGTTTGTGGGAGTGGCACCAAGATCTGCATCTCCTGGCCCCTGCTGGGGTTCCAGACAGCTTCTCCAGAACGTTCAGGTTGTCCGTCTGCCCCTGGTGATGACCAATATGGATTAATATAAAGCTCAAATACTCAAAGTGGGTAAATCGTCTGAGATCACAAAAACAAAATACTTTTCATTTAGATTTTTTTTTAAATGTACAAATTGAAATTATTCATGATAAAAAAATGCATTAGGCAAGAAGCACCAGTTACTTACCTTACATGTCCAAAATATCCATATGATAATTTATAATCTTTAAACACATCAAAGGTTTCCAGAATTCCACAAGAATACCCAAATAACCGTAATGCTCGCATCAGACACAGCAGCGTTAGTACCTCCTGTGGCTGAAGAGATTTCCTTTGTTTGGTCAAAAGCAGGATCACAACACCATTTCAGATCCAAGCGAGCCATCCTATTAAATGCTTAAAAAAAAAAACTATCCTAAATCATCATGTCATGTTAGACCTTTTCCCCAAGTGACATATTTTCAAACAAGTCAGAAACTATAATAATAAATCTCTCCTACAGAAACATGGTACACTGTCACATTTGGGAAATCAGGATAATTCATTTTTCATTAAAAAACAAGGAACAACTTAATATCTGAACTGGACTCGAGGCAGGATCAAGTCCTCACAGTGCTGCCTTTGTCTGGCTGTAGACTATGATGAAGGAATCTCCACACGATCATGTGTAATTGAGCATTGTGCTGAACATCGGATTGCAGAATGCTAAGTTCTAATTCCTGTAAACAGGGTATATACAGCAGTCCTTAAGTTAAAAGGAATACCTTTTAGTACCTTTTTAACTTCCTTCGGATTAAAAAAAACCCCATCACAACACTGAGTTGTGCTCTGTTAATCAGCATCCTTCCTGTTTACAAAGATTTTATCATATATAACACTATACAACAATAGATTTACAATAGATTAGGAACTGTTGATGCATTACAAACTGCCATCTGCTATATGAACTGTTGGTGATATCACTTCACAAACTGGCATCCACTACATGACCTGATTCACTTCTATTATTTGATTCTAACATAAACATGTACCATAGAGCCGCTGAACAAATTTATAAAATTTATAAAGCCGCTGAACAAATTTAGAGGTGCCATTTTTTCATAATTTAGCATTATTTCACAACTAAATGTTGTGCTCTAAATCTAAATGATGGCCACACCCCATGGTTGCAATTGGCTGTTCCTTAGCAGCGGCTGGAATGCATGCTGTGAAATAGAGCTGTAAGATTCGGATACTTTTTAGGATTCGGCTCCCTCTGAATCACTCACTGATCCGGATCTGTGAGTCACCTTTATCGCTATTGTCTAATCAACAGCTGTGCCCAGATAAAACGTATGCGTGGGTTATTGGGCTGTTATTTTTAATAGTGTTTTTATTTTTTATTTATCAGACATAGTGGTTGTGGGGTATGCATATTTTGAACGTGAAATAAAGGCTGTCTTCAAATGAAGGATGTGTTCTACATTCTTTCAGTTAATGAAGTCTAATCAGTGACGAATGTATGAACAAGTCGGAAATGTACATTCAGCTGTTTTTAAATCTCGCTTCTGCTCGTATGAGCCATTCAGCTGGATTTGACTGGTTGATTAACTTAATGTCGTTCAGGGAACGATATTCCACTCGTGTGAGGGATAAACCTGCCAGTTCGAGTTATTCAGATTCGGCTGCATGTGTTTGGCTGTGGAGGAAGTTAACCGGGGGATTCATGGATGTATGTGATTCTGGATATAACCGATATATTCACTAAGCGAAGATCTGACGGATTCACTCAGGACTCAGCCAAGGACCGGACCCGCTCTCTGAGCGAATCCGATTGGCCTGGGCCACGACACGAGAGTACACTAGGAGGATTCAACTTCGCAGGAAGTTTGTCGGATTGTAGGTTTTAAGTATGGTGGTGCAAAAAACCGAAAGTAATGCAACTTCTATTTTAGTAATTAATGTTTTAATGATAAAATGTATTTATGTGAAGGAGTTTACAATTTAGACATTGTGTATTTATGACTCAAAGGATTCGGTTCAATGGAGATCCGAGATTCATGACTCATGTGTCATTTAATGGAACCGGGTGATTCACCCAATTGAGTCATGGATCATACAATTCTACTGTGAAATCCCTCACCAACATGGGGGATTTGCCTAAAATGGCTAAATCTTAATATGATTCATATTTCATATTTAAATATGAAAAATATATCTGGCACTCTAAATGTGAAATTTCACCGTTAGATAGGGCCCGGTGACATCTTTCCAACGATCCCTCGTTAAACAAAATAGCCTCCCGGAGATCCAGAGACTCTTTCACCTTGGTCAAAAGTAATAGGACACTGAGTGAATGGCGAGGTGAGCGGTTTTTGGCTAATATCTTCGGAATACGGCAAACGATTGGTCGCTGGAAAGATTGCTAGGTGTAAATAAAGAATTATACGAAATTACCTTTGTTTACGAGCATAGGCGGTTCTACACGGGGCCAGGGCCTCCCCTAGAATTGCTCCTGCCCTCCTGCTCTGAACTACAAAAAGATAGCGGTATGTATAATGACTAGGCATCCTCTTTTTCCCGGACATGTGCTTATTTTTTTAAAACCCCGCGGACACCCTGTGTAAAGGATCGAGATCTTCTGGGGCATTTTAAGTCTCTGCTGTCAGCCAACTTAAAACATTTTCATCTTGCTACCCAGATATACATAAGTTGCTTGGTGCAGGACCCTTTCCTGACCTAGTTAACTCATAGAACTTTCAGAAATTTCATCATATATTGATATATTTATGTGCTCTTTCTATTAGTAAGCTAAACAGACTTGAATCTTAGCTTTACTTATTTCAGTGCTATATTGCTAGTTAATTCAGCCAGCTGCAAAGGACGAGGATGAGCAAGGTGTCTACAGATACAAGGAAGCCATCTATGAGACTGTTGAACTTTATTGTTGAGTGTGTTAGCTGAGCAGTTTCATTAAATAACAGTAGACTAAACATTAAGTACACAGAATGTCAGCAATTGTATATTTAGGATAATTGTACATAAATAGACAAATTTTGATTGCAGATCTGAATGCTGGGAAAAATAAACAGGATCCTGGGAGGACAGGAGAGTACATCCTACTTCTGGCCCAGCTGGGAGAGCTGTGGAGAAAAAGAGGGGGAGGGGGGGGGTCAGTGACTACACTGAAGAGGACATCTATTTTTTTTTAACAAAAACATGTAAACAAAAAAGCAAACCACATTAATGACTGTGTGATACACCTGGTGGTATTTTTCTGTCCCTAGCTTTGATTTACTAGGAAAAATATACAGAGTGAAGGAGAGACATCACTTGCTAATGCAGAGAACGGGTGGTATATTTACCAAAAAGGCAGGTGAGGACAAAAATAGGGTAAACCAGTAGAAAATATTTACTGAAGGCCTGACATGTTATGGCTTGATGTCAACTCTGTTAAGGAAAAGTGCACTAAGGAAGATTTGCTTCGGGGAGCAAAAAGCATTCCAGTACACTCGTTCATCTGAGTATCATCTCAGAGCTCTTTCAGTAACGTTCATTTTATGGGTATTGCCTATTATTGTGAAATAGTCTTGTAACTTGACATTCTCTGCTCAACTCTGATGCAAACTGTGCACAGGGTGTCCATATATTTGATTGAAATCGAGGTCTTCTCATAAACTTTTCCTGATATTCCTGGTTTGTTTTGTTGTGATATTGGTGTTGTCTTGTACATGCTAATAGGTTTATACCTGTTTCATGAACTGAGGTGCATTAAACAGTTCACTGCAGCCATACATCACTCTTTTCCCCTGTTTGGTCTGACAAAAAAAACAAACAAACAAACAAACAAAAAATATCATCATTATGTGTCATTTATAACAGCAGCAATATTCCCCCAGAAAAATCAATCAACATACCTTTGTGTAGTCAACAAGATTTTGATACTCTATGTAATTTCCCCCACCAACAACAAAGACAATCGCCTATAAAATAACACAGAGGCCACATTAATGTTCACAGAGAGAAAACACTTATCTGCTGAGCACCAGGCCTGAACTACAGTGCAGGACAGAAAGCAGAAAGCCTGTCAGATACTGCAGGATTACAGAAAACATCATGATGTATCATAAATTGCTCATACACAGCACCTTTAAATGTACTATATTTAACAACTTGATTCACTTTTGTTTTGATATGAGAATAAAAACTAACTATAAAACATCTCCGTGTTGATTGCATCAGTGTGCACCTTAACAAATGAATCTGGGACAAAGCTTATCTAAAGCCAAACATCAGAGTTAATTCAATCACACAACCTGATTAATAGTTTTATAAACTTCATAACTCTGCCCTAACAGGAATTCATCATCACTTGTCCAAGCCTACCTCCTGAAACTGATTCTTGTTCCTTGGAATTGAGCTGCAAAGGTGAAATGAAAAGAATTAATCAATCAAATCTCACTGGCGGTGAGCGACTGCAGCTAATAAATAACATTAAAATAATTTCTCTGTTATGCTGTAAATATTTTTAGGTGATACATTTCAGTTCTGGTGGATCCTTTATTCTCCTGTCTGAAATGTATTTACTGAAATGACAGACCTAACTCCATAATTCCAACCACAGTCTAATAGTCGCCATAATAAGGCTGGATAAGATAAATGTACAGATACAGCTTTACAAAACTGAACTGGTTCTTAAACTTACTCCCAAACTACAGGATCTTACCTTTCACTGCCGCGAAGCATCTTTGGATCAAAGTATCTGTAGTCATCCGTCTCCTGCAGAAACACAGAGTCGATTATGTTACACGACACATGAACACATTAACGGCTACAAACCCCCCCCCGCCCTCCCCCCCACATCAGTCTGCACTAAACTCCCATCAGGATCCGAATGCTTCCTGGCAACCATGTGTTCAGGGGTCACGACCCTGAACTAGCAGAAAAACTCAGATGTTCCTGTCCTGTTTATTTCAGCCAAATTAGAGAGTGGTCTTTGGAGAGCGCGGCCGATGGCTTTGGTCCTCCTCACTCATCCTCCCTCCTGGCCGAGGCCGCACTCGTCTCTTCTCCCACAGGACCTCAGTCAGCCTGACCTGCCGCTCCCGCACACGCTTCACCTCCAGAAAAAATACTTTGCCGTCAGCTTGCTGAAAGAGGAGCACCATGGGTGCTTCCAAGGGGCTAAATGCTCCAGATTTTTCTGCTATCACTTTACCCCAGTGCTGGGTAATGGCTAATACTATAAGCAAGTCAGAAACAGCTCTGAGAGGCCGGCACTATTGTTTTCACGGACACTCCAGGTGGATTACATGTGTCTGTGTGAGGACCGTCTGATGAGGGAGCAGAGGCGGTAAGATCTGGATACTGCTTTCTTCCAACAAGAGCCGTATTGTACAGGGCTCTGTAACTCCAGTAGCTGAGAAAACGATAATATTGTTATGTCCTATTCAAGTGTATGGTCAAGGGGATGCCGGGTTTGGGCAGAAGCACTTCCAGCCTGTAATGAGATCTGGTAATCTTTCTGCCGGCACTTATTGAAAGAGTCAGTAAGAGCAGAAAGCAGAGGGTGAATCAAGAGAAAATACCTTCTGTGTCAGAGCGGGAGAAAGAAAACGCCTGCAGGACAGTGGTATAAAAACAACACTACAATATATAAAGCATAAACAAAGTGATAAATATCCAGCAATAATCCATAACAGGGTGAGGGTATCAAATCTGTGGTGAAAGTCTCTAGGGAGTACCACGCTTCTGCAGTGCATTCTCTAGAAATCTCATTTCCAGGAGTCTTACTATTGAAAGGGTGTCGAAGATTTGCCACATCATATCCTCTCTGCACAGTTCCACATTTATAAAAGATCAGCATCAATCATTCCCTCGCACAAACTCGGCAGTTAGGCATTTTCAAAGGCAGACTTTTCCTTTAAAACGGTCCAACAACAACTTGAAATGAACCAATGCCAATGTACTTAAAGGGAAATTTCTCTCACAAGGCATACATGGGGACTTTGGGAACGTGCATGACAGAGTCCACTCTGTTTAAAAGATTCTCTATTGTTGCAGCTGGATTTAAAAGCAAACATCCTTCAAAATATTTTGACTAATTAAAAAAAATTACTGTTCACTTACTTGTCCATATATTACATATATTTCAAATTCGCTCTTATTATGATGTTATGGAAACAAGGCATATACACAAACACTCAAGCGGGGAGCAGTTGATACAAATAATTCTCATTTAAATAAAAAAACTATTAAAATAGCAATGATGCAAATGTGCCAGATGTTTACTGTATGCCAACCTTCTCCTGCTCTTCTGGGCTCTTCTCCACTGAGTCACACCCTTGTACTGTACTGGGGTAGAGCTGTATGTTCATCCTTAGGAGTTTATTTTTTGACAGAATTACAGTTATATAAATTGAATCAATTAATACACATGTGAATTTTAGGACCCAGTGGGCTTTATTTACATAACATTATAAGGAATTAACTTAACTTGCATGCAAAACTCCTGAACAGCTGACCTACCTCATACTGTCATTTTGCACATTAGGCTCAGTTTGCACACTGAGCTCCTTTCTACCGCATTTTCTAAAGTACTCGTACTCGTTAAAAGTCCCCCGATACCGGGGACCGATACCACGGTCTGAGAAATGT
>JBBKCR010000001.1:33302132-33319716 GCA_037577295.1 Ladigesia roloffi
ACAGAGAGAGACAGAGAGAGACAGAGAGAGACAGAGAGAGACAGAGAGAGACAGAGAGAGACAGAGACAGAGAGAGAGAGACAGAGAGAGACAGAGAGAGAGAGACAGAGAGAGAGACAGAGAGAGAGAGAGAGAGAGACAGAGAAAGAGACAGAGAGAGAGAGACAGAGAGAGAGAGAGAGAAAACACAACAGATGATTAATATCCCCCCCTAGGCTTTCAGCTCCAGGAATGAAACCAATCTCTACTTCTGGATCTTTCCGTGAGCTTCCCAGGGTTGGGAGCCGGGTACTGAGGGAGGATGGACTAGAAGGCCAGACGGGAAAAGATTTCTTTGTAATTTAAGTTGAAGCTCCAATGAGCACACAGTGTACGTGGGCAGAAAGCTAGCGAGGCTTGTGGAGTTTCTGAAAGGCTTATGTCCTGGATATTAAATTCTTGTACATAAAAGCAATGGAATGAATACTTAGTGAAGATTTATAACTTAAGCTGAAGTGAATGTTAATCTCGTCTGTGTCTGAGCTGAGAGGTGTGTGTCTCACCTGAACTGGCCAGTGCCCATGGTGTCGCCGGTGAACAGGCTGTTGCGGGCGTCTCGTAAATTCTCCCTCAGTTTCTTGTCAAGTTTCTGTAGAGAACAAGAGATATGGAACTGCGTGCCACGGAGAAGTGCGCAGAACTAAAACGGACACAAACACCGCACAACTAAGACGTGTGGTTGTTCTGTAAGTCTTTGCTCTGGGAATGGAAGGTGACAGAGTCTGGTTTTCATGGTGCGACATATGAGACTCGAATCTTACCACAGCGACCATTTCAGCTGCATTCCCTCTTGGACACCGGATTATTGGGACAGCACCTAAGAAAACAGGAAATGCCAGTTGCTTGCCAAAGGGAGGGCACATCACTTCTGTGCACATTATCTCTAAGTACACAACAATGTGTCAAAAGATCCACTGTTCTTATATTTCATCTACAAGGCTAGAATTTGAAGGAAAAAATATTAAGCCTAAAACAAATGTATTCAATTTTGCCATGTTAGATTCCAATTTCTCCTTTTGGTCTTTTTAAGGCAGTCTTCCACTAGATTGTACACTCATGTAGAAGTATTTAACATTTTTGAATATGTAATACAAAATATGATGAAGGGGTTTTAGATCTTGTGAACAGAAGAAATTTAAACATGCAACATAAACCAATACGCATATGAAGCATACAAACTATTGATAAGAAATGCTGCCATCTAGTGAAAACAAGTATTAACAAGACAAAATAAGCTTCCAGTGACATATTTTACCACCACATGCAAAGCAGACTGCAAATAATTCCTTACCAAGGGTGACAAAAAAGCAAAAGAGGCTGTCCACAATGGTGTCCATGATCTCCTCCATGTCCGTGTCGATGATATCTGGCTTGTTGATGGCTGAAACAGGAGCAAACGTTTTGTTATCCACCAAAGCAAAAAATATCCTTTGCTTTAAGATATTATTGTGTATATTACAGAGATAGTTTAGTATAATATATTGAGATTCTTAAATTCATTTCATAAACAAAACTTTGTCTCTCACTTTGTTCTTAAAGTCTATCAAGAAGAGAGGAAGCTCCTTGTCTCTGCTGCTCTACAGGGAGAAGTTCCTCATCACTGTGCCCACCAAACAGGCTTGCTTTCTCTCACCATGCATCTACCAGCCTTGGACACACAGTTCACTTGATGTCTTTGCACTATTGCTAACTATTAACCAATACTAGCAACACTTCACCAGACCTGTTTTGGAGATACTCTGTCCCAGCCATCCAGCCCTCAACATCTGACTCGTCACAGTTCAGATCCTTACACCTGCTTAACTGACTGTTCAGTTACTGACTAATACAGCACCATCTCATACATTAGGTAGACCTCAGAGTGAACAACACACAGAGCAGGGGTTCCTAATGAAGTGGGAATTTTGAGCATCCACATCATTAGAAAAGATCATCTCAGAACTAATGGTCTTTATTTGCATTTTGCAATTCCCCCCAGAATATTTGACCTATCCTGCAGCCATTCAGCCCAAGTCACTACCATCCACATACTTTTATTAGTCTGCAATGACAAAAGACTCCTGAGTCACTGCAGACCTTCAAAATAAACATCTTCTGTACCAGAAGACATCTCACCGTGATAGGATATCTGTTCTTTGCTTTGATTGCAGAGGACGAACATATCATCTTCTAGTGTGATGAAGTTCAAATATTGATCAAACACCTATGGAAAGATAAATGAGATTTTTACCGAGACACAGGGTTGGCATTTCTGCAGAATTAGCTGTAAAACATGTCAGGTGGCACCAAAGTGGCACCAAAGTGGCACCAAATGAGAAGCACTAAAACATTAGAAATAAGTCAAATATGATCTTTATTTAAAAGGGTCACACATTTATTAAAACTACTGGGTACGTGAGGCATTCAGCAGGTGCACAATGAAGTGTGCACATCAGTACAGCAAGGTATAGAGTGGCAAGAAAAATGATGAACATTTTGAAATTTACGGTTTTCTGTGTTCCTTTGTCATAAAATATGGTCTGATCTTGATCCTCATATTGACAAATACAATGTGGATAAAATAGTGCAAGTATATCCAGATATTTCGTGTTTTTACTGAGAACAACCATAAACAACTCCTAGTGCTGGTGGAAAAACGTCAACCCTGGAGTTAATACATCAAAACAGTCATAATGACCCTAAAAGTGCAACAAAGACTCACCAACGTCATAAAGAATCAACCAAGTGACACGCAAAGATTTCAAAGCATCATCGGATCTGGCTGACATCAGTAATAATACACTGAACAAGCAGGGTGTCTATGGCAGAACCCCACTAAGGAAGCCACTGCTTATTAATAAGAGCGTTGCTGCATGCCTGAATATTCAGAAAGAGCATTTTGACACTCCAGAGTGAAACAAAGCTTTAACTGTTTGGAAAGAAAACAGCACTGCACCTTGTGTTAAAAGGGCACCGCATTTCATCATGAAAACATCATCCCAACTATAAAGTGTGGTGGGGGAGAACTGTGATGTAATGCTTTACTGCATCAGGGCCTGGTCAGCTTGCAGTCACTAAGGGGCAGATGAATTTCAGGGTAACCTAAGAGTATCTGTACCCCAACTCTGTAAAAGAGCAACGGACAATAACCCAAAACACCGGGGCAAGTCCTCAACAGAACAGCTTCACAAAAACATTATACACCTTTTAAAGTTTCCAACACCGAGCCCAGACCTCAGTCCAATAGAGAGCAAGGTACTGTCCACACACACGGACTATAGGGGGCGCTTTACATCCCTTTAAAATTCCTCCTGAACAACGTGCAGGTGTGATCCACGGGTGTATTTACTTTTTCTACCACTAAAAGTGTTTTATGGTTGTAATAAACGAAGACATGAAAGATCTGAATGTTTTGTGTCATTATTTTTAGCACATTATATTTGTCAATACCCTTGACTTGATCCCATTTTATGATAAATTATTGCAGAAAACCACGACATTCTTAAGGGGTCACATCCTTTTTCTAGCCACCATAGAGGGAGTGGTGTTATGTACTGCTAGGTTTCAAACGTACCAACTCATTTGCTATATTCATTATATCTCATGTTTATGCTGGAAATGAACTTTGGATAAATTCAATGAAAACAAATTAAACATTTCTTTACTAGGTTACAAATAATCAAGGTAGAAAATGAGAACACATTTTTAGTGTAACTTACCTTGGTCACCTGGTTCACAGCATTTGCTCCAAGAGCTGCACTTGCAATGTCCTCCAGTTTGCTTCTGGAGATTGCAGAGATAAAGTTCAAATAGTAGGACTCATAGAGTTGGTTCCGCAAGTCCTATAAGAACCAGTGCAAAGCAGGGAAAAAGACTTGAAATATTTTTGTTACATATAAATTCACAAATAAATGTATGCATAGACTTTGATGCCATGGAAGATTAAGAGTGATGATAGCATTCAAAGAAGCTGAACTCCAGACTAAATAAAATACATATTTGGGTACAGATTACCACTTACCTGACATATCCTGTCTATATTCTCTTCTGTTGGCATTACAAAATAAATGGCAGGAACATCTGGAATGGGATCTCGGTCTGAATGCAATAATCTAGTATACAAAACATGAAAGACATTGAAAACTATCTATACATACATTTAAACTTATACATGCACACACAAATATTACACATACACAGTCATAAACGAAATTATTCATACCCCTTCAAAATTTTGATTTAGTTCATTTTATTCAACAAGCAAGTTTCTTCTTGATTGGAAATGACACAGGCCTCTTCCAGAAGATAAGAAGACGATATACAAGAGGCATTATAGTGGAAAAAAGGCTTTTGTACTGATTATTGGGAAAGGTATGAATAACGCTGAACATGCCTCTTCTTGTTCAAATGTAAATAAAAGCTGAGAAATATTTTTCTCCGCAATGATGCCTCTTTCACGTTGTCTTATTATCTTCTGGGAGACGCCTGAGTCATTTCTAATCAAGAAGAAAGTTGCTTATAACTAAGCCAAAATTACCACGTCAAAATTTGTGTGTGTTGGTTTGTGTGTGATATTTCTATACACACACATTTTGATGCGATAATTTTGGCATAGTATATATAAGTGTGTGTGTATGTGTGTGTGTGTGTATATATATCTCGAATACAAATATAAGTATTTGTCCAAATGCTGTATTTGTAAAAAAGTTATTTATGCCTTTCTAAATAATGTATTTGTATTTGGCTCCATATATATATATGTGTGTGTGTGTGTGTGTGTTGTATATATAAAAATATAAATAAAAAACCTATATAAAATGTAAAAAATAGAATTAACCATCACTGCAAGATTTACATCAAAGGTCCTTACAGATGAAGAGTTATCCCCAAGTCTCTTAACTCTTTCACTGACAAAAGGGGAGAGATGATATCTTGGCCATGACGATCGTAAATAAGAACCTAATTAGAAAGCAAATTGACAAGTAAAATGTTATAACCTTATTCATCAATACATAACAAGCCATTTGATTGTACACAAGAAACAGCCACTACCTTCCAAACTGGTTCAGCCGTCGTGTTTTTCAGAGGTGGGGCATTGAAGTTAAGCATTCGCTTTAAGGCAGCTACGGGGAAATTAATTAAATAGATCATTAGCCAATGATGAACTCACAGAGACTGTAACAGAAATCAGGGCAAACATATCTTAGCTCACGTCATTTGCTTGGCGCGTGTGTGGTGTTAAACTACTTGATAGATATCTATATCTATATCTATATCTATATATCTATATCTATATCTGAATCGATCCTAAATCTACATGTTCAGAATGTACACAACTCAGAGACACAGAGTGAACCACAGCTAGATGTTCAAAGGAAACTAAGGAAACTAGAGGTAAGTAACAACTTTCGCTACGATACATTCTGCCATGTAGTTTAGTCTGTGTTTGCCCGCTGACAAGATGCTCTTTAAATAAGTAATGTTTTGAAGGAAGTGTATGTTTACACAAGAATATCTAAACGTTGACTAGCTAGTCAGGTTGAACGTAGACATTTTTCATAATGCTGTCTAACCCAAAGCATGATTCTTAGAGTTTATTGGCTATGGGGGTAAAGGTATACATGGCAACATTTTAAATAAACCGCACAACTGTTTAAAAAACATATAATTCCTTAACAAACCCGTCTGCTTCTCCCGGATGGACGCGGCCATCTTTATTTATGCAGCGTTGAGTCGGGTGACGTGGCAGATCGGAGGAGCAGCACAGCGACATCCAGCGGAAAAGCCGAGCAGCTCGGACCCCGGATAAACAACCCCACTTTGTCATCCATCCAGATCCACAGCATGTGATCGACAGAAATGTGATTGATCAAGAAGTATACGGTTTGTATTTTCGGTGAACATGTGGAAAAGGGTTCAGTGCAAACAATGTTAATGTTCATAGCAGAGTTAAAAAGTACAAAGTGTCCCTGTGTTGCTGGCTGCCCTGGGATGAATGGGTTAAATGCAGAGAAAGAATCTTGCGGTGTTCTGTAGTGTGTTCACTCTTGTCGACTAATTCAGTCTAGTTTTAGTCAATGAAATTGTATTTTAATCTCTTTTTTAGTAATAAAATCCTATTTAACACAGTCAAGATCATATGAGTTCCGAGTAGAATAGACAAAATCTAAATGTTTCTCTAGTCAAACCTATTGCACAATTCAAACAAGGTTATCTTATTATTATATTATTTTTACCTTACAGACTCAAAAATACTATCTGTCCATTCCAGACACAGAAGACACTCTGATTAGAATTTATTGCAATAAAACCCACATTTTTAATACTACCAAAGTCTTCCCAGTGTTTGCCTGAACTTACCTGAATATTTTATTCCTGAACAAACAGACTACACAACCAAAATTTTGGATCAGCTTTATTGCATGGATATATCGTAGTTGGGTGAAAATTAGGACTAAATTACTAGGGCCACACAAAAAAAAAACTCGATCTTATGGGGGTCCATGTACACAGCTTGTGCATATGGCCCAGAATTTCTGCTACGTCCCTGGTGGGAAAGGTTGTTTATCAAAATGCTGTGTGTGTGTGAGATTTCTCTTTCCTTGGTGCTTTAAAGGCCCCGCGTCCCAATATTTCTTCTTCTCAAACTAGATTTAATTCACAGTGCCACTAAATGGACAAATGTTTTGGGAAATAACTGTTTAATTCTAAGAGCGAGCGTCCCAATACTTTTTTCCTCCCCTTCGTATCATGAAAGAGAAAACGTCACATCTAGTTATAGTCAACAAAAATGAAGATATTTTAGCCATTTTTAGTTTGTAAACCAAATTTAGTCTCGTTCTTATTCCTCAACAATATTACATTTTATATTTCGTTTCGTTATCGTCACATGACCAGCATTTAAGTTTAATCTTGTTTAATTTTTGGCATGTGATAAATGTAGATTGACGAAAGCAACACTAGTGTGAAAACTAATATACTCCTCTGTGCACACGATTACACTGGAATAATTTATTGCAGAGATAGTTTTGTATTTGTTTAATTCTTTAATATCCCAGTGACAATCATAATCAATATTCCTGCCAAGTATACTAAAAATATACTGAAACATACCCCATCTTAAACATCAACAAACACACTTCTAATGATGCACTTTTTAGTTTGGTGCCAATATTTTACTAGTAAGTACTCTGGTATTTTGATAGACAAAGAATTCTTACACTTAGGGAGACAATGAAAAAATAATTACATAATTTAACAAGTATACATCATATATAGTTTTCATTTTCAAAGCAATATAAAGAGTGTTAAACATTTGACAAAACACCTACAGAAAAAAACTAAACAAAACAAATGTAATTGCAATTGTTCTCACTGTACTCGTCACGGGATTTTCCTGAAATTTCACAGATTGTTTCTATGCACTATGAAACACAAAGTACTTAATATGTGCTTAACTCTACCTTAATATACCCCTGAAAATATGCCCCCCCAAAAATTGGCCCTTAATTTTACCTTATAAGTGGATTTAAGGTATGAGTGTAGAACCCCTTAATCCTAAACTAAAGGCATTTTTCAGGATGTTCAGTTAATTAAGGGGCAAATAAAAAAACGAATAGAAAAATTCAGTAGTTTTGCCCCTTAATAAGCTTTAATCTGTACTTTCCCCCTTAATTTTCCATAATTTCCAGGAAATTAAGGTTATTTTAGGGGGTAAAATGAAGGGGTTTGGTTTTCGTACTGATGCCATGCCATATGTTTTGGATACACTTCAGACCTCCCTTATTTTTATGGAGTCATCTACTGGAGTAAACATGTGGTAAATGTGTCATGGCAACTGATACAAAACACTGAAAAGACTTAGAAATATAAACTGAGGGGAATTCATAAAACTAAATTAGACAGGATATGAAAAACCACAAAAGAGTAGAAAATGACCTTTAAAGCAGGAGTCACCAACCTTTCTGAAACTGAGAGCTTCATCAGTTACTGAGGAACCAGAAAGGCTACCGGGTTCATACACTAGTACAGAGTTTACATCTTTTAAATGCTTTTTTTATTTTTATAGACGTTGTCATTTTCAAATAGATATAAATGCAAATGTAATTAAAGAAGAATAGCAACAGGATGAAATTACATGTTAGACGTTGGTCACTGGTGAGTTGTGCTATATTTTGGACCGGTCCGTGAGCTCTCGTGGTCTTTGGGGGCACGTTGGTGACCCCTGCTTTAAAGTCTGAATCCCTGTTCATATAATTAATTTCTCCTTCGCCTGGGAAGATTCACAGAATTTTAATGAGTTTTTGATTTCTATAAGAGACCGGAAATTATTCTTATGTACAGAGAAAAAAAAAAAAAGGATTAAATTTGTGAGAACTGCAAATATTTAGGCCCATAGCTATCATCAAACATCAAGCTGTTTGCACAGCTGGGAAAGGAGCAAAGATATCTACACAGGCAAATGAGTTAAATGGAGGGGGAAAATTAAAAAAGAAAGAAAAAAGAAACTCCAGCAATCTTCCACTGTTGCTGAACTGATCACTGCGTCAACAGCACTTTCGAGATCTTTGGTCAGAGCTCTTCCATTTCTGTCCCATATTTCAAATATTGTCAACAGCTACTGTCATAGAGCTCTTCAAAACCCAAGTTACTGACCTGAACCGCTCTCCTGTTTCCTTTCTACAGATGACTGAGCAGGATAACACAACAATGGTACTTCCAAACATCTGCAGTTTTTTTGCAATATATACCAATGTAATAGCCCAGCTATACAGTTTTTTTGTTTTTGCACATTCTTAGAGTAAAGCTTATATGCTAATGTCCTGTAATAGTGGTAATGCAAACCAGCTGAATATTCCTGTTACTCATTCTTTATTTTTGGTGGAGTGCAAAATTGAGCTGAAATGCGCTTCAGTACCTAATAGACTAGCGCATTTAACATACACAATAAACATAAAATTACAGAAATGTAAATATTAGCACCATTACAATCTGTGTACACTGTTCCACTCTGACCTGTAATGACCCGAGAGAGTTCAAATTGCCTGCATCACAGACACCTGACAAACCGCGTACTCCAAGTTCCTTTTGAAGAGATGATAGGAGGAAAGCACAGGTAGAATGAGGAGGTTCGTTTCAGTCTGGCTTCGGGGAAAGGCACAAGAGGAGTCCCGAGAGGTAAAGAATGTTAACAGGGGTTCTGGGTTAAAGCCAATGGCAGGGATCACATCAGCAGCAGTAGCAAATAAAAGAATGTCCTCTAGCGATGTTGCACACTTTCCATCTGGAACAAAAGAGGAAAGGGAAGATTATTTTAAAATAACTATCAAAAAAAAATCTAAACTCCTTGGGGTTGGCTGATTAAACACATAAAAGTCAACCAATCAGCTCAACCGCAAAAATTCAGAACCAGTTTCAAGTAAAATTTACATATTTTAGTCACATCTCTGGATTTGAACAGTCATCATATTAATATGTAGTAGCTCACTTCTCAAATCTGATTAACAATGAGGTCAGAGTCGAAATCCATCACAGCTTTTAATTAATTTTTTTCAGCAGAAAACAGGAGTCGATCTCATCTGCTCCTTATAACATTTGAGAGACGAGTTTCCTAACAGTGGTTTAACTGAGATTGTATAGGAATGCATGCATATATTTACTAGCTGTTGATCGGCTGCTTATAGTTATGGTGACTTCTTACTGGTCAATATTCTGTGCACGCATCTCCGGAGCCCACCCCATGCTCTGTGCACGATTAACCCACGTTTAATTCTCGAATAAAACAACTTGTTTTGTTTTTTTTGAGAGTATGTTTCTATCCGAGGAAGGACAGAAGGGCGCGAGTCATCAGGATCTGGTCCGTATGTCCACGTACACACAATGAGATCCATTTTTTTAGACTTGTAGTCAAGACCGCCTCAACCAAGACCAAGACAATACCAAGGCCAGAAGGTATTGAGACCAAGACAAGACCAAGACTTCTTGTTACTTAGTACAGTCTGAGATCTGGAACAGATTAACAACAACACTGATTATTATGCAGTGTTTATTTTTTGCAGGGAAAGCAGTTAAAAAACCTCACACTCAGCGTCCTCCTGTTTACACTCCAAAATGTTATGAAATTAATATATATTAAAATATTTTTCAGCTTTCACCAACTTGATTTCTTAAATTAGCATCAGTCCTTGCCATGAAAAGCAAAAATTCATTCAAATTAAGGATTTTAAGTCACGAAACTCTCAAATCCGAAACAACAAAAGCACCTGATGATGGGAGCCACAGACGCGCTCAATTTATAAGGGTGCCTTTTTTGGCACCAAACTGCTAGAAATAGCCTCCCCTATTTACAAACAAGCTAAATCTGCGCTACAACATGTTTGACTGCCCTGCCTCTCCTGTCCCCACACTCAGGTCTTCCCACCTTCTCCAGGTCTTCTGAAGTGTGTAAGAAAATGCTGACCATGTTCTATCACTCTGTGGTAGGGAGTGCTATGTTCTTTGCAGCGGTGTGCGGGTGCAGTGCAGTGTGGACAGCTGATGCCAACAGGCTGAACAAGCGGATAAAAAGGCAGGTTTGGTCCTGGGTGTCAGACTGGGGTCCCTGACGGAGGAGCCTGAAATTAGAATGCTGAAAAACGCAGCAAAAGACTCCCAGTGCAAAACTGAATGTCACAGGAAATCCTTCCTAAAAAAGACTCGTTCTGTAGATGATCTCAGGATTAATATTAATGTCAAATGATTCTTGCTCGGATAGGGCAACAATACTCATCTGCTCTTGTTTACGCACCTGTATGTTATTGAATGACTTGTCACACACAATCTCCTGCAGCTAACACTCATAACCACTGGACCAAACACCGTCACTTACTTAACTACTTGCACTAAGTGTATTTTATTATAGATGCCATAGTTTTATATTGTTATATTTTGTAAATATAATTTACTAAAAGCACTTGTGCTGAAGATGAACCCGTGTAATTTCACTGATGCACCTACAGTACAGCTAGAATAAATAAGGGATGGATTTTCTGGCAGTGTGGTGCCAAAAAGGCATCACTATAAATGTTGTATTTCTGTAGTTCACATGATCAAGTGCTTTAAATAGTTTGTATTTGAGAATATCAAGACTAACCTGTGTAAGTTTCACTGATGTGAAAACCAGAATTAAAAAGGGATGCCATTTCTGGCAGTGTGGTGCCGAAAAACGCATCCCTTTAAATGTAAAATTTTTCTACTTCTTTCAAATACAATTTACTAAAGTGCTTTTAGTAAATTGTATTTGAGTGTGTAATGACTAACCTGTGTAAGTTTCACACATTTAGCTACAATACAGACATTATAAATAAAGGGATGCCTTTTCTGGCACCAATTTGCCAAAAAATTATTCCCCTTAACTAAGCATTTCTGCAGCTAACATCATCAAGTACGGTACTTTTAATCATTTGTACTTGAGAAACCTGTGTAAGTTTCACCAATGTGGCAACAGTATAAATACAATAAATTGGGGATGCCTTTTCTGGCAACATGGTGTCAAAAAATACATCCTTTAAAATTAGACAATTTTGTTGCTCTCATTTTCAAATGCTTTTAGTAATTTGTTTTTGAGTGTGTCTTGTCTGACCCATGTATGTTTTACTGATGAAGCTACAATAAAGACACTTTTATAAGGTCATGCCTCTTCTGGCAGTGCTGTGCCAAAAATGGCATCCATATAAATCCTGTATTTCTGTACCTCCCACCATCAAGTGCTTGTATTACTTAGTATTTGAAAGTGTCACAAATTAATTGTGTAAGTTTCACTGCTGTAGCTGCAGTACAGCCAGAATGAATAGGGAATGCCTTTCCTGGCACCAGGAGCTTTACATTTCTGTACCTCTCATCATCTAGGACTTTTAGTCATTTGTTTTTAAGTGTGTTGTGACTACGCTGTGTACATTTTACTGATGTCGCTACAATAAAGACAAATTCATTATGGGATGCATTTTCAGGCCCTTATCAAGCTTTTTATAATTTTAATCTGAAAATGTCACACACATACCTGATGCTATCTACCTTTATATTTGCGACAGTAGCCTGCTAACTGGGCTGTTATCTGCAGAGCTAATGTTACAACCACATTTTAAGAGTAAAAAGCAAGGCAACCATATACAGCAAAGAAACAAAACTATAGATCAGGCCATCTGAGCTGTCGCGCTCATAAACACAGAGCATTATGACCAAAGAACTCTTATCACCTATCGCAATTTCTATCCACTGCACGACTATTGACAGGCTAGCTGAATCCATATTAATTTTTTAAAAAACTCGGAGAAATTTTCATGTCATGGTACATTTAACCAGCGCCAGGCGAATGGCAGTAGAACTCCTCACTTGAGTCAATCAAGCGCAGATACAAAACGCAACAAACACGCCTATGGCATTCAGAGTGCGCTCATTTATACAGGATTCAAACGTTCTTGTGGACCGGGTTTAACAGTTACATCTAGTAAAGTACGAGAAAACCTTTTGAGTAACATTAGAATACTTGTGCAGATCAAGTCATCCTACTCGAATGTCATGTTTTATTTATGTTCAAGTTGCTAAAAAAAACTAGAGTTTCTCTAGTGAAATATAGTCCAATGTGTGTCGGTGCTGGTCGGTGGCTAATTTTGGCCACTGCTTTTTTCTTTGGGCTTTTCTGATTCTGTTTATTCTAGGACCTTTATTTTGATACCTTGTTTGGTTTTGTTCTGTGTCACAGGGGTTGTTGGTATCACGTGTTGGTGTGTGACTTGTTAAAACTTGTTAGGTTCACCTGTCTCTTGTTTATTCCCTGTTCAGTTTGTGTTTTTAAGCCTGTGTCTCTTAGTTCCCCGTTATCGCCTCACGTCCCTCGTGTGCCTTGTCCATGTTTTGTATCTCTGACGGCCCCTGAGCCTGGTTTTAGTTCTTTTTTTGCCTTTTGTTTAAATAAAATCCCCATAATGGACCCCTGGTTTTCTGGTTCCCTCCTTCGAGGAAAATCACAGTCGAGCTCTCATGACTTCAACTGTGACACAATGTCTCGGTTTATGATTAATACACACCGAGATGTAATCTTGTTACGGTGCTGACCTACCTAGCATAGTCATGCATTTGCAATTACTCTGATAAAATCAGATTAAAGGAAGAATTCAACGTCAAAAGTTCTAACAAAGCCGTAAAGCAGGTAAAATGATCAAATCTGTACTTGATACCAGCTCCTTCTGTAAAACTGACAAAAGAAAAAGAAGAAGAAAAAAAGGCATAATATAATCACAAAAATTACCTTCACACTCCTGCAGATACTGCTTCCAAAAACCCAATGTCAAATGTTCTCTTGCTTGGTTTTCCTCCTCCTCAGAAAACCGAGCAGTAAAAAGAGAAAACATGGACTCTGCTGTCATCCTTTCAACTGGGCCACAGAAAATGGAGTAGAAACCTTCAGGACACGCCTGGATGCGCTCAAAAACACCTAACGTCTGGAGGCCTGCACGAAATCTAAACAAATAGTTAACAGTTAATTCTCTTAAAGAAGTGCATTTCGACATTCTAACAGTGCCGTGAAAAAGGATTTGCCCATTTTCTGACTTCTTCTTATTTTGCATGTTTGTCATATTAAATAATTAAGATTATCAAACTAATTTAAATATTTGACAAATATAACCCAATTAATCACAAAATGCAGCTTTTAAGTTTTAATATATATATATAAGTTTTTAATATTTATTAAAGGGGACATACTATGCAAAATTCACGTTTTAATAAACAAGTTATAATTGGTCTATGGGCTGTAAAACCCGTTCATGTCGTACTTTGAAAAGAAATCACTCACACTAAGAGATATCACCAGCTTAATTCTTGACAGTTTGGGTCCCTTTTAAAAGGAGCCATTTCAAGGGCTCTGTCTATTTTATGGAAATAAGCTTTTGCTGGCCACATCCCACCCTTCCCATGCCTGCTCATTTAAACTCTGAATTTTACACATTAGAAGCCATGTCCTTATCATTCTGTGGAATGATGAAACAAAAGTTACATTTTTGGTAGGGGTGCGTCCTGTTACATCTGGTGTAAAATAGCACAGCATTTCACCAAGAAAGGCATCCTGCCATCAGTAAAAAGTGTTGGTGTTGTAATGGTCTGAGCCGTTTTGCTGCTTCAGGACCCTGCTGTAAATAAACTAGTTATTAGGTTTAGAGGGCAATTACCTTTTCGCATAGGGCAATGTAGTATGGATAGTTTACCCACTAATAAACTCACTTAAAAATGGCATTTTATTTATACTTGGGCTAACTTTGTCTAATATAAAAAAAAAATAAAAAATTAATTAATTAAAAAGAAATCAGAATAAGGCAAATACTTTATCACAGCTGTACACTGTATAACGGATTTGAGAAACCAACCTTTGAAGAGGCAGTTGCAACCTTAGGATCAAGTAAAAGTTGAGAATGTCTTCAAGCAGTACGTTTTTCTCAGCCAGATTTTTGACGTGTCTTCGGCAGCCTGCTATTTGCAAATACTCCGACGCAGACCCCATTGCTCTCTTCAAGTCTGCCAGTGAGTTTGATTCTGCAATCTGAAACAGTAGTCCAGTTAGTTACACAACAGGTTTAAACAAAACAACAATATACACAGTAGTGGAGACAAATACAAATACAGTTTTCGGACTGGCACAAATAACCTGTTTTTTTTACGAATACCATATTCGGACAAATATGTGGTTCGGGACTCGCCGTGGGATCAGAAAGTCGTGGGTCGATCCTTCAGACTGCAGGAACCTCTGAGGTACCCTGAGTAAGTACCGCTCCCACACACCTCTCCTCGGTACACTCCCCACACACTTCTCCCCAAACACTGCTCCCAGAGACCGTCTCCACACACCAGTCCACACGGGTGCAGAGTTCATGGCTGCCGCTGCTTCACTTGGTGAATGGGTTTAAATGCAGAGGAGGAGTTTGGTGCTGTTCACACTGTGTGTGTGGTGTGTTCACGTTCAAGTTCAGGAGGAGATTCTGACGTTGTTTGGGCGCTGCACTATTAATTTTACCCGAATACAAATACGAAAAAATTTCCCTTTTAAAAAATACAAATAGCGCCGCTCTGCACTCCCATAATACACAGTATCACAGTGCATCACTCTCAGACTAATTAAACATACAATCAATGTAACTCACCATTTTGATTTTGTGTGTTATAGTGACATTTCCCAGGTCTTCAACAGTTAGACTGTAATCTGGTGGGTAATGGAACAGGCTGTAGTAGAGTGTGGGAGAGAAAAAGGCCACAGGAGGCCCACCATGGACGAGAGAGATGGCCAGCAGACTTCCAGTCTCATAGTATAGATCATCCCTCAACACTGTACAAGAACACCAACATTAACAACGCTCGCCCTGCTGCTTTATTTTCACAAGACACTACACATGACTTATATGGGCTCTGAAGCAGCTCACAAATATTAAGCATGTCGTCTACATTGTGAGAAAAGGTCCTACCTTGAGAATTCAAAGCCAGGTTTTTAGCCCCCTCAGGACCCTCAAAAACACTTGAGTTCTGCAAGTTTTGCAGGAGGAGGCTAAGGAATCGACGCTGGTTTACCACCTGTTGACTCTGTTTGCTTCTGGGAAAACTCACAGACAGTGTGTGGCAAGGGTTGAAGTCACTCTGCCGCAAAACCTGGAGTGCAGCTTTAAAGACCTGGTTATTTTCCAGCTGCACTGCTGTGGTCTGCTGTGGGGTTATCTGAGTGGCAAGGTCCATTAAGATCTCCGCAGGACTTGCATCCACACAGCGCCTGACAAGGACAAACAGATACGACACATGTAGAATGCCGTCACTCATCACAAAACACTATTTTCAACCTTACTGAGTTGCCTGGAAAAAAAATCCCCTATGGTGACTTATGTGAATATAGGCACATACTAAAACGTGCTCCAATGGGCAAGATCCATTAGGCACAGGAATAATATTTTATGTGGCCAATACAAATTTAACAAACTCTAAAATAAAAGTTACCTTTTTAAAATGAGTGAAGGATGAAGGTTGGTCAGACGTCTTTTGAATAGTCGTTTCTTCTCTTGCTTTTCTGCCAGTGGTGATTTTACATGGTTCGGTAAGATGGATACTGTTACAAACGCAGGAAAACGGGAAGATAAAGATTTGAAAAGACTGAAAACTAGACTCCTGTATGATAAATAAACAGAATCTAATTTTATCATTCACTTCCCTATTTTGAAGATGTTCAAGTAATCCGTTTTTCTCAGTTTGTTTGAGCTTACCTGTTCCTTCAGCAGCAGCTTTACAGTCACCACAACTCCAGGCCGTCTCATAAAGCTTGAGGGAGGAACATTTTCGATGCGTTCCACTGGATCCACAGAACGAACATCGAACAATCTCCAACAACCTATTAGGCCACATTTGATATGAACATTAGTTACTATTTTAAAGTCTTTGTGATACAATCAAATGCCTATTTTATCTTCATCCAACACATCACCTTCAAGAACTGATTGTTCAGTTGCTACCAAACATGCCACTGTAATGAGTGATTCAGTATTTACTTCACCTGTGAGTGTTTGTTGTAAATGATCCAGTGCATTTATTGACAAAGCACTGAAATTAATTTTCAACTCCACTGAGGTTTTATTCTTGATAACATCAGCAGTGTGTTTCAAAACTTTGATAGACAGGAGCAGTTTAATTGATTTCAGAAACGTTTGTGATCTGAGCACATTTAACATGTCAAAATTTGTTTGTTAAAAAACAAAAAAACAATTCAATTAAAAATAGTGATGCATAGTTTTCAGCTTAAAGTTAAAAATAACTGAATATTGAAGTTATTGAAATATTGAACTGAACTTCTGCTTACCCTGACTGTGCACAGTAACTGCGTCCTTTATGACAACAACATTTCACAGCATCACAGTGCTGGTACACTTGTAATAGTTCCCCATATGCATTTTCCTCCAGTTCCCATGATGCATCTCTAAAAAGAATAAGGAATTTTGTATAAAATTCTGTAAATAAAATGTTTCAGATGAACAAACGTCTACAATGTATAAACAATACTGTACCTTTCTGGAATGTATATTCCCATTCTGAGCATTTCTTGCTGAAACTGGTCTTTGTTGTTGCATAACGTACATTTGAAGAAAAACATTGCAGCACTTTGTGCCTGAAACTAAGAGGTGGGGATGGGGAATCATTTTTGTTACTGAAACTCCTCAGTAGCATTCCGCTGTATGGTAAGTTTCTGTTAGGGTTACCTGAACACAGCTCCTATGAAACCAGCTTCCATGACAAGCAGGGCACTTGAGCACAGAGTGGGACAAAACAGGATCAATGGGCTCCAAACAGATGGAACAGCAGAGTGGCAGAGTAGGCCTGGTAGAGCAGGTCTGAATGGGTCTATGCTTTTTACAAAAAGACCTGGCAACAACAAGAAATATTAGAAATATATCATTTTCAGAGATTATACTTATATTTTGTCCCAACAATATGCATAAAAAACTTATATGCTACCAATTATAATACTCTCAAAATGTCTAACTTACCGTCTCCGTCTCCCTGTGTA
>JBBKCR010000001.1:33333929-33346560 GCA_037577295.1 Ladigesia roloffi
TAGTAAGTTAAAATGCAAAATATTTCATAATTAAGGTAAAATGTTAAATATACTAATAATTATAAGATAAAAATTAATAATAAAAATAAAAATGACAATGGTGAAAACATTTTATGGAAAATTTGTAATATTGCAAATATTGGGTTACATGGTGCATGATGTGGACAAACATAGAGAGGCAGAGCAAAAGACCAAAGATAAAAAAGGAACACTGACCGAGCAAGATGTCAGTCACATCAAATCCTGCACCACCGGCAGGTCAGCGGTGGAAATTAGTTCAGCAATCATTGCAGCATACAGTTCCTCCCATTTCAGTCTTACAGGTGCATATAGAGCCTGGAGGAGGTGGACCAAGAGGCCCCAAGGCAGACAACAGTGACAGCAATCCCAAGGCCTACCTGGAGTCTCTTAGGGGTTGTAGACAAATGTAAAACCAAGAATGGGACTTGGAATGCAGGGGAAGTCACCCTGCTGGCCTCCATACGAATAGGTCAGGAAATTCCACTGCCAAACTCAAACCCAGTGCAACCTGCAGGTTCAAGTAAATGACACAAACATGCCCATGCTGATATACACTGGAGCATGTTACATATGTCTAAATTTAATTTATGCTATTAAACTCCCTGTGTCAGGAAAATTTGTTAAGCATTAAACATAGAAATCTTTATTGCCTTTGTGCTTTAAGAACCTGCTAATACCAGTAACTGCTCCAGTTTAATTAACATTAAAGGAAAAACACAATTAGAATACCTGTTTTAGTATCAAAACAAACTCCCTTAAATATGTTAGGGAGAGACTTTTTATGCAGCTTGGAAACACAAATTTGGTGTACTCTGGATGGCGCATACATGGACAATATTATTTTTTCTTCCCTCCCTATCATACAGTAAATTTAGCTGACGAAAGCAACACTACATTAAAGTATGTAGATTTAAATCTATTTTCCCTGAAAATAGAAAAGTACCATGAAGATGGAGGGGAGAGCATAAAGTCTCACAGTTAAAATGACAATACTGCAAAGCACAGGTATAGTACCTGGGAAGACTGTTGATACATGGAACTAAAGCAATATCGCCCGCACAGCTGGAAGGGACCAGTAAAGCCCCACAGCCAATGACATTGGGACAGATGACCTCCTTTTGTAATGAAAGGCTTTAGAATGGATTGAAGACTAGGCAATTTAAACTGTATATTTGAGAGCTTTTATGACAGAAGCAGTGGCAAAAATGTTAAATGCAATATTAAATTCCTTGGCTGATGCACACAGGTCATTTGAAACAAGAGATGCGAATAGCACCAATATTAGCAACACCTGATTATGAAAAGCTGTTTCACTTGTAGGTTGCTAACCATTATATATAAATATATATATAAACTGTAATAAATATGCATCAGAAGTACTGATGCGAAGACATGCAGTGAGAAACATGCAGCAAAACAGCCCAAAGCATATTATAGTACTATTATATAACTACATATTGTAATATTATATATTATAGTACTAAATATAATAATATATTATGGCTATGAAAAAGCTTCTGTGTTAACAATGGAGTACCCATGGATTATTTACTCTAATCATATATTAATTGACAATAGCAGGATTGGATTAACAAAAGTAAGATTTTGCAGATTTAATTTTTGCTTACCTACCCAGATGTGAATCTTAAAATATGTACATCAGTTAATCCAGCAGAATTATTGCCATTTCAGTTTGAGGGAAAAGCCCAAGACTGTGTTGCAGAGTCTTTAACTCATTCAAGGATGATGCCAGATTTAGAGTCTGAATCAATTATGGTAGCAGATTTTACTTATTTTGTTGATAGGCCTTGTTAATATTTTTCCTGATTTAGTGTATGCTCATTGAGATACTCATTTGTTTGGGGCAATATGGAAACAAAGAGGGTTTAAAAAGACAGATGGTACTCCAAGGCACGTAGCAATAATTAAATGCCATGCACATATAAAAGGAAATGACTATGTAATTAAGAAAATTACTTGATGTTGATGAGGCAGTTATAAAGGCCTCAAAGACTGAAGTTCCTGTAATTCCTTCCAACAGTGGGCTGACACTGGGCTGGGCTCTTTGTTTGTTTTTTTGTTGGCTTTGTTGGTTTTATCCCTTTGTCTGTTCGATTAATTTACCAAAAAGTCAGCGCATGAGTTTATTTCCTGACCACTGACCCATGAAACACACCTAAGCGACCCATTGGTAATTAAAAAAAAAACTGACATAAGGTTGGGCCAACATACCCATATCTTTAAACACCTCCCCCCTTTTGGCATTTCATCGGTGGATGAGATGGATAGAGAAAGTATCAAGGGGGGCAGGTGAATGGCTATTTATAACATTTTTGTACACTTGCTAAAACCATAGACATTAAAAAAATTTTTATGCTTTCCATGCTGAATTAAATAATCTGGTTTAATGTGAGAACATATTTTTTTGGCAATTCATTAACATTAAGAGTGAGATTAATTTTCTATTTATTAACTATTATTGGTTGTGAGTAGTAGGCAATTTTCTGTAGGTATTTATGAACAACATACAGATATAAAAGACATCCACATTTTTAACATGCCTCTCTCTGTGTTAGTATTTATAAAGAAAATACTGAAATGAAAGACATCCACACCTTTTGATATCTCTCTCTCTCTCTCTCTCTCTCTCTCTCTCTCTAGCCCTCTCTCACCCACTCTTCTTTTCCCAAATATTCATTAAAATATTCAGCTGCATCGTTATTGACTGGATAAATTCACAATGTATTAAATGCTACTCTGCTGAATGCTACTTTTATTGAATATTATTTTGTTGGTATAAACACTTATGGGAGTGCAAAGATGGGTGCTATGTGTATTGTGTGTGGTGGGCCGTTTTATTGTCCCAGTCCACCTCTTTTTTTTGTGTTATTTGTCTATTTCTTATCATTATCAGTGTTAAAAACTTCTTATAAACTGTATGAACTGTCTGAGATTATTTTGTGGCAGGGTAGCATGAAACAATAGATTCTGCTGTCAATTTGTGCTACAGTAGCATTTTTCGAGAAGGCCGCATAAATAATTGTGATAGTTTATTTGGTCAGTGGTTGTATAAGTATTGTCTGTGAGTAGCCTTATGAAGACTATGTTTGAAAAAAGACCTTTGTGGCTTTGTGCTGGGATGCTGGCGAGCCAGATTTGTGAAACATGATACAATTTATTACAATAGCATAGCCTTGTTATGTGTGTGTGTGTGTAATCTACTGTTTTCAGTTTAGTAGTATTCTATGAATCACATCAACCAATCATGTTCACAACATGCCTAAACTGAACAATAACAATAGTCTTTGATCACACACTCAATAAAGCATACTTGGGCCTATAAATATCTTTGAAATAACCTAATTTAATTGAAGGCGGATAAAGTAGACGTCAGCAGCAGCAGGTCCTCGCCCTTTTGAAACAGAGTAAAGAGTGATGAAAACTAGCCACATAGATTAACGGCTTATTTCAAATAACAAAAAGCTCAAGTTAGTGTGAGCCGTGTCCTTGGTGGCTTGCTGCTATTATCCCTTTAAGCTTCAGTTTAAATGCCAGTATTAATTAAATACTGGATTTTGACATAAAATTTCAAAAGTGTGTGGCTTGAACAGGGTTAAGGATAGAGACTTCCTGTAAATTAGAAAACTGTTGACGATTTTGAAGTTTGAAGCGCAGTTGGAAGTGTCTATGTGCATCGTGGAGCTTTGCTGCTCGGAAGGTCCGTGATGGTCAAAAGTAATCAGACACCACAACGATTTTAACGGCTTTTGGCTAAAACTCCAGGGGTATTATGACAAACAAGGGGTCTTTGGAAAGCCCTCTCTAACTGTGAAATTTGATGGGGATTGGTGCTGGCTCCGTGGAGCTATACCACTCGTAATGTCCTTTGACTGCCTAATGACACCAGGTTCATCTGCATTGCTATTTACTGAAACTTTGGGTCTCAAAGTACTACATGTCTGCTATATAGTGATAGGGAATACACACACTATATTACCTGATATTTGTAACTACAATATTTTATTCATGATGTCGTCTTGTTGCCATCTTAGAGGGTTAAATACATACAGAATATTACACGCATGAAAAAATCTGTTAATAACAGGAACAGCCCACCAAACTAGTGATGGGAAGTTTGCATCATTTTACTGACTCGGATCTTTGAGTCTCATTCAGCAAAATGAATGAAGCACTGGAGCAGTGTTGTCGCAGCTCTCAGACCGTCCCTGCATATTACACCCCTGTGTGTTTTACTCTAAGAAGCTAACTGACGCAGAGCGAAACTATTAGATTGCCAACAAAGAATTGCTGGCAGTCAAAGTGGTGCTGGGGAAGTGGCGTCACTGGCTGGAGGGGGCCTGACACTGTCGTAGCAATTTCGCTTGACACAGGTGAGAAGAACCTAGCCAAAAATAACAGAGCAATGCTTTGCTCAAGAAGAATCAAAAAAGTTAATTACACAATTGTAAAATTGTAGAGCTCGGGTTCAGCGTCTCTTAAGAGCTTCTGACATACACCATAGGTCCTCTAACTTCTAACCTTAAATAAATCACACAACCTTCAGGAACTGAATAAATGAATCACAGAATCACTGACTGAATACTGAGTGTGAATACATGTAAAAGAATAAATAATAATAAAGAAATAACTGAATAAAATGTTTAAAATGTTAATTTCTTCAACATTACCTATTTACCAAATTCACTGACCACCGGAATATAGAGTATATCTGACAGGCGAAGCGTCTCTGCCCTAGACAAATTTGGTGGGCCCTGTTATTTAGTAGGTTTAAGTTTGTGATCACGTATTGCCCTGGTTTTAAGAACGGGAGATGGGACATTGGAAGCACTGTCACACCTCTTCCCAACGCCGGAAGTGCTAAAATATTTTCCCCTCTGCAATGATTCTAGCGCCAATCCTTTGGGGATATAGATACACAAGTTGAAAGAGTAAATCATTGGGGTTCCGTCCCGCAAGAGTGCCCTAAAAAGAAAATATATGTACTCAAGACATTACGAGGGAAGGTAATAAAACCGCAGATGCCGTCCCAAACCTCCTGGTGTTGAAAAGGGTACACAGTCATTCTGGTGGTGGTAGATCAGTTTCTAAGGAGGTAACGTGCCTTACTTCTGGTTCCCTACTCACCACCTTAGAAGTAGCAGAGGCTCTGCTCCAGGCCGTAATTTTGCCTTATGGCATCCCGGAGGACATCCTTTCAGATCGCAGCCCCCAATTCATTTCTAGACTCTAGGCTGCCTTCTTCAGTAATTCAGGAGCCACCATTAGTCTGACGTTGAGGTAACATCCTGAATCTAATAATTGGGGAGATTCCTCTGGGTTTATTGCCATGGGCACAACTGGGTGTCACAATAAATGTAATATTTTCCTAGTGACCAATTACAACACAAAACTGTATTACTTATTAGTTATGGATAATTTTGTGCATTTACAATTTACATTAGATATACATTACATTTTATACACTATATTGTTTAGGCCTAGTTCAAATCATAGGGCATGTGACATTTGCTCAGACAGAAACATTACCCAATTTGTTTGTTTTCTGTGCGCCTTGTGTGGCTGGAGCTCGTCAGAAATGCAAACCCAAGATCATGATTTTAATATACAACCACTTCAGCCTGTGAAAAGTTGGCTATCGAAGTAGTCACTACACCTATTTAAGGCAGAGTGACCCAGAAAGTAGGAATGCACAACTATGCCACCTGGGCAATTTCACCCCAAGACATTATTTTCTCTAATCTAAAAGAAAGCACACAGATGCTTCTACTCTAATGGACAAGCATGAGACATGTTTCCAATCAAATCTTTATTATATAAAAAGATCCAATAACACAATAAAATCTTGCCAGGACTCGGAAAGAGAAAACTGTAGCTTGGCTGTGTTTGTTAAACTGAGCAAACACAACAAAGAAGAAAACAAAAAAAACCCAAACAACATAGAAACTGGGTCTTACCAACACTCTACAAGCAGGGTGGAGTTCCTGAAAATCTTACATATACACACCCACGCACACGCTCACCCCACCATGATATCCAAACAATGACAGGTGACAAGAACCATCACCACAAGCTATTATGGGCAGGTAAGCTCCACTCCTGCAATACAGACAGTTTAAACCAACAGGAACCCCCAGAAATAAATACAAATCACATTATCCCCCTACCTGTACCACATATCAAACCCAAAACTAACAAACAAATAAGTGCATATATGCACATCATAATGAGTCACCCACAATAGACTCAGATCATTCCCGGAAATACCTATTCACACCATATGCCCCACACACATCACAGACTACAACAGGTATGTCCAAAAACTTGCACAAAAATAGAAAACAAGAAAGGAAAATGTTTAAACCCTAGCACAAGAAAGAGGATAAACACGACTACATACACAGGAAATCTAAGGAAAAATATAATAGTTCATTAAAAAAGACAGTTTGAATCCGGTGGTTTGAAAGCCCAGTCCCGATACTCTGGGCCACAATGTTTACACAGCTGAGGACAAACTCCAGCACGTCGACTCAACCACGGGGCTCCGGAAACTTCCAAACAGACACTGAATATGGGCCCCGTTTGTAAAAACCAGCTTCACAAATTTAGTCATTTAGTCATTATCCAAGAACTTTAAACCTCACTCAGGTACAGTACTTTATTCCTCCATGGAAAATGCTTGCGTCTTTTCTAGACGGGGCAACCACCACTCTCCGGGAAAATTCAGAGGTAAATAGTACTCAATGAGAGCTTACCAAAGACCCCTTGTTTGTGATAATACCGCCCAGCGAGCCGGAGTGAAGACGATAGCTTTGGACAAAAGTATAGAGCCATCGGTTTTATAACTCTGGATCAACGAGGGTTATTATAGAAAACAAGGGGTCTTTGGAAATGTTTGATTGAGCCCAATCTAACTGTGAAGCTTCACATTTAGAGTACGAAATTTACCGTTTAGATTTGAGATCATTAAAGTCAAGTCCTCTGTGTTGGTGAGGGAATATCACAGCACTCAGTCCAGCCTCCTGCTAAGTAAGAGCCAATTATAATCACTGGGGCGTGGCCAATTACCATAGCTCACGCATTTGTAAAAGCAACATTTAGATTTAACATTCAAGATTTAGATTTAACATTTAACAATTATGCAGCAATAAAATGGACCAAAACCTAACACTTTTTAAAAACACATTTAGCTCTAAATGTGTGAAAATTGTGAACATTGTGCTAAATGATGAAAAAAATGACCTTTAAATTTGTGAAGCTGTTTTTACAAAAGGCGCCACATAGCCGAACGCCAGAAACTTTCCCCCCATGGCGACCCAGAAACGCGCCACCAGAACATAGAAAAACTCACGTAGGCAAAACAGCAGCCGTGTCACAAGTTCACCGAGTAGTTTTTACACCCGGACACAACTGGATAAACTAAGCACGAGCGGACACACACAGTTAAGAAACCCACATTTAATAAAGAAGTGCCCAATGCTTACATTATAGGGCAGTATATCACACACCATACCCAAAAGCCACTTGCAGCCCCTCTGTCCAACGCATAGAGCCGTGATTAAAAATGCTGCAACAAATAAAAGTCAGCTAATGTTGAACATTTCCCTGCAAGATTCACAATGCGAACCGGTAGAGTCAAACAGGGCTGCGTTTCCCGATAACGATTGATCTTAGCGCTTAAGAGAGTTTTCTACGAGTCATTTCGCGAACGTTCTTTGTTGTTTCACGTGCGTTTCCCAAAAATGCACTTAACACAGTTGCACCATCAAATGTTCTTATTTCCGTTTATTACTTATGTAAATGTATATTCTACTCGAATAACAAAAAAGTCCAGTAATTTCTTCTTGAGCAAGTTTAAAAACATAAATTAACTGGAAATGTCATACTGTCTTGCTCCAATCTCGCATAAAACAAAGTCTAACAGTCTTTGCCCGAAATTACATCAGCATAATTTTCGATAATTATATGAAACCTTAATTATTTAGGTAGAATTATTTATCAATGTCTCTATCAACAATTGCTTATCTCACATCAAAATAAATAAATAATTAAATACATAAATAAGCTCTTATTTTTATTTTTGAAAAGTTTTGCCTAATTATCTTCACCTGATGTGCATTTACTAATAGAACAATTTAAATAGGCACACACCTAGGGGTGGAGACACTAGAAAATGGCTGAAACCAAAAACCAAAGAAGAGGCATTTTTTTAAAAAGTGAAAATTAATATTATTTTAGAGGAGGTGGTGTGACAAAAACAATTTTCAGCAGGTTTAAGGGCAGTCATACAAATAGAGAAAAAGATACTGCTACAAAACTTTAAAAAAAAATTTTCTTTATTCGTTATTATTTCTAAATTGAATTGTGTAATGAGTAGAAAATAGAATTGAATAAAAATATATGTACAAATAGAATGAAAAATGACTGAAGAGAAGTAAATTATGGGTGCAATTTGAAGGTTGTCCTGCTGGTGCCCTCATAAGACTTTACGATAACTCCAGAGCACTCGGAGATTTATGAAGATTTTCAAGTGCTACTAAAGTTACGATTGTTTTGGGAAACAGACCATAATATTAAGATCAGTCTTAAGATCATTTTTACGAACTACTTAAGCTTAGGATGCTTTTTGGAAACGCAGCCTAGAAGTGTCCAAGGCAAAGATGCCAAACTTCCTAGTTTATATTATTTAGATTAGTTTATTTTATTTATATAGCACATTTAAAAGACAACCATGGTTGACCAGAGTGCTTCACAATCACTAAAAAGATGATCACACACAATCAATCAATACATTAAAAAGTTGTCAAAATGTCTCAAACAGCTCAACTCAAAGAATAAAAGACAAAAAATATAAATGTGTCTTAAGTAATGACTTAAAAACATCAACACTCTGAGCAGACTTTATGCGAGCAGGTAATCGTTCCACAACTTCGGTCCCACCCCTGAAAAAGCTCGTTCACCTTTGTATTTTAATCTGGCTCTCGGAACCTCCAGGAGCGACTGATTAGACGACCTCAGTTCTCTAACGGGAGTCTGAATATGTAAAAGCTTGGATAAATATACGGGCGCCAATCTATCTAAAATCTTAAAAACAAACAATACAATCTTAAAATCAATCCTGAAACGGACATGAAGCCAGTGTAGTGAAGCTAATACCGGGGTAATGTGTTCACACTTTCTAGCCCCAGTTAAAAGCCGAGCTGCTGCATTATGAACCAACTGCAAACGCTGGAGAGATGATTGATCCAATACAACATATAGCGAGTTACAATAGTCCTACAGGAAATGCAGCGTGCCACCGCACACAAAGAGGGGAGACGCTGCTCGAAACTGACGCCCTGATGTTCACCCATTCAGGTAGGACCCCCAGCCACCTTAGTGTCTCGTCTCCTATTTTACAGCCAGCAAGAGAAGTATAATAAATAAATAAATAACGTTTTAAACGTGAACCCAAACATCCTGTCCCGTTACATTTGGAATTAGGAAGAGTTGGTTGTGAAGAGTGGAATGGTTTACTGATGAACACTTTGCCACAGTGATTAAGTGATTAAGATGAAACTGCAGGGCTGGACCCTTTCCTTACAAAATGTATAAACATTAAGGTTGCATCAGATCAGAATATGCACTGTTGGCCTGGATGTGACAGAAGATGAATGTGACTGACTGTAATTGCTCATCACACTCTTGCAGACTTCATAAAGCTTTATCTGATTTTGGAGATACAGAACTGTGTTTTAGACAAAGAATAAAATCCTTATGAATTCTCAGTTTTTGTCAAGGGCTGAATTCAGTGGATTGTGTGTGTATGTGTGAGTAAGTGTGTGTGGGTGTGTGAGTAAGTGTGTGTGTATGTGTGAGTAAGTGTGTGTGGGTGTGTGAGTAAGTGTGTGTGGGTGTGTGAGTAAGTGTGTGTGGGTGTGTGAGTAAGTGTGTGTGTATGTGTGTGTGTTGAGGGTTCACTAAGGGGTGGAGCTTCTCTCACTTCCAGGCATGGCATTAGGGCTATCAGTGACCTGTGTGTTTCCCCACAGAATCGTCTTTAACAGCACACTGAAAACAAACAAAGGGAATGAGACAGAGGGATTGAAAGATAGTGATCAGCTGTCAGAATGATCTCTGTCAGCACCAGGTCTCCACCAGCTCCTACACATCACTGGACTGAGGTATTACCATTTACCCTCCTAGAGCTTTCCTGTTTTTCTGTTTCTCTTTACTGCTCAGTCATGTATCTACTCAGAGGACTTGTTTCTTATTGAACATTCAGGAATGATTTTTGAATGGTACGTGTCTGTAGGCGACAGAATTACTGTGCATTATGGAAAACCTGAAAAGACAAGAGTTGAGCGCAGAACTCGTCTGAGAGGCGCCTCTTTTCAACCTCTGAACCCCTGAACGAATGATTATATTTGCTTCCTCACTTCTCTTTCACTAATTAACACAACTCCAGACTGACTTTTTCCTGTTGCTCTTATGCCACGGATTTAAAAAAGCAAGAGCAAAAGAAAGAGGAACAACCCCCCCTTCTGGGATTTTTTTGCCCCTCTTAAAATGCCACATATTGCATTGCTTTGCTGAAATCTAATTTGGGAGAAAAATGGCAACCCAGCTGTTCTTTTGACAGCAAATCACCAAAACATGGGTTCTTTCAGCTCAACACCCATCCAGCAGTCCACCCTCATCTGCACATCAATGGAGCCCTTCTCTTGTCTTGAAGGCTGTAATTAAAGTAGTGCGCAGAGCTGTGGGTAATTTAGCATCCCTTTCCTGGTTCTCTCTCTCCCTCACTCTCTTGCATGAAATCTGGTATCAGGGAAATTTTTTGTTCCTCTCTGGAAGGCTTTGGATGCACACCATAAAAAAATTATTATGCAAACAAAGAGGGTTAATTGTCCACATATTTGTAAATTAATTATGTCTGGGGGTTGGCATTCGAAAAAAAGGAGACATCACATTGTTTCATAGCAACCACCTCTGGCAGAAAGAAGGGCGGCATTGCGCCTGGCGTCGGGGGGAGGTGGTTTGCTCGTGATTGGAAAAAATTCAGAGGGCAAAAGAACAAGGGATTTTGCCAGTGGGTTGGCGCTATAGAGAGATGGTCTCCTGCATGGGTCCTGAACAGTAGCAACATTATCGGGAATTCTAGATGAAGAATGTGGGATTGTTGTGGACAGGAGATTGCTACCCAGGTTAAATGATATCTGAGCATAGTCATGTGATACATATATATATAGAGAGAGCAACATCTCAGCAACAGCTGGAAATTATAAACCATGTTTGTGAAGAAGTGTGGACTGTAGGCCAGAGTATGGTGAAAGCCTTTATCCAAGTTCTTTGTCTAATAGGTTCAGCTAGTCAATTAGGTGCTCATGTTAGCACCTGCACATTCCCTCAAGGAAAGGGAGTGAAATATTCAATGAGGGCAGCCATCGCCTAATTTCATATTTAATTTACATATTGGCAAGATGTTTAGCTCATTCATCCAGTGATGGAACTAATTGCCACTGCAGGGGGTTTCAGTGCAAGAATGGGAGCTTTCTTAATTTGCTTAGCTGAGTGCAAATAAGAGTGAAAACCTAGGGGTATCCACTGCAGCAAAAGAGATATGTTAAGGAACAGTTTCACACATAAGAGTCCCGGTTTACAGTCATCAACTGTAATCTTATTTGTTGTTGCACAATTTGTTACCCCCTGTATCCCATCCATTTATGTAAAGGCACCAACACTATTAACCAGAGAGTACTAGGTTGGGGACTATTCTCAAGACAGCTGTAAAAGCATAGTCTTTTGTGCTGGTATGAGATGTTTGGTACAGAAGCATTGGGGGGTTCAAAGGAACAGAAAATCTAATTCAAATAATTTCCCATTTGATATATATAGTTGCCTGAGGATGCTCTAAGATGTAGACTGTGTTTGCAGAGTTCTTAATCCAGCAGTGATGCTGTGATTTTTAAAACCCCACCTGGGCTGTTTTACCACATGCCACCAGACCTCTACCACATATATTTGTCTCACAACTTTGCTGATAATTGCCCTCCAACAAAGTAATATCTGGTCAGTGGATTTAGTATGGTAGTCCCATATCACCGATAGAGAGGGTAGAGTGGAATAATGCATTTTGTCAGTAACTGTATATTAGAAGGTAAATAAAATGTGTATAAGAATAATAAGTGTGCTGTAAGTAAGAACTGGACATCTCCTTATGTTTTCTGAGTTATATATTTTAAATGATTACACACTATATGGCTGTCTGAAGGCATTCATGTGCACACATCTAGCAAGTCTAAGGACACTATGCACCATTATAGTCACAGCCCGGTGCTTCTAAGGACGAGAAGCCAGGCATGATGGCTTGTTTTGCTTTCCCTTTATTTCTCCTTTAATAAACAAAGAAACAGGCACACGGGCCAAAATAAACAGAAACAATCACAAATGACCGACACCTATGGCCTATTGCACAAAACTAGGATAAGGGATTAAGCCGGGATATCTTGGTTATCTGGGCTTAATTTATCCATGATCCGGTTGCAAAAAAGCAGGATGGGGGCAGCAGGATATGTTATGCCACCTGCTGCCCCCTTTCCTGCTTTTGTGC
>JBBKCR010000001.1:33408190-33427467 GCA_037577295.1 Ladigesia roloffi
ACACACACACACACACACACACACACACACACACACACACACACACACACACACACACACACACACACACAGCATTCTACAGTGTTCGCCTGTGACACTGTTAGTCAATACTTCTCCTAATGCTGAAACGATTCTATTTTTAAAACCTCTGAATCACAAGACCATGCATGCCAGCAAGGAGAATTAATATTTTTAATTCTCTGTGGGTCGAACTTCAGACTGTCAGTAGTGCACAAAAGTGGCCTAAAGTAGAAACACCCATACAATCACTGGAAGAGAACAAATCACCACCATGTTCTTTCTTTGTCTTTTACTGTTTAAGCTCCAACAAAAGCTCTAAACCTTTAAGTGCTCTGGCAGTAGCCTACAGCCCATATACACGGGGCAGGCTGTAGAACACCATGTTTACGTTTCTAAAGGTTCTAAAAAATATCAAAAATATGTGCAAACGGAAGACACAAACATAAGAATTAGATGTTGCCTTTTACAATTCACACCTTTAACAGACACTATGCCCACCAATGCCTGTTTAGCAGAAGAACTTCCTCTGAACTTAAATGTATATATATATATATATCAGGGCACAGAAGTAACTGCTGTTGATTTGGATTCATTAACTGATACTTCTTGTTTGTCCAACAGGAAACCAGCAACTAAAAATGTATTTTGTCCGTTTCGTTTTTCCTCTTTATCCAGCAGAATGCGTGTTTGTTTCCCGAAGTTTACAGTCTGCTTTTAGAAGCGCAGGTGTTAGACTGTGACACATTATTTTGTTAAGCATGATCTTCTAAGGCTTCTTTTCTCTTTTTTCTATTTCTTTTCTTTTTTTTTTTACAGCCGAGAGGTTGTCAGCTTGTGTTTTGGAAAAATAGAAGGATGTGTTTAATATATTGAAAGTAAAGGAGAGGAGGTTAAGAACAACAGATTTAACCTGAACTCCTTTAACACCTTGTAGACGCGTTCTCAGATTGGGAGGGTCTTGGGAGTATAAGAGCTCAGAGCTCTTATCACTTTAAATAGTCAGATGTGAGATGCTGATATGTGCACATGAAAATGACGCTGACAGTGCTGTACCGACAGACTCAGAAAATGGTGTTCCATTGTCATTGTGTGTGTGTGTGTGTGTGTGTGTGTGTATGCATTAATTGTTTTTCCTCTATGCCAAGTGAGCTATAAAGACCTCAGAAAAATATCTACGTTCCAATGTAAGGTCACTTTGCTTTCCCACGTTTTCCCAGTGAATCATAGTCAGGTGGATCTGATCAGGACTTTAGTATTGTCTCCATGGATCCTTCCACATGGAAACCCCTGTCTTCAGCTTTGCTGTATTGATGTGTGCTGCATTATGGACCTAAAAACTGATAGGAGAGAAGAGTGTGTGAAAACAGACTCATATAAAGCTAGCCTTTCCACTGGTTAACCCAGCTCGCTGTGAGCTGGCACAGTAGAATATACACACAGCTTTGTTGAGTGCAGGAGGCGATGGTGAAACTGAAGACAAAGATAAATGTCCTTCAACAATCTCTGGTTTTTTCCTGCTGCCAGAGCAGATCCTCGGTTTCAACCCTCTGAGATTCAGCATGGCACAAAGACACGAGTAGGCGGCTAGGTGAAGTGCGTCAGAAGACTTGCAGTGTCTCTTGAATTCTAAAGCTACAATGCCCCAAGTTCTGAGGAAACCTGAACTGAACCTGAACTAGAGCCGATGTACGTGAGGCTGGTGCATGCTATCCTGGAGGAGGGGGCCGCGGGGAAGAGGGTCCACGAGAAGGTCAGTGGACCAGAGGAGAATCCTGAAGCAGCGAGGTGTTGATCAGTAATGGGAAGTCTTACAGGATGATTATTTTAGATGTTCTGGGGTTTTCCTTGGCTTATTGTGGGTCATTGATGTGGGGAAATAGCCCAAATGATGGTTTTAGGCTGCATAAAACTTGCATGTTGTAGCGTTTTTAGCCATGACACTTGGGACAAATGAAAAAAGCTGACAGGAAGTTGGTGTGAACACTTCTATAAAAGAGTGGTGTGAAATAGATTGGACAATGCACTGAATTTGCTTGTCAACAAATGACTAACACCAGTATCTCCAGTCAGCTGTGATAATCCCCCTTCAGCAGGTGAGACAAAGATTTAATGGGAGTGCCAGGAATTGACAGACAACACAGGGCATGTAGGTACCATTAGACAAACAGATCCCCAGACCACACGCCATTTTGGTTGCATTTGAGACATCAGTGCAATTTTATTTCAAGCAACACTTCACTTAAGGTGTGTAAAGTAATGTGAAACCTGCATAAACTCATAATGAGTAACATACGTCTGATTAATCATTTATAAAGGCAAATGTCAGCTGGCAAGATTGTTTTGGTGCCATTTCACCTAAAAAAATGTGATAAACTGATGCTTTGTGGAATGAGCCTTTATAAATATTTGTTTGTGTCAGATATGAAAGGTTTATGTAAGTCTCATGTAACATTTCTGACATTCATTCATTCTATTTAAAGGCTGTGATTCCAGTGACAGAATACCTGGAGTTTATGGTGTTTCATGCTGTGGTGGCTGTTATACTCTCCATCACCTCTCCAGAGCCTCCACTGTTTGGGGAAAACATTTGTTTGCTGCCAGTCAGCAGACCCCAGTTTGACCTGGTCTGCGGTGGAGGCTCCAGAAGTGAAAGCTCTCTCAACCGTCTTCTTTCTCACATTGACAAAAGTCCTTAGTGCTATCAAGAGGCTGCCAAATAGACTGTGAATCCATTAGTGCTCGGGATTATCAGGTTTAATTAAAGTGATGGCGCCTTTGTTTCAGCTTTGCACCTTTTTGCATTACCACTTGTACAAGTGTTCTTATTAATCAGTGGGACTGCTGTGCTCATGCTAAGTGCTAACCACTCCCATTGCTCAGTCCACGCACACCACTGGCGGATGAGCGGAGAGCTCCATGGCTCAGTAGTGTAGTTGTGCCCCTTCTACAGGTCTTTTCATGTCTGTGTGTCTGACGTGAGTGTAATTTATATCACCTTTGTCCGGAGACCAAGCTTCAGTGACAGATTTTGCACTGAGAGCGCCTCTTCATTCATTCACATAACAAAGAGTGATATTCCAGCACCATTAACTATTGTGCACAGTTTAAATTGGTCTACATTTCGCACAACTCATCGCCCTCATCCTTAAAAGATGTAGATATTAGAGCAAATTATATATTCACCGTCACAGAGATATTAGATGTGAATTAGCGATATTAGCTTATATGGTCATCTTTCCAACATCGGTCCTTCTGTGTGAGGTAGAGAGTGGTCCCTCTAGTTGCTTGGCAACTGATTATGATTGCCTGTGAAGTACTCATCTGAGTGCCATTATCTGAGTGACGAGAGCCATGTGTGGTGGGGTCACACACTCACACACATGCACACAGATGCATCTACACACATGCACATGCGCACACACACACAGGCAGGAGAGGAGGACTGTACCGAGGCCATTGTGGAGCAGCTGTTTTAGTGCATTCAGAGAACTGCCTTCATTTGCATGAGAAACATGATAGTGTGTGTGTACGTCTGTTTGTGTGGCCCACTGGTCTCAATCCCTCAAAATTCTCCAAGACTCCGAAGCTCTGCTCTGTGTATCAGCAGAAATGGCTTTGAAGATGGCTGAACCTGGAGTGTGTGATATTTCTATTCCATGTATTATTCATGGAGGTGGAATATACAAATGGGCTGTCACTCATCAAAGACAATGTCCTCTGTCCAAAGGACTCTTCTTCTTCTATTTAGTGAGGAGCAGGGAGGATCAACAGTAATGATCTTCTAATTACAACATGTAATAAAGTAAACATTGCAAAAACATGCAACTGTTCCTCTCATTGTTACTGCACCTTCATAGGGGCAGGTGATAGTCTAGTGGTGAGGGCATTTGCCCTGTGATCAGTAAGTTGTGGGTTCAAATCCCAGAAGGTACTGTCCCCACACTGCTTCCCAGGCACTGGGTTAAATGCAGAGGAGGAACTGTGTGTTGTTGTGAGTTCACGTATGACAAAATGGTCACTACCACTTCATCTCCAAGGCTGTTTAGGCAGGAAGTGCAAAACACAGTCACCTCTTGCAAAAAAGCTTCTGCTTAAGGAAATAAATTGACCAGGTGCTTAAAAAACAAACACCAACATTGTTCCTGGTGAAGATACACGGCAAAATTCCATCAATCAAACATGCACAAGGGGTGGGTTTGCAGCAATTATTCCACATGTTTAAGGATAATTGTGTGGACACATTACTCACATGTCTCAGCACAAGTGTCTCTGGCAGTCTGGCGCTCTAAACCCAGCATTCATTTTACCAACTGTAACAGCAAATTCTGCATAGAGGAACCCAGGAAAACTTGTAATCAGCAGAATATCAGAATTACAGTCTTGCCACCTGCTAAGCCTGTCATATAATTGTAATAATCCACCATAGCACCTCAAAGCCCAGTAGAACCCGTGCCACACTCTAGCACAAACGCACTGTGCCAGGGGTTAGTTAGTGGGCATGCTGGTGCCGAGGAGGGGAGCTGCAAAACACTCACTAATAAAGTGTGAACATACAGCTATTAAGGTGACAATGAGAATCTTAGCAGGCCTAAAAGTGTGCTTTAATTATATACAGTGTGTAGTCTTGCCTTACATTAAAAGCAGTTCCTTTATCCAGGTTGTCCCTATCAGTATTAAAGACATGTAAATGTATGCAAGTCATATCTCTCTATGGAGTTTGATATTGACACCTTTATGACCCAATGGAAATGCTTATGCTCTGTTCATTTGCATAAATTTGATTTTTATTGGGTTTTTATTTATTTGGTAGTAGCCTCTAAAACATATGATGTTGTTAATGTTTTATCCGACCCCCCCAGACTAGAAGAACCTTAGGGACTTTAGGTACCGACAGCTGGAGGGAAGGCGATGGTAAACCTAAATAAATCTGTGCTGATGCTTTAGCCATTAAAGCCTAATTCCAATGTTTCTTTGTCTCTACTCACCTAGTGACACATTTTCATAAAAAAGACAGAAAATAACTTTCAGCAAAAAATAATTAATTTGTTATTTAGTTTAAATTAACTCAGCACTAATTCTAAAAACTTGAAAAGCACTCTGAAACTTCATGTTTTAGTAACAAGAGAAATCTGATTAGCAGCAGCTATGACAACATATGTAGCGTATATATTATTTGCCCCACTCTAGTTGGCAATTCTGCAGTCTTTGCTTAAAATCCCTGTTGGTCAGTCAATGGCGACAGGTTATTATTTATACTAAAATAGTCGTTGTTACTGAACATCAAATGGTTTTGGCATTCACAGACCTCAGTGTATATCTGTTTGCTCTTTCTGTTAGTCCTTGAATGTGGCACCATGCCTGCCATTGGCAAAACGTTCAGAATTTTTTGGTCTCACAGGCGCACAGGGGGGCAGAAAAACAAAAGCACAATGCTTCAACAGTATTGACCAGTGGTTGTCACAGCACAGCTAGCACCTGCTAGCCTGCAGACTACACATTGCTAAGAATGGCTTTGATTGGTTCAGGTTGTGTGTGTGTATGTGTGTGTGTGTGTGCAATGGCCAGTTCTGTACAGGAGCAGGCTTGTGAACAGAAAACACTCCTCACAGGTATAATGAATCGTCTGGAGTAGTAAGAAAACCTAGCAGCTTTAAAAAGTGAAATATATCCAGATGGAGATTGTATATTGCCTTATGTTATGATAAAGGACTCATTGTAACATGTAATTTTCAAAGACTCAGACCTCAGCAACAAAAATCTGTTGCTAAGGCAGTTATTTGTTTTCCTTCATTCGAGTCCCCTGAGTGTACGGTACTGAGGAAATGCCATAAAGAACAAGATCAAAAATATTATCGTTGCATAAGGACAAAGGTCTAGTTTGATCTTCAAAAAAGCTATGAAGTTTTGAATGGTAGTGGTAATCATCCACTGCAAATGGTTTTTAAAGAAGTACTTCATATAAAATTTACTTTAAGAATATGCTTATTTGTCTAAATGTCTATGGTCCCCTGTAATAGCTGGACATTTATACAAACTGTGGTGATTTATGGCCAATAATATGAAAACAGGGTCAAATAACAAAGAACACACCCCTACGATAATGTTAATTCCAATCTCATACTATTTTCAACCCCAAGCTTGAAACACACACCCAGGGGTGGTATTAGGGTTGGAGCCGAAGCCGAATACGGTATTCGGAAAGGCACAAATAAGGTGTTTTTATGAATACTGTATTCGGACAAATACTTAAAAAAATGTTTTTCAGCTCTTTTTCTTCTTAGATCGTAAAGCTGCCCGTTCCTCCTGGTAAAAACCTCTAGATCCTGTAAACTCTTGGGCTGTCTTGCATGAACTGCACGTTTGGTGTCTCGCCAGGTTGGCTTAGTAATATTGAGGTTAGGAGAGTGAAATCGCCGCTCCAGAACCTTCGCTTTATTTTGCTGCAGCCAGTGGGAGGTTCATTGTCACGTTGGAATATCCATCAATTCTGACCAAATTTCCTGTGCCTCTGTAGCTCACACATCCCCAAACATCAGTTATCCACAACCATGTTTCACATGAGAAGTGTAGCGATATCACAGACCTTGTTGACCCCTCTCCAGATGTAGCATTTGTGGTTTTGGCCAAAAAGTTCAATTTTAGTCTCATCACTCCAAATGACTTTGTGCCAGATGGCTCGATGCTTGTCTCTGTGCTGTTTGGAATATTGTAAACTGGATATTTTGTGACATTTGCTTAGTAATGGCTTTTTTCTTGCAACTGGACCATGCAGACCATCTCAAGTGCCTCCCTATTGTACATCTAGTCACACCACAGTCACACAGTCACACCACAGAGTCCTGTGTTTCACCTGAGGTTATTTGTGATTTTTTCTTTTTATACCGAAAAAATTTTCCTGGCAGTTGTGGCTGAAATTTTTTTTAGTCTATCTGACCATGGTTTGGTTTCAACAGAACTCCTAATTTTTCACTTCTTAGAGTTTGAACAATACTGATTGTCATTCTCAATTCCTTTGATTTTTTTTATATCCCTTTCCTGTTTTATAGAGTTCAGGTAGCTTTCCCCATAGATTCTTGGACAATTATTTTGCTTTCCCCGTGACTTAGAATCCAAAAGACGCCAGTGCAGCACTGGATGAAAGATGGAAGTGTCTTTCTGGAATCCAGAAACTCAGTGACCCATTTTCATATTCAGTGATGAATCAAACAGGACTAGGTGTCTATCCCTGTGAAATGCATTTCACCCACTGGTAATCAAGATGTGATTAACTGATTACTCTTTCAGTTCCTAATTATATTGGTGATATTCAAAGGTGTCAAAGGAAGCCTTGGGGTCAAGCAATTAGCATGCTTAGATTTTTTGGGATCATTTTGGTTGGACATTTTATGTCCATTGCTTCCAACCAAAGATTAACCCTCTGGGGTCTAAGGCCTTTCTGGCCAAAGTGGCATATATTGTTTATTCTGGAAAACCTAAGCTACAATAATATGCATGTAAAGTACATGTAATGAAATTTGTTTATTTATATTGTGTAAACATGACATAACAAAAACTATTTTCATTGATCTTCAAACAAAGTAAAAAAACCCACTGTAAGTATGTCTTCGCAAGATTTTGAAGCTAAAATAAATAAAGGCCGTAATTGGATAGTCATATGCCCTTCTTGTGAAGATAAAGGCCCTTCTCTTGAAGCTAAAGGCCCTTCTTGTGAAGTTAAAGGGCAATCTAGAGATGCTAAAAGACCATCAAGAGATAAAATCACTGCTGTGGAGGTTGGGTGTTAGCAGCCCTGCTAACGAGCCTAGCTTCCTGGCTAACGGGCCTAGCTACATGGCTGCTAAGCTACCTCCTTTGAGATGCTTCAACCCCTGGGTATGTCACTTCCAAGAGTAGTCCTGGTGCTGGGATGGGTGGCAGGAGCCTTCTAAACGCTGGAGCCTTGGTACAGGCACAGGACACTGGAGCCTCGGAAGATGATGCTGGACCATGGCTGGTTGGCGCTGCACCGCAGTCTCTTTGCAGCTCCTAAACCATGGTCTCGAGCCAGGCTGCATGACCTCATTGTGTGGCGAGACGGGCTGCATGGCCACAAGAACCAGCGAAATGGGCTGCATGACCTTGTGTGTTTAATGTGGGCCTGTTTGCTTGCTTCCTCTTCATGGGTTGAGAGTCATGGCTGGACGCCATCATACCCAAATGAGGGTCAGAATCCAAAACAAAAGGAAATACAGGAACATGTAAAACAGCCACTCTGGATGACGGTGGACCAACACCAAGGTCCACCATAAGAGAACATAAACAACAGAACTAATCTAAACACAAATCTCATTTCTCTGAGAGCCCTGACCACCTGAAACCCATAAAAAACAAACTCATGCCTGGTGGTGCTCAGAATGTCATACTAAAAGTCCAACTAAAAACCATAACTCAAACTTTCCCAAAAAACGGCCTCTAGTAGCCACTAACGGGATGTTACAGTGTGAAAAATACTACAGTGGCTTAAACAGCCTACTAAGAAAGAATAAAGGTTTTCCTAGCATTGTATGTCCCAGCCAAGAAATATTTAGGAACCTAAACTGTGTGGAAATCAGACACAAAAGAACACAAATAGAATCACTGTCCAGTTTGTGGGCTTCCTGTGGATGTAAATATCTAAATGTTGTGTAAATTAGAAAGCCATTTATTGTGCCAGACAGCTTCACTTGTCCTCTCTGCTGGTCCTCATTTAAAAACACTTCAGTGATGGAGCTGTTCGTATGATCAGAGAGGAGATTGACAAGAGCAGAGAAGGCGGGTGTGGGCCCAGCTGAACTAATTACTTCAGCGTCTTTGTACTGTTTTATTGTGTACCGAGACTCCCCGCTGAGTGACATGTTTGTGTTGGGGAAAATGGATTTGTTGTTTGAATGAAACTTTATCGTAGCTCACAGACTCCATTCTGAACAAACACATCACTTCAGCAGTGTTGGTGACAGTAACCGGTTCATAAATGTCGTTTCCGATCTGCCTCTTTAACAGCCAAGGCTCTTAAATAACAATACTCCAACCAAAAATACACACATTTCTGTGCGAATAAAGTCATGTATTGCGGGTTATTACCCTGTTCCTTCGCTCATGGACACAGAGGTGACATTCATTAGTTTTAAATAATATTGGTTGAGTACTTCAAGACTATAATTCCATTACAGGATTGGCCTTGGCCTGAAAAATGTTGCATCGGTCCACCCCTACTGTGAAAACTTCATTAGATCATGTTTCACATGTTTGGTACCTGCGGCACTGTGTGAAATCACTCATACAGTTATTTGATCTGATTAAACCGTAGCTTTCACACCTCTGTCATGCCAGAGCTGTGTGCATCAAATCGACTTGGAACTGAGTGGCGTTTTCTCCAGGCGCAATTGCAAAGTGTTTCCGCACCTGTAGAAAACATGGGAATTCTGGGTAAGTCTCCAGACATTCTGAGGTAGGATACACGGCCAGAGACAGACGTCCACTGTCCACTGACAGCAAAGCTATAGATAACGGGTCAGATCGTTACCAAGAAACGTTCTGTTTTTTGGTTTGGGCTCACACATTTTCTGTTATGCCAAACATGGTTTGAGAACACTAATACACTAAATGGGGGATTATTTCTTAGTGATGCAAAGAATCAATTAAAAAATATGAAACGTTTTTTTGTTAAAGTTAATTACAAAAGCAATATTGAGGAACAGTAAAAGCGGAACTCTAATGAACACAACTGCAGCCCACGGACCCGAGAGGGAGGAGCGAGATATACGACCAGCACGCTCAGCGTTAAAAGCATTTGGAAGTGCTTTGGCTTTTATAAAGATGAAAAGGAAAATGGACATAGACAACAGTCACAGTACATGCAAGTTCTGGGAAACTACATTAAAATATATTTTGTAAACACGACAAAAATGAGAAAGCAGATGAAACTTTTTATATATATTTATTTTGTCAGATATACGATATTCAGACCTAGGTCTTGGTCTCTTCATTATTTAATTTTGAATAAAATCAGTTATTTATTTAGTTAAAAATAAGCTGAGGTCCACAAGCATGATATATGTGTCAATAATCACCAATAATCTTTTTATAATGGCATCGCAGCCATCTCAATCTTAATCTAATCAAACAGTGAGGTGCCTAAATATTCCCACACCGTTGTGGATAAACTCTATAACATCAGTCGTTCTGAACTCAATCCAGGTCAATATCTTTGGGATGAATTGGAATGTTGATTGTGCCTGACCCACTTATTGGCGTAGGGGTTGGGGGAGACTGCAGATTAATGCCAACACAACTCTGTGGAAACACTTCACATAAAATTAAACTTTGCAGAGATTTGATATTTCATTTTCTTGAGTGCAGCACTTGTTAATATCCGCACATAATATCAGATTCATCCAGTTAGTGACGAAGCAAGAGGAAAAATAAAAGGTTTTCAGCTTAATTTCAGGCTTTTTTGGGCTTCTGGCATGACTGGCATGTTGTCTAGTTTATTTCATCTCCCATTTGCCTACTGTGTGAAGGACCAGACCAGCCCTAGTTCAGTAATAGTTTATAGATATAAGCATATTGAAGCATATATGATCTGATTTTACATCACACTCTTTCCCCAGCAGCTTACATGGGTCAGTCATTGAATGATGTAACACCAGCTTAGTCTTTCATCTAAGAGATGGAAGGAAGTCATCAATAGACCGCGTAAGAATAAACTCTCAGCAGTCATAAATATAGGACACTGTACTGGAGTCTAGATGTGCATGGAGTTTTCCAAATCTGCACAATATTGTAATGACTAAAGGAAATATCAGTTACAGAAATGACATGTTTACTTTTTTTGGGTTATACAGGTACTAAATTGACCCAACCTGAACTCCACTGGGCTTTTACATACTAAAAGTAAGGAGGAACTAAAGACTTTTTGAAGAAGATAAATCATGTCTGATGATGTCTGTGACTTCAGGCAGTTGTTGTTTGCAAAGGTTCTGGGAGGCCAAACAAACTGCCACTGATCGTCCTGATAGCAGAATCTTGCTGCTCTGGGGTATAAAACCAACAGCCACACATTGGGTATGTCTTCCTTCTGTAGTCGTGACCCTACAGCTCTGTGCTGCTGCATTGTTTTTACAGTTACATCATTTTCTACTTACTTTGTGGTAATATCTCGAGTATTTTGAGGGGGTCTAATCTATTGGTACTAGCTAGCATACATTCACTGATTACACAGCAGAATATATAATGGAGTGCCTGCTGAATGCCATAAACTTAAATGTGCAAGTAAGTGCAGTTGATTTCTGTTTTAATATCACAGTTAATTTTTAAGTATACGGAAACACTTTAACAAAAGAAGGCCACCGGTCCTTTAGCGAGAATGCTTCAGACAAAGACAGACAGGTGTTTGAGTATTCTATTAAGAATATGTTAATTTTTCCCAATTTATTTTTTCCCTTACAAACACCAGGCTTTTTTCAAATGTTGACCAGCTTAAAAAAGAGTCACACACAGGCCATCGTTCGTGTGAAATGGCTGTTGGGATGGAAAGATTGTGGCTTAGCATGGAGAGCAGCACACGGAGAGAGAGAGATGCGAGGCATGGGTGAGTGAGGGTTTGCAGTTAAAGTGGAAGCTATGATTCACTCCTCTCTCCTCAGGAGCTTTCAGAATGCTCTTTGTCCCTCTCTTTCACTCTTTCTCTGCCACTATCTGTGCCTGTCTCTCTTTCTCTTTTTTTGCCCTCCCCTGCTCCAGTACACCTGCCTCTTTCAGCCACGCTCGTTCCACCTTGACAACCAGCTTCAGCAACCAGTTGTTTAAAGGGAAGACAACGTCCACATTAATGTCCTTCGCACTGGGCTAGTCTGTCATCCACAAAAACACTGGCAAGGAAGAGAGAGGGAGAAGAAGGTAGAAAATGACAGTCCTGAAAGAGCAGCACACTGCAGGTCCTTAGAGGGAGTAACATGACAGTTGTTAGAAGATTCTCGAGCTTGGAACCAGGCATCTCCCAAGGGGTTAATGACAAGTATTGGTGTGTGTCATTCCTGGCTCTGAGGGCTTCACAGTGCAGCACATACACACATTTGTCTCAAACAAATGAATAGTGCTCAATCAGGAAAGAGCCTTGGGTTCCTGCTGCCATGACAACCCACACCGTTACAGTGAGGCTGCTGTCATGGTGACCTCCGAAAGCGCACTTGCCTCTGTGTATCTTTATTGTGTGGATCTCATTAGGACCAGACATGGGGGGGGTGGGGGGCGTGGGGGGGACGAATCATGCAAATGCTAAAAAAATGTTAATAGCAGAGATCGCTTATATTTTATCAGTCTGTGTTTGAATTGACAGTTTGAAGCTGCCTTCTTGCCTTGACACAGCGCGGTGTACGCTTGATTTGAGGTAATTGAAGCTGGTTGGGATGGCAACAGAGCTGATGCAATGATTTTCTCTGAAAACAAGAATCTCTTCGGGTTTATGCCTTTAGCAAAGTAAAATATTTATACCATGTTTTGAGAATCTTACAATTAAATAAAGAACTGAAATTTAACATCCAATAAATTGACCATCAACCTATTTGACATCCATGTAAGGTTTTGTAGCAGATCACCTGTCTTTTTTATATTTTATTTACAATGGCTTATCAAACTTCACTGTAAACCTTGTTATACACCAGCGAGCCACTTCATTACGAGCCACTGTTGTGTATCTGTACACTCATTATGTACCTCACCAGCCACATATACCAAAAGCACCAGTCAGGCTTACCTTGTAAACCAACTCTGTAGATGTTCTGAGCTTCTGGCACTAAGATATTAACAGCAGATATTTTAAATCTTGGATGTTGTGGGCAGGATGTTAACTGATCATGCTAGTTTGGCCAGCACCCACCACAGAAACCTGATCACATTGTGATATGGGGAATTAGGAGGCCAGGTCAAAACCTGGAACATTTGTGGACTTCTCCAGAGCAGTTCTGAGGTTCTGACCGTATTTCAGGGAGCATTATCCTGCAGAAAGAGGTTGGCAGAAGGGGTGTACTTGGTCTGCAGAAATGTTTAGGCAGGTGGTGTTTGTTAAAGTAATATTTACAGAATGCTGTCTCTGCTGGCTTGACTTCTTCCTTTAGTACATTTGGGTGGTCAGGGGCCCAGCATGGGAACACTTACAGGTCTGCAGCTACAGTGTGTTTTACGACACCACTCATCAGTTTGTGCTACAGAAGCTCTTCTGTAACATCACACCAGCTGGGCTAGCCTTCACTCACCTACAAACAATTTCCTTCAGGATAAATAAAGTTTTCTGATTCTGATGCCATCATTGAGCCTCAGATGAACCTGTTGTGGGGTCTCAGGTCATTTCTGATAGGTACTTACTCCTGCATATGGGAATCCCCCATGAGACCTGCAGTTTGGAGATGATCTGACCCGTTAACTAGCCATCACAAATGTTCCCTTCTTTCCTTGTTACAGTAGTGTAACTTGTTACCTAAGTTTATTCTCTTCATCTCTCAGTGGTTTTAATGTCAAGGCTGGTAAGTATAGGTGAAGTTTACAGTTTAAAATTACAGACAGTATTCTATCTTCATTATTTTAGCCCCATTCACCACATTCATCAGTGGCCAAGACCCCTACAATGATCAGCCCAGCAGCTGGTTTTAGTGTTTGCTGTGTAGAATGAATATGTCACTGGATATATGTCACTGTGGTATTCCACACAAGAATCCATTTGGCTCAGGTTTCTGAGGTATCTGAGTATGAATAAATATTTCAAGTCAAAAGAACCTCCAGTTAAATTCTTCCCCTAAACTTTAAAAGCATTTTTAATGTTTAAGATAACAGCTATTAACTGAACACTGCATGCATGCCTTTAAATATTTAAGAATTAAAATAGTGTTTGATCTTACATTGTTGTCCGTACTGTCTTCACTTTGAATGTAACTGTGATTTAGTCTTTTATTTTCCTCTTTGCATGACAGAAGAGAGGAGGCGTGTTTTTTTAATAGATACAATATAAATATCAGTTTGCAGGAGAAAGTCTCTAGACAACTAAAGCAGAACAGACATTACAATATTAATCTTTATTTTGTAGATGTAAAGACGACTTGTGCAATATGTAGCCTAGGTGTTTCTAACATTAAAATCTGTTTGTTATTGCAGTGCTTTAAATAACTAAAGGGCTTAGATATTGTTTGGACTGTGGTGCCTATATGACTCTACAGAGTAAGTATTGTGCTAATATGAGTTTTGTTGGTGTGCAGTATGTAAATAGACCCAATAACAGGCTGAGTGCGCGAGACCTGTGTGTATGGGGAAGGTTTGAATAGCCGTTCCATGCAGACAGGACTTGTGTGTGGTGCCACTGTAGCCCAGCAGCGATCAATAGAGAGTGAAGTTAGCAGCCCATTTCCCCAGCGGCCTGCATGGGTCAGTCGATATGTTGCTCTCTTCTTTGACATTGAATTGATTGTGAGACTGTTGTTCGTAAAACTGTTTAGGAAGTGCTAGGAAAACCCCCAGAAATAAATAACGAGTGTTTGAAGATACGCTTTTCATGTACAATAAGAGCCACGGTAGATTTTAGAAATAAAATTAGCAGCTCATTGTCTGGTTTATCTGAGGAAGTGGACGGAGCTGAAACTGGTTCGAATGAAGATTAAACACATGCTACTAAACAGGGCGGATTATTCTAACTAGGACTATCAATGTTCATCAGTTAAACTTGATAAAGTGAATAAAACCATCACTGCACTCTTAACAATGGCTTGATTAATTATCAATAACTAATTGGAAATGTGCGCAATGATAAAGCAAATAAAAATGTCCTAGTCTCGTTCAAAATGAGAGGCAAATCCAGATAGACACACATTTTCATATAAATTCTTTACCATCTTAGATTTTATGAATGGTTTTGAAATCTAGTTTATATTTTAATGTATAATATTTATTGGGTTTATAGTATATACTTGATAATTCTGAAAGTTACATTCTGAAGGGGCACCATAAAGCATCCACCAGTCAGGAGAGGGAGGGACAACAGCAGGAACTCAAAACGGGACACACTCATCAACTAGAAAACTTTCAGTTTAATCAGTGAAACAAATAACAAATGTTAACAGCCTGAAAAAAGTGAATTAAGTCAATAAATCCATAACTGGGTTGAATGTAGTAGGACTTTACTGATCACTTATTAAACTTGCAGTTGTGACCCAAATAGCAGCTGCCAGCTCTGGAAATGAGGTCAGAAAGTTTCATTATAGCACAAATACACAGAAAACTGTGAGCTCCAGTTATGGAAATATTTATCGAAGGTGCCACTCAAAAAGTTCTTACAAACGACATCAACGGGAAGATTGAAAAAGAAAAGCGTTCCTTTATTAGTACTACATATTTGTTTTACTTACTTTTCAGTTCCCAGAGTGTGGATTCTATGGGATATATGACAAGATTCTGCTTTTCCGTCATGATCCGACCTCCGACAACATCCTGCAGCTGGTCAAATGTGCATCAGACATCATGGAAGGAGACCTGGTGGAGGTAGTGCTCTCAGGTACCGCCTTTTATTCTCATAATGTTTTGCAATATGTATCATCAAATAATCTGTTTTTGTAGTCCTTTACCAAAGACTGGCTTAAGTCCACTGAAAAATGCACCAGGGTGTAAAGAAACACAGATGTGATGATAAAAAATGCCCTGAGAATGCGCTCCAGTGATGAGTATGGGCAGTTTTTATGGTCTTTATTGTGTCTGTTTCTGTGTCTCAGTGCGGTGAACCGTCTCAGACAGCCCTGTAAGTGTATCTTACTGTCAGAGAGCACTTAGGAGTGAACACACGTAAATATCATGATGATAGCTTCGCAGTGTTTTTCATATCACCATTTGGTTGCGCATGGCAACACTGCACCATTTTTGGCTTTTTGCTCATCTCCCAACCCCCCTTGTTTTTGGTGTGTGGGAAATTTGACGCCCATCCAAGTTTGGCTGCCTTAAAGGGTGTGAAAGCTGGAGCTGTTTCACCCAGGAGGAGGAAGTGATGGAGGTATCGCATTTGACACTGCTAAAGTGTTTCTACAAACTCTTGAAGGTTTTTTTCCTTTTTACCTGATTCTCTTCTCCACTGTGGCATGACAGGTAATTGAGGCAAGTCTGTTCTTAAGAGATGAATTGGGACTGATACAACTTCTGCAATGCCCCACAATCTTCCCAGCAGCCTCTTTATGCTGTGTGTGTGTGTGTGTGTGTGTGTGTGTGTTAGGGACAGGGTCAGGTTATGCCCAGAGGCGAACCTTTGGGAGTGACACTGTTCCCACAGCACACCCAGCAGCTGATTTTAAATTAAAAAAATAGAACATCCCGAGCACCACAAAGTTAGATCGATGGTTATTAATTATGACTTCCCTCGACAGAGCGAAGTCAGCCAGAATAATTTATAATGATTGTCTCATCACTTTTCTCTTAGGGTATAATTTCACTAACAGGCAATGCCAAAGTTGAATTTTGCTGAACTCAAAAAGTTGTTGTGCTTGTCTTTTTCTGCACAGATTTAGTTTTTAATTACTGTGAAAATTGTACACACCTCATTATCATATAATAAACATCTAACATTACACACATTTAGTCACAGCCATCGCTAATCTCATGTCTAATCTATTTCCAGGGTCTGAATGTTTATGTGTCCGTGATTGCTAAAGGATATTTTTCCTTAAGATGGAGGGTTGTGATTTTACTAAAATAAAATCTATTTTTTGGGCTGGTCATTTATTTTACCTTTTTAACAAATAAGACAATCACACCGGGAAAGGGTGGAACCGAAAGCTTTCTTCAGCTTGTGTTAAAGGGTTAAAAAGATATTTTTCCCAACAAACTCTCTACCATGGGAAACTATTGGAAACGAATGTTTTCCAAGATGTACCAGTTCACAGTCCAAGCCAGTTTCTAGTGCAGTATGGCTTTACCCGTCACACAAGAGCAGCGTAATGGGGGACACGGAAGCTGTTCATGCCTCCTCTTGTGTGTGAGAAACGTGTCACTAGTGTTGTTTTAGCAGCCTGTTTTAATTTTAGTTTTGGTCTAGTCATTGCGTCAAGCTGTAATTTTAGTTTTTATTAGTCTTAGTCACGTCCAGACACTTTAGTCTAGTCAGGTTTTAGTCGAATAAAAGCCTGAGCATTTTAGTCTTATTTTAGTCAGAATGATCCACAACTATTTTAGTCAATGACAGCTGTATTTTAGTCTATTATATATTAATACAATTCTAATTAACACAGTCAAAATAGTATAAGTACTTAGTAGAATAGACAAAAACATTTAGTCAAACCTGATTATAATACTGTTCCCTTATAGACTCGAGAATACTGTACATCTAATCCAGACATGGGAGACACTCTGATTTGAATGTAAGACACTTATTTTGCAAACCAACCATGTTGGAACTTAGACACACACAAAAATTTTAATAAAATAAATGAATAACATCACATCACAAAATAGTGCAAATAAAATAAAAATATGTGTCAAAAAACCCACATTTTTAAAACTGGTAAAAGCCTTCAACTTCAGTGTTTGGGCCTGAACACGAATATTTTTTTTCATTCCATAACAAATATAATTTGCACAACCAAATCAGAGCAATTTAGAATTAGCCTTTATGGGAAAGACAGCTTATCAAAATGCTGTGTGTGAGACTTATGTGTGTGTATAATTTCTCTCCCTTGCAATCTAATGGCTCTGCGTCCCAAAACTTTTGTTCGATCTAGATACATTTAATTCACATTAGAGCTTAGATCGGGCCCAAAAAATGAAACAGAACTGACGCAAGCCCATGCACCATTGTGTCCAAACCAGAGCCCAATTTCAATCTGAAAATGTTAAACATGGTCCGTTAAAACAAAGTTTCTGAACTCTGCGTTCGGTAACCTGACACTCTAAACTCCGAGATACTCAAATGCTGGATCACGGGCTCGGGCCAGGTTTGTGCAGAGAATCTAATGAATAATTCACAGTGCCTCTCAATGGACAAAAGTATTGGGATGTAATGTCGTTCAGCTCTAAGTTCGAGCGTCCTTTACATTTTCTCCCCTCCCTATCGTACAGGAAATAACGTCTCGTCTCGTTTTAGTCAACAAAAATTAAGGGACACTTTAGCAGTTTTTATATTGTAAACCACATTTAGTCTCGTTCTTATTCGTCAACAAAACTACATTATATATTTCGTTTCGTTATCGTCACCTGACCAGCATTTTCGTCACGTCTGTTCGATAATTTTATCAAACACCGGAATATTGTTTCTGTCGCTAGGAAACCTTTTATTTGTGTAAAGGCAACGAGAAAAGAAAAACCTTCTTAAACTACCATCTGTTAAACTAAAAATGGAGCGGTTTATTCTCTAAAATAGTTTCATTTCAGTCCGGTGGTCACAAAATATAAAGGGCAGGGGAGGTTTTAAACAGTAAAAATGTATATGGTTTCAAACCAGGATTTACATTACTAGATTATATATGTTTCAAATTACAGTTCCATGGTTTTAATAAAAGGGTCTAGAAAATATATGGACATTGACCTATTGACCTAGAAAATATTTCTTTTATACTGAAAAATGTTGAAGGCTGTTTCACTTAATCTCAACTAAACAAAAAAAACTAGACAGTCTTAAAACCAAACATGTCAGAAAGAGATATTGGACTGATGTCACAGAACCTTTCTTTTAATGGTTCTTTATTGTAATGGTTCTTTCTTTTAATGGTTCTTTGTTGTAATTGAAAGGTGCGTGTGAAGAACATTTATAAAGTAACATGAATTTTTATGTTATGTAAAAATTCAAGGAATAATTGGTAACACACAGCTCACAAACATGGTTGTTAAAGAAACTGTACAAACTATACTATCGTACAGTATATTATAGAGTAGTATTCAGCTTTGACTTCCTGCTATTCACTAATTAGAAACATCAATTTTCTAGTCATCACATTTATCATGTGTAGAATACATTTAAAGATACAAGATACTTGGTTTAATATTGAAAGCAGTAAATTTAAACATAAAACAGTATTTTAGGTTTGGATGACATTTTGCGGGGTAAAGGACATTGTGACAAAAACTGTGTTAAAGCGATAGTTCACCCAAAAATGAAAATCTGATGTTTATTTGCTTACCCCCAGGGCATCCAAGTCGAAGGTCACTTTGTTTCCTCAGCAGAACACAAACACAGATTATTAGCTTTAGCCGTAGCAGTCTGGTAGTCATTTAATGGAAGT
>JBBKCR010000001.1:33471030-33484552 GCA_037577295.1 Ladigesia roloffi
ACACACACACACACACACACACACACACACACACACACACACACACACACACACACACACACACACACACATATAATGTCTGTACAATATAGAATTAGAATAGTCTGCACATGAGGCTATTTGATGTTAATTCAGGAGTAGACATAATGCTTTATTGAATGTAATTCCACAAAATGAAAATAAAAAGTCACTACCTCTGATTCAGTAGCGCTTGTGTTCACATGCGTGTATATGTATGTCTAAACACATCACAATCCATCCGTAAAATGTTTGAAAATATTACACAATATTCCATCTAAATGATTAATATCTGTGGCTTGTCTGATTTCTCTTTTTCTGTAGTAAGAAAATGCAAGGGGAAGTGAAGGTGATTGTTTTGTGCATTAAACTATGTGTGAGGTCTCAGCATTATTATTTACACATCCAGCTCACATAACAACTTCTGGGATTTGGGAAACCAGAATGTGAGAATAACCTAATAGGCTCATCCATCTTGTGATACAAGTTCATGTTTCTATCCAGTCCACCCACTATACCAGCAGAGTAAGTGTTAGGCAGTGTTAACACAACTGATGAGAATGCTTAGAAGTGGAGCTGAACGAGTGATCAGGACCATAAGTCCGTTTCATTTGATGGTGTGTGTCAGGGGGGTTATGTGGTATTTGAACTCGTGTTCAGTGGTTGAACTTTCACATGAATTTCACATTCCTTCACACCCCTGGTGCAGTCCTCCAAATCCACTGACGAGCTATTTCCCGAAGCAGCAGCAAGTTGTTCACTTATAACATGGCCGAACTGTTGCGATCATTTTGTCACTCAATATTTCCGTTTCTGATGCCCCATATATAATGCCTTACCCTTAAAATAATTTTATTCTCTCCTTGATTAGCCTATGAGGGAAGCTACTCAAGTTCACAAATTGGTCTAGCTAAATATTATGATAACCTTTTCCATTCTAATTTGTGGTGGAGCCATGCACACATGCTAGAATCAACATCAATTACGGTGCAGCATTTCAAGTGCTGAGTTCGTGAAAATGTCAGGGAGTTAGCTGAAGGAAAACGCAGGGTCCTGGCTTTAGGGGTTTTGGGGAGGGGGGTTTGTGGGACAGTTCTCAACCACAGAGCAGGAAGGGCAAAGTTTCCAGTCAACCAACATTTGCCACTCTACAAAGAACACATATTACTATTTTCATTCCATATAACAGCTAACTGAACAGTCAGTGCCTTCAGAGTTGTTCTTGCTGAAGTCTGTGCTGACCGCTGGTCCTGTTCCAAATCTGTTTACAGTCCTGTGTTGTTGTTGATTATCGCAGGCGGAGCTGTTTCGGCAACAGTGCAGCTAAGAGGCTCATTCACTTTCTGCCCAAATGGCTCACTCAGCTGTGTGAAACTTCTCCTGTCATAAGATGTAGAATTAAAACATGCTCTTTTGTATTTGCTTCAGTCTTAACTGGTAGAATTCTGGGTCCTTTTTATTTGAACCAATGAAGAATCTTGCTGTGAAGCAGCTTCAGTAGTTGGCAACAGCCTTGCCTCATACAGAAAGGGGTGGAAGTGAAAGGTTGCCTGGGTCCACTTCCACTCAGTGACCTCAACCCCTACCGTTCCTCCAGTATAGACTCCCCCACCAACCAGCGAATGGCAGACGGGGGACATGATGGCAGATAGGATACACTCTACCCAGGAGGAGATGGGGAAATGCGTTTATGGATCCTCTGCATGTTTTCTTGCTATGCAGTGGAGATTAGTGGGATTACAAGTGGCAGTAAGGAGATTAGGAGCCTTCCTCCACACAGCAGGGCAGTTTTAGTGGAGCTTCATTGGGCAAGGCCTGGCACCCCATTATGCTTGGAGCAAGAGGCGAATATTTCAGTTATGCAGTTAAAATATGAATGCACCGCTGTCTGGGACCGGCTTGCTGGTACAATTGCTGAAACAATTCACTAAGCTGCTGAAAAGTCCAATTAGACTAATGCACAGTTGGCAAATATTGATGACCACTGCAAAATGCTACAGAAGTCTTTTAAATTTGGCTTCCTAAACCTCCTTTAAGTAGAACCGCAGTGTAAATCCTTTTCATGGTGTGTGTGGTGGGGATGGTAAGAGAAACCAGGGCTTGCAAGGTTGAGCACAAATATAGCCCTTTAATTTGATATTAATTTTGGTATTTACCACTGATAATGGGAAAGTAGTGGTAAATCTTACCTTATAGCTTGTACTGCATATACATCAATGCATATTCATTTGTAAAATACAAAAGCTTTGCCCTAGGCTAAAATCTCAAAAATATGAAAAAACAATGCCTCAGGACTCAGGTATTATTTGTTGATGTTTCAGGCATTACCTTCCTGTGAAGCAGTGTTTAATGGCATTGAATGCCCCAGATATCTTGCTCCTTCCACCATTTTTGCAATATATATATATTTATAAATATATATAAATATATATAAACATAATATATTTGCCTCAAACACAAAGTTACTCTGTTTACATCTTAATAATTGATATATTTATGATATTTGGAATAAATTGTAGAATTTTCATTTTAGACAATCACAAACCGAGTGGGCCCTGATACGATTTTATAGTTCAATAATAATGAAATGTGTTATACATATGTATGAAAATGACAAGACATAACTATGAAATCTAGTGGTGAGCAGTTAGAGTGAATTCCTTTATACATTTTCAGTTAGCTAATTGACATTTTTGAGATATTACTGAGATAATTTTTTCTCCCAAAATCATGTGTTAGAATCTGTCTGGGTTTTGATCATTTGACAGGAGAGTTTTCTGGTTCTTTGTACAATTTTCTCTCAGTGCCCTAATGTTTTGTCATTCATGGTCAATAGCAGAACGCGCAACCCAACCACTCAGACCAAATTAGACTTTACTGCACAGAAATATATGTCCAATGACAAGACGCCCCCCTAACTCTATTTCTTTCTCTTTAGTCATTCAGAGTGAGTTTTATACATCTAAACCCATGTGACTGATTAAAAGTCTGGAGGAATTTATTTAGAAGCAACAATTAAATTATGCTTATTGTTGAATTATGCTTATACTAAACAAATTTTGTAAGTCTGCTTTCTGCTTGTAGTGTGTTGGGTTAATGTTTCAGATACTTTGGGGCAGTGTGTTGTTGCAGTGTTTTGAAGGTAATATCGCATAGTGTGTTTGGACTGTGTTTTAGGTAATTTGGGTCAATGTATTGGGGCAGCAATACACTGGTTGTAATGTTCATGGACAATGGACTCTCAGTTTCACTTTCAACAATATTACTTCTCTGGACATTTGGTGAAAACAATTATTTTAGCCATAGAGTGCCTATCTGTCTATAATGTTGTTCACCAAGGCCCTCTCTTGTCTTTTCTTTCTCTCTGGGTCAGTGGCAGAGCTAGACTTTTTTTTCGGGATGTTAGTGACACACAGCTCTTGCAGTGCAGCTCTTCGTTTGTTTCGTTTTGAGGATTGGGTCAGACAGGTACCTCTTCACTAGGGGCTCGGACCTGGACTCTGGAAAGCTGCTTTGTGAGAACCTGGTTGTAAAGAGTGCTATAAAAATAAATTTGTTGAATCAAATCTTTTGGGGAAGAGTGTTGGCACAGTGTTTGAGGACAGTGTTTGGAAATGTGTTTCAGTGTTTGTGACGTTGTTTAAGGTCATGTGGAGCAGTGTGCTTTAGATTATTAGGTAATGATATTCAGTCATTGCAAGTAGACAGTGAGAACTCTGTGCGATTTATTCAAATGCAATTGATTTTCACGCTTGAATATAAGCAATTAAATGCTGTATTTAGTTTTTAGAATATAGGCTATAAAGACATAGGCTCTTTTGAATTCCCACTTAACTTAAAGAGCCCATTTAACAGTTTTGTCCTTTGGAAAGAACCACTGTTAAAAAACCTTTAGTAAATGTCCTGTTGTAATAAAGTGCTAAATCATCTGAATATACGACTTTAAACCGGAGTAAAACGCTGAAACCGTGGACGTGCTATTATATGTATTTTTTGTCTTTTCTAGGACACATTAAAATACGTCCGACCATGGTTGACCCTGCCCCGCGTGGCTCAGTGGAGCGGAAGCTTCTCGATTGACTGGAGACAGTAAAACTCGTGCAGGTGTCCGAGAGCTTTAATAAAGACATCATGAAGAGTAACGGCACGCGCCTCCCGGAGCTCGGCCGAACTTCTCCAGCTCGCGCCGGCGTCAGGCCAGCGCCCGGGCCTCCCCGCCGTCACCATGGCGACCGTAATGAGTCCTAAAGTAGGAAAGAAGAGAATTGGAGGATTCGAGCTATTTAATAAGAGCGCTTATGACAAACCAATGTTCTCAGGGCCAAAGCGAGCTTTCTTTTAGCCTCCCCAGATATGGACGTCATTTCAATGGAAATGAGAGGAGAAATGAGCTAACTGCTCATTAGAGAACTCCGAGTCAAGGATAGCTCCAATTTGATTGGAACAGGATATAAAAAATGCGTTGATTTGTTTTTCCCCTCCTTCCTCTCACTGTTCTACTGCAGCCTGACCCTGTCTTACTATAAGCGCTGCAAGCAGTGTTTAATGACTTCCGGGGGTCCTAAAATGTCTAATGTCTAAAAGTATTATTATTATTATTATTATTACTATTATTATTATTATTATTATTAGTAGTAGTAGTAGTAGTAGTAGTATCATTATCATCATCATCATCATCATAACCATAATAATACTAATACTAATAATAATACTAATAATAATAATACTAATAATAATAATAATAATAATAATAATAATAATAATAATAATAATAATAATAATAATAATAATAATAATAATAATAATTATTATTATTATTATTATTATTATTATTATTATATATATTTTTTTTATGTTTTTTTTTTCGCGTTTGTGTGAGCCGTGGTACAAACTAGTCCTAGTTGTTTTTAATTACATATATTTTTTCTGATTACAGTTAATATAGAATAAATTCTATTTCATTTTTGGGGAAATGGGTTAGGTGAATTTTCCATTTTTCAGAGACTGCACTGATTACAGCTTCAGTTGGCAAAAAACACATAACTTTTAATTTAAATTTCATTGCATTATTTTAGAAAAGAAAGGGTGGGGGTGGTCTGACATTTTTGACAAGGTGTGGAAATTAGTCCCCACCTCTATAATGAACCATAATAAAATGCAGTTGTTCTCCACTAATGTCCTGCAAGATGAATTGGACAGGGTTTCTATTTCTGAAATGAAGGCACATGCAGTGTCATTCATCACTGATGTCTATTCATATGTGTTTTGACTGATTTTTATACAATGCAGTGCTTCCTTTCCATAGCGAGTGACTGGCTGTATAAACTTTGATATTACTAAAGGTCAGGGCAGGAAGGGTGGGGGTTTGGGGTGATGAGCAGAAACATGGTCATGCAGCAGCAGGAAAGGTTAATTGAAAGGGAGAAATTATTTTTGGTTAGGAAATCCCTGCTGTACATAGGCAGCACCTTTAATTGTCTTTGCCACTTCTTTCAGCCTCATAAGGCTGTCATGCAGATCTTTGGACTTCTTGTCTCATGGGAGTCTAGCTTGTGGCCAGGTGTCCCTTCAATAAGAGTGCTTGATGCCTTCACGCACTTTCTCCTTGGTCAATTTGTGGCAACCTGAGCAAAGCTCCCCCTTAATGGAGGTGTCAAACACTGGCCGTGTGGAGGGAGGAGGGAGAGGGGACCAAAGTTTATCTTCCCCTTCAGTGGCTGTGAAAGCAGCTGAAGATGAAAGGTGCTATTTAGTTAGGTGAACAAACCATGGTCTGAATAGAGCACTCTGCTCTGCTCCATCCCACCCTTCATTTACCTGAATGAGGCATCTGGGCTCTATCATCCTGAACAGATGCATACAGTAAATAGGTACTGAATTAGCCAAAACTCATGGCTTTATACTGAAACAGCATAAAGCAATGACCTCTAGTACAATAGACCCTGTCAGCTGTGAAGCTGAGGGCACCTTAAATATTCACCCAGAGACCACAAATACTTTACAAATAGCGAAAATGCAACATTCTTGCATGTTAATGAATAATGTTTTCTTATTATACAGTAAAATTTCATCATTGTAATATAATGGCCCAAGCAAAAGTTGCCTGGACTATTTACACAACACATTCCTTTTCCGCTAAGTGTCACAAATAGTTTTCATTGTTGATATTCGTCTTGGCATAAAGTCTCTAATTAGAAAGTCACATGAAGCAAGCCTTGCAGGTTCCCTCTCCAAGTGCTCTAAGCAGTGTCACATGGTTCAAAAAGATCTGCTTTTCACACAGTGTTACTGAGAAGGGGCTTTAACTATGTTTCAACTTATCAAACACCTTTTCAAACTGTTGCTGTGACAGCTTCCCTAGCTGGTGCCCGAGCCACAGTGACTGCTGCTATACCTTTGTGTAAACAGGATTCTCTTTGAAGTAAATATTTGTTTTTTATGGAGATACAGTTCCACTGCAGATATTAGCATATTCATGCTGTTATCTCTTCATGCTGTTATCAGCTGAAGACTTCATTAGGTGTGTGTTCAAGAGAATAGGTGCTGAATAGGTGCTAGGACCTGAAAATGCTGCTCTTTCTAAATGAAGGATTAAAAAGGAGAAAATAACCATATATTTGTCAGGGACTGTGATTTGTGCTTGATACTGCACAGATACATCACTATCTAGCAGTCTGATAGATGAACCTAGATTTGGTGACTGTCAGGAGAACATTACCTACTGGATCCTAGGCCGTACCCCCAAAGAGAAATGTCACCAGAGTTCTAAGTCTGAGGATTCACCGTCCGTCCACATGTGCGTTTGTTTTGTTTGTTGTATTCCGTATCTACATGTCAGGGATGACGTAACTGGGTTGCCAGTCACAGCATCTGTTTTGAGAGCTTGGTAAGGAAATGGGAAAAAATATAGGTGGAAAAGAGCGTAAATAAAAATTCTTGGTTGGTCTCCGTCAACTTAGGAATAGCGGACGTTTGAAGACGAATTTAGTGCTGGGCCCCTAGGATGGTTCTAACCTTCCCCCCCTGGCGGCGCCCCTGTGCTCTGAACCCCCTTGCATTTGCATCCTCTCTCTCCAAGGCACATCATGACAGGTGACAGCGCCACACGAATGGATGCAGCAGGGATCCCCCTTCCCAACAGAAATGGAAATCCTCCGACTGAGTCTGGTAGGAGTTTGTTTGTTTCTGTTCTTCCGGATCAGCTGGCAACTTGATCTCTAAAGCCCTAGGTGATTCCTTAGAGATCCCAGTAGAGGACCTGCCAGCACTGATACCTGTGGGTGGTCAACCAGTAACCCAGAATACTAAACCTCTTCCAGTCCGTGCTTGGGCGCCAACCTCCTCTCTGCCCGTGGGATGCTGAACCCACTCTGAAACTGATTCTTATTAAAATCACTCTTTCGCTTCAAATCCCCTAGCATTTCCTCACACTCCAAGGCACAATATGACACTGGAATTTATATTGTCAAGAGTAAAGTTTGGTAGAGGAGGAATAATGGTCTGAAGATGTTTTAGGGGTTTGGTGAATATTTTGAATTTGTAGCAACATTCTGGGAAGGCATTTGCATTTCCAGCATGGTTGTTTTGTGCACAAAGTAAGATCCATCAAGTCTGGTGTGGAATATCTCCTGTAGCCTTCTTTTAACTTTGTCTGAGCAGAACACAACCCTGACACTCCCACATTCCAGATGGCTGCTTTAGGGTGTTTTTGTGTGACTGATTTAACAGACATTATGGAATGCTGATTCTCTTTGACTGACCAGCAAATCTAACAGTCCTCAATCCCAGTTGTCCGTCTGCAAGAGCAGGTAAAATGCTAAAACATCCACAGGGAATTATAGAACAAATGGCTACACTTTTCATAGAAGAGATAATCAAAATGGACAGGAACAAACTCAAGAGACTTCAAGTGGGATCCTTACTTTAGAAATGGGGTGTGCTTTGGCCTGGACTTGGGGGACCACTGCGGGGTGGGCTCAGGTAGATGTTTGAAATGGCTTAGAGGGTCAGACTGGAGCGGTTCTTTTTCTTCTTCTTCTTTGTAGATAAAAGGAATTGTATACTGGATATGACCCTTTGTGCAAAACCAATAATAATAAAAGAATTGGTATGTGCCAAGTCACAGCAGCTGCTCTGGGTCCAATATTTTGATGTAGAAGTGTTTTTTCAGTCAACTTCATACCAAGCCTACCCTGACATGCATATCAGAACAGCTGCTATACATGACCGCCACCTTCAGCTGAGATAAAAGCAAGAAATTTACCTTGAGGACAGATATCTACTGAAGCTCCATGACCTGTGGGCCCCTCAGATTGTGCTGCTGGCTGGAAGAAGGGACATAGCAAGTGTTGTGCGAAGAGGCGCATCAAGCGAACTCCCAAACCTTTTTTGCTGGGACCCCCTTTGGTAACATTTTTTGCTCCCACGCCACACACACACACACACACACACACACACACACACACACACACACACACACACACATACACACTCACACTCACACACACACCACCCCCCGCCACCCTGGGTATCGTTAAGGTTTAAAAGGTATTACTACTCCTGTCGGTACCACTTATCAATGTGATACTTTATCGGTACTCTTATTGGTACTTCCATTGTGTTTTTTTATTAAAAACCAATTGAGAACAGAATAACATTTTAACACTAATAAAAATACTTTAGATATTTAGCCTATATGTAGGCTATATATAACTGAATGTGTGTTTATAAAATTAATAACGCTGATTTAGAGCCCTTGGTTGGATGTTTTGATAAATATCTTGTGTTTCTGCCTTTATGTGCAAAAATCTTTAGCAAGTAAGGAGCCATACTTTGGATCGTTTGGCTCTCTCAACCTTCTTATTCTTAATCAATATATTCAAGATGACATCCATTAATTTCCTAGCTTAGCATATTGCTACAATATAACCCACATCAAAGCTGTGTTTCCTTACTGTCTAGTCTCTGAACATTACAGGGGCATAGCATCCCTCCCAATTTTATCAGATTATATTGTATTAAATTGATTAAATTGTATATATAATTTGGCATCCCCATCTCAGAACCCCCCACTTTTGGAAAGCTTGATTCGCCCAAGATACTAATCAGTACATTTATTTACCTTCATATTCCTTACCAGAATAATCATGTCTTATGGCCATTGCGTGTGTGTGGGGGTGTTTGTGTGTGTGTGCGTGCACGAGAGAGACACAGAGAGAGAGAGAAAGAGAGCCTGTGCGTGTATATAGGAGAGACTGGGAGGAAGACAGAGTGAGAGACAGCATGCGGGAGAGAGCAAGAGAGAGCGCGTGCACGAGAGAGGGAGAGAGAGCGAGAGCACGCGAGAGAAAGCGAGAGAGAGGGGGAGAGAGAGAGAGAGAGAGAGAGAGAGGTGAGAGAGTGAGAGCCCTCTCCTCTTGTTTGCTTGGGAGTTCTCTCCTGTCCTCTTTTTTAATTTCTCCAGTACCGACAGCAGAACCGTTACCGTTAAAGCTTATCGATACTTCAGGCTTTTATTATTAGGCACCGGGGCCGAGTACGAACCGAGTTTCGTTACCCATCCCTACAACTGTATTTGCATTCATTAATTCTTCCCGCCCCTGTGCCCCCCCTGCAACTGCTCTGTGCCCCCCAGTTTGGGAAACACTGCTATAAGCTAATGCCAGCTGGCCAGCTATTCTGCCAATTTATGACCAATGTGTCTGGTGTATTTTTGTTTTTACGGAGACATGGCTGAATGACAGCATCCCAGCAACATCTACACAGATAAGCAACATGGTAATGTGCAGGAATGACCATCATGTGGAAATTAACACTGACTAGTGGGTGAATGCTGAGCTAATTGCTGCTCTTCGCTGCTGGAGTTTGTGATTATTAGATGCAGACCATTTGATTTAAGGTTGGAATTCACCACAGTGCTCATAGCCTTTGCGACATCTTATAGCCTAGCAGTGCGTGGTGGGGTCTCATTAGAATGCCTCCTCTACGAAAAACTCTTTCAACTGGAGTTTTTAACAAAATAAGCTAATCCAGTCCAGTGTGACACATTTATAAATCATTAGACACAGCTAGTAATAATGAAAATACTGGAGTGTTCAGGGTTGCAAGACCTTAAATAACAAGAAGAGAAAAATACAGTTGAATGGAATCTACAGAAGATGTCTGTGCATTAACTTTGCATATTGCATTAAGCCTCCTCATGCCAATCAGCTATCAGACACAGCTGTGTTTACAAGAAATGAACTACTCAATAATGTCTGAAGTTAAACCCATATTAAATAACTGTGTATAATAATGACACACACTGGACTGGTTTAGTAGGACAACATAGGAGAAAACACCTAAACCATGATAACCATATCAAACATGATAACTTTGTTGAAAACAGTCAAAGACAATCATAGTCAAAGATCCTTAAGTTCAATTTTAGAGGACTCAGTTTTGCCATCCGTGCTATTTGGACCAGAGCCATATGCCGCTCTGTTCAGGGCTTCACTGACGAGAATGCAGCTGTTAGCCTAGCAATGTTATAGGGACACTCTTGAAACGCCCGTCCTTCCTTACGAGTCAGCAACCACATAAATATGCCCATTAAAGTTGAAAACAAACCATACCAGCCCTTACAGTGCTCACTGAAATGGTTTCTATATATTTCAGCTTAGCTGAGCCACTGTGTGAGAGCTGAGCAGCAAAAAGACTTTAAGTGGGGAGCCGGCTGTCGCACAATGGGAGTCGACTCCTCTGATTCACTAAAATGCTTTTGTGCACATTATCGAACGTTACGATGTGTGTCATGGATACTGTTGACTCCAAATCTCTCAACCACTATGTCGATCTGAGACAGCAAGACCGAGACAGCGAGACCAAGACTAGACAGAGGCATCCGAGACCAAGACAAGACCAAGACCAAAGTTCGTTGAGACCAAGACGAGACCAAGACAAGATAAAATTTTGTGTCATGGATACTGTTGACTCCAAATCTCCCGACTACTATGTTGATCTGAGACAGCAAAACCAAGACAAGCCTGAGGGATCCGAGACTATGACAAGACCAAGACCAAAGTCCATCAAGACCAAAACCAGACCAAGACCACGTAAAAGTGGTCTCGAGACCAGTCTTGAGACATCCAATTCTACTGTGTTAACACAAACATTATAATTATTTGGTAACCTACTGATTTTGTAAATTTGCTGACTTCGTGAGGTAGTTCCATTTGTATAGAGAGAGGCAGAATATCAAGAAAAAATAATTAAAAAACATAATACACAAAATGTATAACTTTGTATGTCATTGAGTGAAATATGTATTTGATCCCCCAAAACCCAGCCAGATTTCTGGCTCCTGCAGCCTGGCTGTGTGCCCATGTTGCACATAGATGACAATCAATATATCAGTTACCTATACTCCTGGTCTTGACTTCTCGTGTGTATAAAGCTCACCGTCGCTTGTATTCCCAACTTTCTACCATCATGGTTAAGGCCAAAGAGCTGTCAAGGACAACAGGGACAAGATTGTAGACCTGCACTAGGCTGGAATGGGTTACAAGACCATCAGCAAAAGCTTGGTAAAACGGTGACAACAGTTGGAGGGATCATTCGGAAATGAAGAAAAATAGAAGGACTATCAATTGAGGATGTTCATGAGAATGCTCAGGGATCAGCCCAGAACTACACGGGAGGAGCTTGTTAGCGATCTGAAGGCGGTTGGGACCACAGTTACTAAGAACACTTTTGGTAACACACTGCATCATAACGGATTGGAATCTTGCAGTGGTCCCCTTCTACAGCCAATCTTAAGTTTGCCAGTGAACCTTTAAATGATTCAGAGAAGGCTTGGGAGAATGTGCTGTGGTCAGATGAGACTAAAATCTATTTATTTGGCACCAACTTGACCCACCATTTTAGGAGGAAGAAAAATGTTGAGTATGACTCAAAGAACACCATCCCCACAGTGGTCCCAACTGCTTCCAGATCATTTACAATCTCCTCCTGTTTAGTACTGGGCTGATCATCACTTTGCACATGATTGTCTTCACCCCATGAGGCAAGATGTGCATGTGTGGAGTAGAGACGTATGCAAATCTGGTGAAACATCTCACTGCTTTGCTTACCAACAAAGGCTTTTTCACCCAGGACTAAGTCCTGTTTTGCTTGGTAATAAAATACATCTTTCACTCAGTGAAATGTCAATCAATCTGTAATTTTTTTCGATTTTTGGTTGATATTCTGTCTCTCTACATAAAATGACAATGCTTTATGAATTAGAGAGCTCATTCATTTTTTGTAAATCAGCAAACTTACAAATTCAGCAGGGGTTCAAAAATAATTTCCCCCACTGTGCATAAATATTATTGAATATATGAAGAGTTTAATTCAAAAATGCTACATATCCAATTCAATTAAATTTTATTTATATAGCACTTTTCACAACCAGGTTGTCCCGTAGTGAGTAAGCCGAAGGCAACAGAGGCGAGGAAAATCTCCCTCAACTGGAGCAAGAAACCTCGAGAGGAATCAAGACTCAAAAGGGGAACCCGTCCTCCTCAGGTGGACAGGAAGGGAAAGGACAGACTATCTTTTTGGGGATAAATAACTAGAGAGGGTTATAGACAGATAGGGCTGGTGTGGTTAACAGAGTTGGTTTCACTAAGTGCCCGTAGAAGTAATATAGTTGGAAGTGAAACTGAGGTTCCATTGTCCATAAAAATTAGGATCAGGAGGGACAACCTCCGCCGGAGCGTTAGGCAGTGGTGTCCCAGCTTGGGAGAGGTCCCTGGTGAGGTCAGGACCAGTCATGGGCAGTTTCCCTTGGAGATCAATCCAGCAGATGTGCAGCAGTCCTGCTTTAAGAAAACAGAGTAGAGAGTTCGTTCAGTTTAAGTATACAAGGCATTGTTAATATCTATGTGGAATGCAATTCATCACTCTGGCATGTCTAGTTAGAGCAGCCTAGCTAGATAGGACATAACCGAGAGGTATGATGGGCGTGAGAGTGCCCCAAGACCTCCACTCCACTGTCACTAACCTGAGTGAATGTGAGGAGGGGTCAGGCGACAACACCAGTGTCCCTTCGTACTTGAAATCTCTGTGCTCACCACCTCCCAGCTCTGCACCTTCCAACTAACAAAAAAAATTAAATACAGAAAGCCGGATTAAACAATAACGTTTTCAGCCTGGACTTAAAAACTGAGACTGTGTCTGAGTACCTAATGTTGTATGGCAATGCATTCCAGAGCTTGGGGGTTATATATGAAAATGCTCTTCCCCCTGATGAAGCTTTCATAATTCTGGGTTATCAGCAGGTTGAGATCTGTATGACCGTGTAGGTTCATGGTAAGAGAGAATTTCACTGAGGTAATCAGGTGCGAGGCCATTTAAAAGGATAGTTCACCCCAAAATGAAAATCTGATGTTTATTTGCTTACCCCCAGTGCATCCAAGTCGAAGGTGACTTTGTTTCCTCAGCAGAACACAAACGCAGATTATTAGCTTTAGCCGTAGCAGTC
>JBBKCR010000001.1:33499585-33529797 GCA_037577295.1 Ladigesia roloffi
CACTCACACACACTCACTCACACACACTCTCACACACACACACATACACACACTCACACACTCACACACTCACACACTCACACACACACACCCCATTTGAGCAGCTGGCTTACGCCACTTCAAACATTCCTGCCTTGCCAAAACTTACGCCAGCTCACATATCCTAAAGAAAATAAAGCTTCAGCATATTTATCAAAATAGTGGCAGTGTTAATCACGACTGAAGCTCCTTATTTGAGCATGTGTTACTATGGTGACCTCTGCAGTGCTAATGGGGGGAGGCTTAAAGATACAATCCTCCATTTCAACATGGCAGCCTCAGGTGCCTAATTTTGTTTGTTGATTTTAGAGTACACGTAAGTGTTATTGTTTATGGGGAGTATAGAAATACTGTTGGGAATAAGTAACACAACTGCTCGTGTGTAAAAGAGTCGCCCTTTGATCCACGTGGATCTATAATGTTTAATATTGTGCTGAGTATTGAGCAACAGGACAGTTGCTTCTTTCCTGATTATGCCTTGATATTAATATATAAAAGAAAGATGTCACTGTGTTTATTTATGTGTATGTGTGCCTCCGAGTGTGTGTGGGTTCCTGGTGGAATAACGTACCCCCTGAGGTGATCTATGTCAGATAATACCTATCCATATCCTTTTTCTGGCACAAGTAGAAGCCCAGATGGTTTAGTATTCACTTCTCTGCCAAGCAGATGGACCTACAATGTACTTTAGACGTTTCGATTATAAATGCTGCATCTACCAAGATGGGAAACCATCTAAAACATTTTCAGATTGAGTTTTGGCAACCCAAAAAATCTGTACCTCGGTGTCGTTTGGACTCCTATACTTCTGATAAAGTAATAAAATATATGAACAGTGTTTCCTGCCAAAGTTACTTTAAGCCACACCTTTTATCTTCAAATTCTGTATGTTGGCTTAATTGAGATACAGAAGAATCCGAACTTCAGATTCAAGAAGTAAAAACCTCAAACAGCAGAACTGCTTGTGTATTAGTGGACTTCTGCTAGATTCCAGCAGCACCTTCAGACCAGACTCACATGTGCTCAGTCTATATAACAGCTAATATCTATGTTTCATTAGGTTTGGGTCTCACCAGTTGTAAACACAAACCAAACGGGTATAAACACCTTATTTTATAAGTGAGTGGACAGCCTGAATCTAATTGGGCGCTGTTGATGGACATGGTCCCAATGTAGAAACTTGAGAGAAAAGGAGGATTTCCTTCAGTCCTGCTTTTAGACACTGTGACTGGCTGCCTGATTACTGAGGCAAATTTCTGCCATAAGAGTCAGAATGATCCATAATCCTTATAAATTAAACTGTTTTGTAATTGGTTATTTTCTCCAAGACCCTTAAAAAGTCATGTGTCATTTCTGACCACATCTCTGCTGGTTTAGTTTGATAAAGACATAATTAGACAGTAAAGACAGCTTTTTAAAGACTGAACGAGTGATTCACTGAGTACACAGACTTTGCTGAGCAGTTGTTTGACTTCACAGTGAAATCATGACTAAAAGCGCCCCAGGTTGGAGACCCCCGCGCTGGGATATAAGCTTATTAAACGATGAGAACTTCATCGTGTTTAACAGATTTACTCTTTTCAGTGTAGTTCTGACCAATTCCAAATTCACTTGTGACTTCCTTCCATTGCACCACTGATGTCAGACTGTCATCTCTCATATCCTTTCCTTCCTTGAGAAGAATATCATTGTGTACTGTTTGCCGAACCTGGCACCCAGACCTGAATTCCTCATCGGATACCACAAAAATTCTGTCTCTGTCAGTCTGAACACCGTCTGACTGGTGAACTACGCAGGAGTGACACTATTTAAGGCTGAAATCTAGAAAGCCAATCCCTGTAATATTTCTGGAATTAATATTGCCATATTTTAAGGCAGTGTGTTAGAAATGCAAGGATGAAAATGCTGCTGAAATGAAAACATTAAACTCATGCTCAGTAAAGTGACGACCACTACCTGTCATCTGATCAGGAATATTGTATCACATGCTGCAGATCACAGTCCTACATGTTGGGTAAATTATGGCTTCAGTTTAAAAGTGTCTGAGGCTACCATCTCAATAACTTATTTTTCAAAGAATCATGTCATGTTTTTCACCCCTATAAACACGCTGGAGCTCAGTAAATGAGAACAGGAGCTTCAGCTCTGACTGGATTTCTAAAGAGCGAGTTGACGGGTCAGTGGACTCTCTGCACTAACCTCCTGAAGGCACACATCAGCCGCTGTGTAATTAGATGGCTGTAATTACTACTATGCCATTTCAAATGCCCAGAGTTAGGCATTATTATCAAAAAGCAACAAACATCCGGAGAGGTCACTATGCAATTACCAAAAAGTGAAGATGTTTTAGCTGCATGCTTTTAATGATATGGACAATTAGAAGTTTTTTATCCAGTCTTTGGTCAGTTATTTTTATTGTTACTGTGACTGCCACTTTATGAGGATTCTGTAGAAATGTGTCTGAAGTGTAATATTTTCAGATGTTATAAACATTTTACAACTCTAAAAGGTTTTAAGCCTGGCATTGCATTGTGGGTATTTCTGCTCATCCAGAGAGCTGGCTCAGAGTGTTTTAAAACATTCAAGATTCCCGTTAGCTACTGGCGGGGCCGTGTTCTCAGACTCCTAATTGTTGATGATATATTGTTTACAAACCCTGGAATGAAAACCTTCCCATTTCGGATCATGGCAGATTGCTCTTGGGAAGTTAGGGGACTAAATATGTTCTTCTATGTGGCCATCCTCAATAAAAATCTCTTTTAAATTTTAATGATTGAAGAATCAAACATATTCAGATCTCTTGTTCTCTTAATGTCACATATTTGTGCCTCAGGCTTCTGTGGTTTTTGCGACTTTGTGAAATATTATTGATGTCATTGATAAAAGGGAAAATAATTGTTTTTAAATATAAATTTGTTTAGTCAGGGGTGGCTCTACACACAAATGTATAGTCTCAGTTTTGGAGCTATTTTACACATGCATATTTTAAATGTACACACACAGAGTGCTAATATACTCTGAACACAGTCAGTCAGGTGAAGTTTAAACATTGGGGGAAAGTATTATTTGATCCTCTGCTGAATTTGTAAGTTTGCTGATTTACAAAAAAACAACAATCTTAAATTTATGAAGTATGTATGTATAAATATATAAATTGTTTATAAACTGATTTGCATGTAATTGAGTGAAATATGTATGTAATCTCCAACAACCCAGCCAGACTTCTGGCTCCCCGACTGTCTGTGTGTCCATGCAGCACACACACTGCAACGAATCTATCAATTACAGATTCTCCTGATCTCGACTAATTATGTATATAAAACATACCAGTTTACAGAATCATTTTCACCCATTCCAACCTCTCCACCACCATGGACCGGAGAGCTGTCAAAGGGAAATAAGTATATGATACCCAAGCAAATCATTATTGTTATTATTAGCAGAGCAGTAAGACATTTCTTGTAGTTGGTCACTGACTTTTCATACATCTCAGGAGGTATTTTGGCCCACTCCTCTTCACAGAAACTCTCCAAATCCTTTAGGTATCTTGTCTGCTGCTCGGCAACTGGAAGCTTCAGCTCCTCCACAGAGGTCTGGAGACTAGCTAGGCCACTCCATCACATTAATGGTGGCTGGAGTTGATGCCAAAGGGCTCGATTTTGGTCTCATTTGACCACAGCAGTTTCTCCCCAGCCATCTCTGAATCATTTAGATGTTCACTGGCAAACTCAAGATTAGCTGTACACGTGCCTTGAGCAGGGGGACCTTGCATGTACGGCAAGATTTTAATCCATTATGAGTTAGTGTATCACCAATGGTGTTCTTAGTGACTCCCTCACCTTTCTCAGGATTGCCCCATGAGGCAAGATACTGCATGGCGCTCAGGACAATTGACGGTCATTTCATATTTCTTCTATTTCCGAATTATTGCACCAACAGTTGTCACCTTTGCACCAAGCTTCTTGCTCATGGTCTTGTAACCCATTCCTGCCTTGTGCAGGTCTACCGTTTTTGTCCCTGTAGTCCTTTGGTTTCTCTTTGGTCATGCCCATGGTGGTGGAGAGGTTGGAATGGAAGGAACTGGTTCTGTGGACTGGTGTGCTTTATACAGGTAGATTGATTGGAATCTCTGTGCTACATGGGCACACAGCCAGTCTGAGGGAGCTAGAGGTCTGGCTGGGATTTAGGAAATTAAATACTTACTTCACTCAGTGATGTGCAAATTAATTTATATATTCATATAAATGTAATATATAAATTTATATAAAATATTTGTACTTGATTTTTTGATGAAATTCTTTCTCTCCATAAAAATTAAACCTCATAAATTAGAGACATTCGTAAGTCAGCAAAAGGTCAAATTCAGCAGGGGATAAAATAATTATTTTCCCCACTGTAAGGTCCACATTAGAAAACTTAAACAATTATTACACATTATTTGAGGTGTTGAGATGATGGATCATATGCAGAATACCATCAGGAAAACCATCATGAAATAAAAAAAATGCATAATTTGTAAATAATCAGAAAGTTTTAGCCATTTGTAAGAATACACCACATTCAAGTGTCTACATAGCTTTTTCTTCACCTTTGCATCTCCTTTCAGAAGAGATGTCTGAATGAACTCCTTTGACTGAGGCTAGCTATGACTTCCTTGCCCAGTATTCGGTTCATCTCACACATCAGCACCCTGCTGCACCATTGTGGTCTGAATTCTCATCACCACACTACACATACCTTCCATGTTTATGCAGGCACAATGGAAACCCAGCATGCTTTCTCCCCAATTCATCCAAGGCCCTTCTCCTTCTTTTCCCACCTCTGTACATTTTCTTAACCGAAGCATAGTCTCAAATTATTTGTTTTCTGCATCTTGGCATTATGTCACCCATCTGTTATTGTACCCATGTTCTATGAATAACCTGAACCTGATAGAACGTTGGGATTTAAAACATCTAAAAACATTGTCTGTGGAAATTTGGAAATAGGCTTGTTGCTTCACAAGGTAGATCAGAATGGAGCTTCAGGTATTCTTTGTCTAAGATAGAGCTGCTGTCATGCATGCAGTTCACTTGCAAGCTTGGAGAGGGACTCTGTGGGAATTAGCAGCAGGAACAACACTCCGGGCCCTCAGATAATGGACTTGGTGAATGTCCACCATCTGGTGTTTGTTTAATACACAGAGAAGGTCAAATGGCCTGCGATCCCTTTCTACTCTCTTGCATTCATGCCTTGAATTGGGGAAAATCATTGATTTTACTCTTCTACCGGATGATCTTTGTGTGCTGGTGCTCAGTATGACAACGACAACAACCTTATTGCTTAAAACAGCACTCAGTGGGACTGAAACAACCTGAATTCAGCATGTGAAGTTATTGCTCAGCAGTGTCCCTTTAGTCTGATTGGAGCCCTCTCAGAAACAAATCCACTGCAGGATTCTGGTATCTTTTCTGGATTAGAATTTTTTGGTGTTAGTTATTTCTGCTGTAGGTTTTACATGGTGTATAACTTGAATATTACTCAGGTAAAATACATCCAAATTAATTATAGCTGTTCACGTTATTTTGTCCATGATGGTTTTCAGCATTGTGTGTTTTCCGTTCCTTGCCGTGGCACGCTGTGTTTAATGACTGAATGGACATTCATTGGACCTCCCAGTTTTATTCATGAGGCTCTCAGTTGCATCATGTACCCAGGCGTGTTTGGCCTTGTTCTCATTGGAGGAAGTTACACATGCTAATGATTTGTAAGTGCTAGACTGGAGAGTAAACCATGACTAACAGTAGAGCTGAGAGAGAACAGGACACGTGCAGAGTCTCATTTGGCAACAAGGCAGGTTTCTTCTCAAATGTGCAGCAACTAAATCCACTTAATTAACACAAAGTGGACAGCAAGGAAAAGGCTGATTAAAGAAGAACATTGCTGGAATTTGTGTAGAATATATTTTTATTATACAGTCACAACTATATACTAATGAAGGAGACTTGATTCTTATATTAAAAAACCAGTGTAATACAACCACACTTTTGGGTTATCTGGAATTCAGCAATAATTAAAACGTTAGATGTCAGTTTATCAGTCTTTATCGTGTCCCAGTCACAAACTGCCCTGCCTTCCCACCTGCAGTCTCAGTATTGCTCTGTTCCAGTATGCTGAGGCCCTGGCCAGTCTTTAGCCTTAAATGGCAACCTTCGATATCTGCATTCTTAAACTGTCCAACATCATACATTTACAACTATTCTTTTGAATTGCTGGCAGAATTGAACAAATATTACAATATCAATACCTGTATTGTTTTTGTTTTTTGTTTGTTTATCCCAATGAGTGGATTGAGAGGTAAGTGAAATATTTTAAATGTATATTCATGACTGTGTTGCCTAAATAGATTACAGTATTACGTGAGCAATTGCCTGGTAAAAAGCAGAGCTAACAATGAAAACCATATTAAGCAGACTGTGTAGTCTATTCAAAACTTATTCATTCATTTATTTTTTGAGCAAATTTTCAACATTAGTTTGAAAGTGTTAACTTATTGTTGACAAAAGATTTTGTTTTATTGTTGACAAAAGATAGTTTCACATAGTATAAAAAAAAAAATAAAAACTGATGGAAAGTCTGTGAGGGATGCAAAAGCACAACGTCAGTGCCTTGTTCCTTCTCTGAAGTCTGTTCACAAAGAAGGAGTCATTCTTGCTAAATGATTTGCTAAATTTACACTAGAATTTTGAGCTCTAATGTATGTGGAGGATGTTTCTCCTACTGGCCATTTTTCCCAGATGTCAGTTTTGTAGAAATAAGCATTGCACATTGTAATTCAACCTACAGGAATTATAATACAACGACATTGATGATTTAATTCCAGTTTCCTTGCAAATATAATTCACAAATTGTATGTATTGCAATCTGGAAATCTGAACATTCTTGCTATACTGCATAGAGCCAGATTCAATAAAAAAGTTTTTGGAATTTGAAAAGAGATTTACTTTACTCTTCAGAGTTTTTTGCAATTTAACGGCACTATTTTCCCCCCAAATATTTCAAACCACACTACACCATGTGCAGGAAATGTGATTTTGATTGTCACTGGACCATTGACTGACTGACTGTAAATCCAACAGCCTGGTTTACTCATATATTTAAACCCAAAAAGAAACAAAGCTAAGATTCTGGTTTAAAAAAAAAAACATATTACAAATCCAAAAAACAACATATTACCATATGTATCATTATATTTATTTTAAATAAAAAACATTTGATAAAAAATTTCCTTTTGTTTAGATTTAAATGTAGATTAATTGTAATCCATTGGTACAGAGGCATACAATATTTCACAATCTATCTAACAACCTATAATTTGTGTAATGAAGATTTTTAATTAACATATACGCCAGGCATATATTTGTGAGATATTGTTTTGATGTGCTTGTAGAAGGAGCTATTAGCAAACCTGAAATGTGTATTGAAATCTGAATGTGAAACTGTAATGGAATTTGATTTGAGATTGGAGTTTAATGTTGCCCCACTTGGAGGAACTATTTGAAAGAGAGGAGGAATTATTTTAAAAGACATGCCCTAATTGAGAATGTAGAATGGGAGGAATTGCAAAAAGATTGCTGTAATTCAAAGTCTTTGGCAACGTTTTAAAATCACTGCTTGCTCCAATTTCCAACCTTCAAAGGAAAGCTTGACTAGAGCGAGAACCAGTGCACCACTTTTCACCCCAGGTAGCGATATAATGCAGCTCATGATTAATTTTAATTAAACACATTTTGGAAAATGATATTGAATGTTTGAACCCCTGGTGTTTTAATTATTTTATTGCCTCTCAGCTCAAACTCTAAAATGTTGTGGCTGGATGATGTATTGGAATATATCCTTCACAGCTGGCATGCAGGGGGCTTCCTCTGACTTCTAGAGTTAATTCATTATTAGTAATCCACTAAAAGACAGTGGAAATAAGTAAATTGACACCTCTGTATATGCTAATTTGCCCTCAGATTAAAAACTGTTAAAGTCATTGTTAATTTAGGAAGGGGCTGAGAACAGAAAGTGGTGAAACTACTGATGGCTTAGTGTCATTAGTTCAAGCCCAAATAAACATGTAAATCACCTTTCTGTAAATCATCAGCAATATTTAATCATAAAGCTTTGATAAAAGAGAAGCACTGCTGTGGCCTTGCTTCTGTTACACCTTGATGTCAGGCAGGAAAAGGAAACATCCTCGGCTAACTCAAGGGTTAAATCACATTTCAAGTGTGGTTGCAGGCAGAAAGAGGCCGGCACTACAAAAGCTTAAGTTTGCCCTAATGGCCTGACGACTGCCCGGATTATTGGCTGTGCAGAGAGACAAATAGCGGCAACAAAGAGCATGACCTTAAGCCTCTTGAACGTCCTCCACCGAAACAAGACAGTTCCAACAAGGCTATTATCCTGCCTTTGTTTATGGGCAGAGGACTCTAAAACAACTCAAAGGGAAGATTAGCCCTACTTGTGCAGTTCTAAGAGTGATAAATTGGTAAGTTCCTGCTGGATTAAAGCAGGTGCAGCGATGTGTCTTGTCAAGGTCCATGAGGAAGGTGTCTCACCATTAGGGAGATTTGTGTGGTTGGAGTCATAAAGTCACACATTTGCCAACAAGTTTTAGTTCAGGATTCTTAAAAGGGAAAGAATGAAAACATTACAGTGTCTTTTATTGAATATCAGCCATGTTTTAATTATGAAAAAAAGGATGGTAGGTATGAAGATTTCTGCAGTTTGTCTGCATGGATCAAAAGATATTTCCATGAACCAAGCTCTGCTGGTCTATAAAGGCCAGTGGCAATAGGACCAGAAATGATAAGATCTTCATACCTGCCTGGAGCTGGAGGAGCTGTCAAAAATCAGAAAAGGAATGCAGTCCATCAAACCACGCATGTAATGTAGGGCAGAAAAGGGAGTCCAAATAGACGGCTTTCTCTGGGCACCCCTTAAAGGTAAGTTAAATAGATTTAATACTTTTAATATAGTTCTAAAGTTGTCTTTAAAGACGTCTCGTAGTTATTATTCTGACACCTGAATCCACAGGCGCTATAAAATCACCCTTTCACTAAGATGGCCACCAGCAACCACAAGTGGTGATCATTCAGCATGATTTCATATGCAGTAAACTGTCTGTCCTTATTACATTAATTAATAATCAAACATTTTAAATGATGCATTCTTTCAAATAAGGACTCATGTAGCTCTTGAACAATTTGCAGTTGGCTGACATGTCAAAGCAAATGTTACATTTATTGTTACAGGATGAATGTTTTATATTGTGCAGAACATTGTTTAATTCAAGCTTTTGCATGAAGGACTGTGAACAGAAACTCTAAAACCACCTTGGAATAAGAAGTGCAGTTTTTATTACCGCACCTCTCTCTGAAATGTTGGGTAAAATGGCTCAAATAAACCCATTAAAACACTTTGTAAGGAATGTTTCACCACAAGCCAATATAGGATGTCTCCTGTGTCAGCTATTCTAACCCTCAAAGCCAAGAGACACAGACAGAGATTGAATGTATCGATCGGCTTAAATAGCCCTGTCTTTAATAAATACTACATTATGACTGCAAGGTTCTGCCGGCGTGTTGGCTGATGAAGGCATGCCTCTCAAAGTCGGTAATCAGAGGAAGTTCAGGGGAAAGATAATCTTTCGCTCTTTGCATCCTCTGAGACGCAGACCAGGCAATCAGGGGGATAGCGGTGATTGCTCGGGTTGCACTTGTGAAATCACAGACCGCATTGGCCCCGGACCTGAAGGAGATATTAAAACCAACCTCTTCTAAGTTTTCCTTTTCAAGTAAATACTGATTGGGGCCTCCATAAACCAGCTACTACCCTCCTCACATCAGACAGCAATAGGATTCACACAAGCATTCTGCACACAATACAAGCCATTTACTGTGTTTCCCATCCAAATGTATAGACACAGTTAATAATGCTTTCTATATTTCTGCTCTGCAGGAAAACACAAATACAAAAAAATGAAGAAAAATATGTCTTGCTCTCAGGTAAACTGCAAATGTGATGTAAATTGCAGGTATAAATTAGATGCATTTTGAAACTTTCTGGAATTGTACATTATGATTGCTTAATAAAAAAAGTGAGGCTACGTGTGGGTGATGAAGAAAGCCCTGTCCTAAGATGGGGCGATGCAAAGGCTTCACACAAGCAAAGCCAATAACAAAGCCAATAAACAAATAACTATCCCGGGATGGGCTGAAATCAGATGCTAAGTGAAGCCACTTGGGACAGAGCCTACAAATGTAGCCGAGGCTCAGTGGGCATCCCAGCCTGGCCTGTTTCCTTCTGACCCGAGCCCTCAGAAAGCCTTTCCCTGTTTCATACTCCTATGATTGAATTCAATAGGATCATGTGTCCCAAAGAAAAGGCAATTAGTAGATGACACTGAAATGGTAAAAGAAACAAGCTTCAAACACGTCAGAAGACAGCTGTCCAGATATTACTAATCGCTGGAGCAAACTGCGCCCGATTAAAGTTTAATGTGGCTTTTAAGGGAGCTTTTTTGCTTATCAGTGCGATAGGATCCAAGGGAAAATATTGTTATTGATTCCTTCATTTTAGATGTAACCGATCCTTTAAGTAATTTCTCTGGGTTCCTGCGTGTCAGTTTTTAAGTGTCTGCTTGGGCTGGTTCGCTGAAGCCAGCCGTTCATTTAGAATTCAGAGCCTAATGCACAAAGTGTTCCTGATACACTTTCAGTCACATCTGTTGAAAGACAACACACTTATTCTGTTGGAAGCCTGAGCAAAACATTGACTGCAGTTCAAGTCAGGGCAGCTAAATTATGAAAATTAAGTGCTTTTGGTCTACATTCCAGAACTTAATTGATCGTTCCAAGAGAGTTTGTTTTTAAATATTGATCTCATACCACTACATCTTAAAGAGCAGAGAGATAAGATATGCATATTCACTGAAAACCAAAGAATTATTTCCATAACAAAGAAATCGAATGCATAAATAGTATTTAAAACTGATTGTTTATTGCCTTTGTTTTATGTCAGTGTTTGTGGTTGTTCTTAAATAATAAAATATGTTCACAGAAATATTCAGGTTTGCATTATACATATAAATAAATAAATAAATAAATAAATAAATAAATAAATAAATAAATAAATAAATAAATAAATAAATAAATATATATAATATTTGTGTGAACATATATAGGTGTGTATTCCTTTTACATTTTTTGGAAAGATAATTAATTGTAAATAAAATATATGCTATGTATGTGAATAATATGTATATACATTAAATAGATACATAACATTAATTTAAACAGCATTTGTACTAATGTAAAAAAATACCTGTTTTGATACCTGGTACGAAGTTTTTTTTGATGTGAAATAAATGCATCTAAAGTGAGTAGCCATCTTCTCAAGACCCCGAACAGACTGTAGCGATATACAAAAGCCTCGCTCAGGAAACGAGGTGTAGGCTAATTTGTCCATCTCCTGCAGTAACCCTCCACGGCTGTAAGAGAAGAAAGACCACATTCAAACCTCAACTGGATTAGACAGGCCAAAAAGAGCAGGATGTTGAAAGAATGGGAAGCTTTTGTTACTCTCCCTTTCAGAACATATATGATTTTGATTAAAGGTCAGTGGTTTTAATGCATATTGATCAATTCAAATCCAATCTGAACTTTTTAGACATTAACGTACAAACCGTACCCCGAGCATAAGTAGAACATCTTTGGCACATTAAGGGTACTTCAAGAAAGGAAACCAAAGACAGAAAATATAGGTTCAGGTTTCAGGCTTCAGCCAGTGTGAAAATATCCTCAATTTGATCAAAAATTTATAATGCAACTTTCCAGGTCTTAAATTTCTTTCTACTGCACTTGAAATGGGCACTTGTTTTCCCATTATGGCTTTTTTAATCTCGTTATGTCTGAGTTGTCTTCCTTAAAGATCTCTCCACCATATTGAGTGTTCAATTTCTGAGGTATGTGTTCTTCATCTGTGCCCTGATGAAATAACACAACAGTTTACATATTTCTGAACCCGAGCTGAGAGCCGATTGAAAAATCGATATTCACAATCAAATTACCCTGAAAATATATACACACACAAGTCTGCTTCGAGGTGACTAAAATGAGGGAAATTTGGTTTCAGGAGACAGGAAGAGAGTTGGGACTAAGAAGGCCAAATCAGGCGATAAATGGCTACTCATCGTGACCAAGAACGAAACCCATCCATCCCCTGAGACACTTAGAGAAGGGCGAGAGAGGCAAGCGATGGGGAAGGAAGAATATGCGTTACTCTCTCTTCCTCGCAGCTAGCATGAATTATTCAGACGAGTAGAGGGATCGCCTTACATTAGCCATCTTGTTTCTTGTGCCTTTAATGACAGTTGTTGTAAACATACATAGACAAACACCGTTCCTGTGTCTGTGCAGCCCCTCGCCCCCTCCTCGGTGAATAAATATTTTTATTTATTCAACCAAATGATTTGCTTCAGTCCTTGAGGGCAGTTGAATCCCCTCGGTTTGGTGACATCTGTCTCCAGGACTCTCCTTTCTTTCCACACTGAACGCCTCTTCAGCTCCCACTCAACCCTTTGAAGTTTCTGTGTGTTTTCACAAGTTTGCTAAGAGTGATTGTGCTATTTCCTCTGTGGTGCAATAGTTAGGGTGATGAATGTCAGGTAAGTGTTTGTGTGTGCCCACTTGAATTTGCAAGGTCAAGGGGAGACCAGCTGAGGACTAAAGCCTCGGTATTCAAAACATTTACCCATTCATGTTTAAGAGATGTCCTGCTGAATAAATGATGTATGTTTGCATTAAAGCTTTAAAGGCCTAGCTTTAAACAAGGAGGGAAAACCGTTCAGTCTCAGATGAGCACCCACAACCATGGAAGTAGGACAGGCTTCATCTGGAATGCTGCGAAAACACAAGAAAAAAAACGCTGCCTGAAATGTGCAAGTAACATTTCTGCCTTTGGCCTGATCTGGCCTTGAGGCCTTTTTGTAGAGATTGTGTAGTGCGGGACGTATGTTTTACTTGCTATCTACACCTTCAGTTTCCCCTGGGCTTTAATTCTTAATGCTTATTTCAAGATCAAGAGTCGATACAGGACATTTGAGACATCACAGATATTCATCTTGTCTACGGCACACTTGTGTAATGCTTACCAGTGGACCAAATTTTGTGTATAGACTAAATATATCGAACCCCACAGAATTTTAAAAGAAAAATGTAATGCTGGTATTTAATGCCACCAGTTGCTCCCTTTTCAGGCTGTAAGTTTTGTGTGGTGTATCCCAGATTGCATCACTCTGTGACTCTGGCCTATGGCAAAAATGTGTGACTAAATTCCTGTGGTATTACTCAGATCACATGGTTTGTGGTTGAGAGGGTTTTTCGCTGAGAGGATGCACATGAAAATCCTCCAGACTGCTGGTTCATGTGGCACTTGAGGTGGGCCGTCTGTCAGTGACATGGGCTTCGGCTGTTGCTGCACAAATGAGAGCACTGAGGCTGCTTTGTCCCGATCTGCCCATTCGCACTCAAGCAGACCAGAGGAATGTCAGGGCTCAGAGGTGAGATTGTGTGGATAGCTTCAGTCGATCACTTCAGGAAGTCCCCATGTGTTAAAGTGAGCCTTAGAGGCACCTTGAAGGGGCTTAAGCAAATTGTTATATTGATATATGATGAAAACCGGGGGACCTGGCAATCCCTCTTTAATCCTATAATGCAATGCTGTTGCTGTGGATTGGTTATCGGCCAGTTCTCCAGTGTCACTCGCCGAGGCATATCTGTGTGACCTGACATGGTGACCGCGATCGCTGGCTGCCTATTCAACTTGACTCACTGGCTCAGATCTAGAGTTTCCCTTTCTCACTCTCCCCTGTCTCTTTCTCACTCACTTGCTCACTCATTCGTTCTCTCTCCCTCTCTCTCTCCTCCTTCTCTTCCAGATACCAGACACTTATGTTACGTGCCACACATCTTAGATTGATTTGTGTTGTGTACACGTTTCAGTGGCTCCTGAGGTAAAGGGAAAAGTGAGCCTGAAATTATCTGGCATTATTCAAAGGCCTTGTCAACTAGCGCTGCGCTAATTTCACTTCCCGCTATTCTCTGACCTGAGACCAGGAGCTAAGTGGCATCCGAATGTCCATTAGCTGCCGGAGTGTGGCTCCCTTTTCGCCCACAGCCCTGTTTTTTTTATTTATTTATTTTATAATTAGTCCTCCCTGCTAAATGCCAGAGTCTGTAGCCATGCACCCATGATGGGGGCATTTGGCAACATATGCTAGCTCCTAAACAACACTGATATGGCTAAGTGTTTCAGGAAGCAGGCCTTGGTTCCAAAGGGTTACGTAATGGGGCCAGATCATTCATTAAAGGCTTCCTGCTCTGCTTGCTGGGTGGGTCTCAGGTCCCCTGGCTCTTTGCATCCCTACATACGCTGCCCACATGCAAAACAAATATTAATTTTACCCCAGTACAAACAATAACAAAAGAAGATGTCAGTCAAACACTCCTGAGTGTCTACAACCAGGAGTCTGGGGGAGGATTGGTGGGGTGAGACGTAAGGGGGTGGGGTCTGCAGATGTTTGGTTGTGTGCTAGAGAGAATGGGAAGTGGGGAGAGAGAGAAAATCTTTTTTCCTGCTTCTGCTGTGCAGTCTCTGCACCATTAGATGGAGCACTTGCTGTCAGAGGACTGGTCTACATTCCAGGATTACAGATCTCCAGGCTTCACACAGATAAGGTTGATTAGATAATTAGTATCACCACTGATTATGGTCACAGTCATCAGGCTGGTCCACATGACAATCTACAGATATGAAAGGAATATCATCAGACTTTGGGAACTCCACTGCTGTATTTGGTGATTTGTAGTCCCATTGTATAAAAGATTTTGATTTTGAAATTTAGTTTTAACTAAGGTTAAATCTTAGTGTCAGGTATATATGGTGGATATATATTTTCCTGTAATCCCTCAGTTTGGGGGATACAGCTTAAACACAGTGAGCAAACCTGCAGCTCAAATAAAGGATGGAAAGTGTTGTACTTTGTGTTTGTCATTCTATCTTTAACTGACGAGTGGTCAGAGTGTAGTGAGCTTGTCTCTAAGAACAAAAGAGTGAATTGTCTCTGAGAAAAGTATCTCTGGCCTTTGCTTGTGCAAACACTCATGATTTATTTTCCCCCCTATCCATCTCACATGTTTCCCTTTTCTGGCTGGACATAACTTCACCAAGATCTTGTTCTTGATGTGCCCTTGAGTTTGTTCAGGCAGAGTATTGGTTACTGATGCTCCCCTTCCTTGTTTGGAAGAAAAAGCCTGCAGGATTTTGAGCTCGGTGATGGATTTCTGAGGTGTTGATTCAGAGGGTGGGGACTCTCTGCACTGAAGCTTGACAAAATATTTTGGTAGAGAAGAAGTCATTACCAGCACAAGTGATGGGCAGACAACAGCACTTCAGTTGATCAGTAGGGGAATGAGGTGTTCTGTCCATGCTTGCAAGAGGCTCTGCTGGGTACCACTCACAGATTTCCTTCTCTCACTCTCTTTTTCTCCCGCTCTCTAGCCAAGAGGTGGCCTGAAACATAAAACATTCACTCCCATCCTCTTTGCCTCTCTCCAACACTGCTCACAGACCCCACCCACCCCCATCCCCCAATTCCTCCTTGTCAGGGCAAGGGGACGAGCTTCTCAGGCTTTGTGCAATTAAACACTCCATCTGTCTGAAAAGCCTTCGTCCTCCCAACGCTTTCACAGCCTTTTCTAATTGCAATTCTTATTAGAAATCAAGCACAGCACTAAAGACACAATGTATGCAATTTCAAAATCCCTGCTCCAAATTGTGAAGAAAAAAAAAACATGCTAATAGATGATTAATCCATAACATGCTTATCTGCATAATACCATTGTCCCTTCGGGGATGGCATTTTTCGCCTGATCGTAAAGCTCATTGGTTCTTCCCTTTTCTGTATTCAGGCAAATGCTGGGCCATGTTCAAATGCATATATATATATACATATATATATATATATATATTTATAATGTATAATGTATGTGACAATGTTTCCCCAGAGCACAAAGAGCAAGCATCCTTTGATGTGTCTTCTTGAGGCGAAGTGTGAATTGAGGAAGGCTGCGAGCCAGATGGGACTGGGGGATCGGGTTACCTGTTATAGCGGCGCATCTGCCCTGGCAGTCAATCTCCCTGACGTCTGTGACAGGTCGATGGAGCCCGCGAAGGAAGAGCTAATGCAAGGGAAAGGAAGAGTAAATTGGGACGGTCACCCTTAAACCTACAACTCCCCCTCCTTCCTCCCAAAATCACCCTCCCTTCTATTTGTCATCCGCCCTATCTCTAGCCCTGCCCTGGACAGGACTGAAGTCCAGCTGCCGGACGGTGCTGACTCTGGCTGTGGGGGGGTGGGATGCTTGTGCGGGTGCGTACAGAGGGACAAAAGCAGAGCTCAGTTACACAGAGGCCAGTGCCGTGGCACCCAGTCAATACAAAATAGATTTGAGGAATCTCTTTCATAAGTTTTTGAAATGTCACCGCAGCTTTTTTTTGTGTAAACACAGTCTGGTGTTTTATAAAAGATTCCTTTTAAGTTACGGCCCCTGGGAAGAGCAGGCCATATCTGTGCCACTACTTGACCACCGTTCCTAGAGCACAAAACAGCCTCATGTCAGCATGTCTGGAGGAAAACAAAGGGATTATAATCACAGTAGCAGACGCAGTACATTACTGGTTAACACATAAGCAGCACTAGGTAAATTCTCCATGGTGTCATTACATGGCATATATAAAATATAATATTTCTTAAAGCATTTCATCCATCACCTACACAAAGGCTAGAATCTGCTTCATGCACTTTTCATATCTTTTAGAAGAAAGGGGGACCCCTTACCTGATATCAGACCTTACAATGCTATTTTTGGTGTTGCGTTCCTTATAAGTGATTTGAAAGTGGATTGTGCCCCCAGACAGTAAGAAACATTCCTGTCAGCTACTTTAACAGCAAATAGATAGCCTGATGAATTATGCATAAGAAGGCAATTTTCTCTCAGTCAGTGAGTCATCAATCACAGCCTTGCTGAGGATCCCAGAATCGGCCGGCCCAACCACATTCACATCTACTATTATTGGGGGAAATGGTAGCCATTTACAAAGCCCTTCACCTCAGATAGCTGCACTAAGATGAAATTCCTGTTCTGCGGGTGTCGTCCATGTCTCTCGCATGTCATCTCTGGACAAGTTTGTCCTGACCAATGGCTTTTTTTAGAAGGTGCACATTTCCAAGCAGAAGATGGTTCTTTTTTTCAAACAAAAGTGTATTTTCATAAGGAAAATCAATGCAAATATTTGCACATTTGGTCTTTCTTTTGTTGCTAATATGGATGCATGGCTGAAAAGAACCTCTTCAGGGCAGCAATTTGATCCATGATTGCATGCAGTTACCCATGTAATTGAAATAATGAGAGATGATTGCTTTGAGCTATTAGTCATAAGTTCCTGATCTTTTTGTTTAATCCTGGCATCAGCTGTCAGTGTGCTGGTAGGAGCTTTGGGGAAGATACACTGAGGATATCATTTGCATCACCTCAGACTGTAATTTTATTTTCTCTCTCTTTTTCTCTCCCTCTTGCTCTCTCTCCCTCTCTCATTCTCTCTCTCTCTTACTCTCTCTCCTTCTGTCTCCCCAAGCTGATGCACACTACTGATTCTATACAACTCTCCCAGGAACAGAAGCACCTTCGTGTTGTTTTGATAGGAACAAAGAAAAACGCAGCCCAAATATGCAAGCCGGTACCAGCCAGGATGCTGTCAGCCGTAAGCAAAATAAAAGCCTTGGCAGTAGGCACGAGTGAAGAATATGTTAATTTATAATTCTCTTACAGAGGCCACCCTAACAGGACTGGGCGGCCCTCTACCAGAGCCCTTGACACAAGGAGTTATATGTCACCATTCTGATGGCACACCATCAGTATATTTTACAAATGAACTAATAATTCCCCATTGTATTAGGACCAGCTGTCTGTGACTATCAAAATAACAAAGAAAAAAGAAACGGGAGGGGGGAGAAAAACACAAAATGGAACCACAATTAATTACAATCATTATCTTCTTGACAAATCAAAAGGTGTCAAGCTGTTTTCTAAATATTACGGTGCTGCCAGTGTTTGATTATGATTTTGACACAAGAAAATGCAGCAGGTATCATAAACATCTGGTAATTACACCAAGACAAAACAATTGTAGTGTTTATATCATCTGGACTTGTTTAATTGACTTGTTTTATTGTTTGACTGGAATGTGTATGTAGAAAAGAAACAAGAATGCCACATATAGTCAGTGTCATTTTCACAGATAATGTTTTTCATTTTTTTACATTAAAACAAGTTACTGTCATGTTGTACAACATTTATCAGGGAAGATAAGCTGACTTCGTTTTGCTTATCACACATGATGCAAGAATCTTTTGTTACACATCTGGCAATCTGGTTACATATATATATATATATATATATATACATATAGATTCTGGTTATATATATGTAACCAGATTGTTGCATCAGGTGTGACAAGCAAGATTAAGTCTTAGTTTCCCTGATAAATGTTATAATCTTTTGTTACACATTTGTAACAAAACATTTGTAATCTGGTTACATGTATACATCTGGCAATCTGGTTACACACACACACACACACACACACACACACACACACACACACACACACACATATATATATATATATCACTAGTGTGGGTCACTAGGATAGTGACTTTTGAAATGCAGTGAATCCACTAGACAATACAGTCACACAGTCAAATGTGAAGTAATAATAATATTAACACATACACAATAACACAATAAAGTCTATTGACACAAATGTTCATAATACATATTGTTTGTAATTTTTTCCTTAACATGCTGAATTTTACAAATAAACAGTTTCTGCCTGCTGAAAAAAGTATATTAGAGCAAATGAAGCAATTAAAATTGGATTTACTTTCCGGATTGTAATTGGCTAAATGGTTATCATTGAAGACCACTGTAGAATATCTGTAGACGCCAATTGAAAACAATCTAATTTATCTAGAATCAGTAATTTGTCACCTGTTAAACCTTTAGAATCCTTACTAATGATTCAGTGATTTCTTTCCAGCAGAGCATCACAAACATTCCATATATATGTGCATGATTAGATTTTATATACAGTCAGCTTGCTGTTTGCTTTGCCATTTCAAGTACGTTTGGCATTTTCTATTCAGGACCTTGAGGAATGATTTACAATGGACTTTTATGTGCTAGAATCAATAATCTTGTATAATAGTGACCTGTAAAAACATCTACTGGTGATTAAAAATAAAAAGATTCTCGAAGGGGTCCTACAAGGTTTTGAGTAGATTTTTTCTGTACATTTGGGCATTCTTTAAAACCACTGGTATTTTTCCTCAAGGGTGATAGAGCATTAGGCTGGAGGAATTTTCTGCCCTTCACTGAGTGCTTATATATGCCCCCCATGCTTCTAACCTCTTACCAGCAATAAAAGAGACTGACACCAAGTTTTTTCCCCCAGAGGTAACAGGTATTAGTAAAAGATCCCTACATATTACCCTGTAGGCTTTCTTTTTAAGAGCATCCTCTTCAGGTGCCTCTCCCGCTCAGTCAAACCTTTCATCCACAGCATCGAGTGAAATCTATTATGGAGCCTGTCTCCTAGAAAAAAGCTGTTTTTTTCAGCCTGCATCATATCTATCTGTGTAAAAGCAATGATATGACACACATTAGGGACTATATGTCTTTGCAAATTTGGGAGACCCGTCTCCTGGGGGACATGGACAGTTACATTCAATCCCAGAGTGAATTCTGAATGGTGGTTTATGGAGGATTTATGGCTGTTTTGTGCTAGGCCACTGATTGTGTGGAGGGTTCGATGACTGAACTGTACTATGAAGCCTAAACTACTGCTCTACCATCCCCCCCCAACCCTTGGTCCATTTTTCACCACCTACAACAGCTTGACTGTGAGTGTAGCTAGTTTTCTGCACAGACCAAATAAGCCAGGTCACCTCGAAAAGTCTGCCAATGTACCAAATCTCATTGACTTCTAGCATCCAAGTGTGAGATCTAAAGCAGGATGCGGAATAGAGTCCACAATGGGTTGGCTGCACCGCGGCATTGCAGGTGGCCCCGGCATGCTTTTTACACAGCGGTATGAGCCATTTTAGAGGCACTGCCTTCCCTCAGCCACAATTTCAGTGCTCTGAGCATTTCACAGAGGAGTGAGAAGGATCTCACTGTTATCGTCTAACACTCAAGCCCACTGTAATTAAATAGAAATGCAAAAGCACAAAGCGATTTTGGCCCCAGCGAAGAGCTGGAAAGATCTCCCCCCAACCACTACCACCCCTCCTCTCGAACAGTTAGACTTTAATTGGACCATATCAATTTATTTCACATTTTAAAATGTCATGGCTTCGTAAGAACTAACCAAATTTGCATCCTGCACAGAATGTTACTGCACGCAAGCGAAATAAATATATAAATCTAAATGCCAGTGTAAATGCCAAGTATTTTCAAAAGCTGCTAAAGTAGGCTTGTAAAAGCACTGGAGCCTTTCTCTCCTGTGTCCGCTCATCATAAACTTTTGCCAAGTGCTTTCGGTGCAAGCAGTCGAGTTGGCTTAAAAGGATAGCAAACTGTGTCATGCCATTGTTACTGTTTTGACATCTGTTTTCAAACTCAAAAAATTACTCAGGCGTACAAGCAAGAAACGACAACATTGACACGCCGCCAGGGAGGACAAGGGACCACCAATCTGTCTGGTAACAAATGAGGAAATATTACCAAAGCCCCATACTCTGAATGATCACAGGTCATCACATGCCAGAATGGTCACTTCACTTGCTCCCCACTAATGAGTTGCAAATTTACTGCAGGAATGTTTTTTTTTTTCGCCTCATATGTTTTTGCATTGCTATTATCGCACACTGACATTAACTTGTGTTTAAAGACACAAATTCCCTGTGTTCCACCCAGCACTAATTAGGATAATGACAGGAAGAAGTGACCTCGTGCAGCTTCATACAGAACTTCCCTTGTTAAGGCAGATTCTGAATGGAAGGGCAAAGTCTAAGCAACCAAACAGACCATGCTTTTGATTCCATTTTCACTCCTATGATTGGAGCGTGACAGAGGAGAAAGTCTGGCAAATGAGTAAAGTTCCTCTTCTGCACTTTGGTGCCTCAGCCACATGGCCCTTTTCTGTAGCCTGTCTCTACTCTGCTGTCCTCCTTGTTTTCTCTCCCTCTCTTCCTCTGTTCCCTTCCATCTGGTCAGAGAGTCCGACTAGGCAAGGTCTTCCCCTGGATCATCAGTTCATCTGAGGACAACAATCTCAACTTGGCAATAATTTTCTTCATTTTTAGTCTCTGTTCTTTTTTTTACTAATTTCAACCGATCAGAAAAGCACTGTTGACCGTGGCTGCTCCATAGTTCTACCAGTGGCATAACTACTGGGTGTGTGTGTGTGTGTGTGTGTGTGTGTGGGGGGGATCGCACTTCAGCTCATGGTGTGTGAATGTATGTATCAGTTTGTATTGGGCAGTATGGACAGAATCTGAGAAAATGAGGTGTTTGTGTCTCCCTTTGGTCTATGATACAATAAATACAAAATGATCTCGGAATATTGAGAGATAAGACTTATCTAAGCCAATGGAATGTCTGAAAGATTATGAATATGCAATTCACATAGGGAGTCTAAAGTAAACATTGAGGTAAATGCAAGGAGATATTGGGTGAGAGCATAACAACATGAAATAAAGAAAAATTTTTTTTTTTTTTACAAAAAAACCTATGGTTGGTAATAAATGTGTTTTGCACAGGGTCCAAGAAAACTGGTTTCTGCATTTCTATTTATGGGTAATGGCTACAAAATGTATTTTATATATTGCCATAATGGATACCACGTTCCTATCTTCGTGACTCAGCGCTGTCATTGTAGTGTTAGCTTTTCAGATGCATTGTATTGTCAAGGTACAGACAAATTCCCCTTAGTCCATACAAGCTCTCTCTCTTAAGTGGGCTCAGCCTGTCAGATAGGCCCACTGTCATAACCTCATACTCTACTTAAGTAGACCAGGGGAGAAACGTGTCAGAGAAAAAGAAAAATGAAAACATAGCCTGTTCAATGAGGCTTTGAATTCCAAAACAATTTATCACCAGATTAAATATCCCCGAAGAAGAGAAGGGCTTGTCCATGGGCTGTTTGTAATTCAATGCAGCAGCAACATTGTCAAGTGCCAAGGCTGAACTAAGAGACCTATTACTTCCCCATGACAAGCCTAGCCTCCAGGCATCTCCAGAAAGCCTTGTTTTTAATGGAAAAGGACCCATGTTGTAAAACTGTTGTCTGAGAGTATTTAAAGTCATTATTGCACATTATTTACAAAACATCCCATCAATGGGGTTTGACATTTGACCAGGTATCTCACCCACTGCATACAGCGGAGGTGTCCTGATTCTCTTGAAAAAACACCCTGTGGAATGTGTGCAAACTTTGGGGCAAAGTTTGGGTTATCATGTAGCACTCAACAGAAATGAAGATGTGCTAACAGGGAGATAAGAGGGAACAGGAGATCACCCTCTCCCACATTCCTCACCTGTGCTTTTCAGAGAGCAACAGCCATGCTAACATATGATGAATTATTCCAGATAGTTCAACTCTGAGAAGCCCTAATTTGTTTTTAACGGTACGCTTCACTCTGAAGTGTAATTGTAGTGAAGGAAAACTAAGGGTACCATTAAGGATTAATTGCGACAATGCCAACTAAAGTGTTATGCTAATCGTTACATTTTAGCAACTTTGGATGAAGTATTTCTGTAAGCTGAGGGCATGAAACTGATGCTTCTGTTGAAAAATGTAGGCAAACACACACTCTTGCAGGCAGCAATAAACTCTTGAATTCTTCTTTTGTGGTTGTGTAATTGACATTATAATGCATTTGTCCCTTTATTTCTGTTTGTGAGGGAAATGTTAAAATGACTAAACAAGCAACAACACTATGGATGCTTCAGTATCTCACAGCTTCCTTATTGAAAAAAATCACGGCTCTTTCATAGCCTTGTGACGTTGTTGTTGCCAGAATGCCAAACACTGCCAGGTTACCAAATCAAACCTAAAAGGCTAAGAGAAAAATCATCCAGAAAAATAGATTATTATTGGATTTTCTCTTCATTAGCACTCCAGCACTGGTTCATGCCAAGTCAGCTATGACATCCACTCCCCTTCTGGAATGGAAAAATAGCATGTGGTGTTGTCATGGCAGAACTGTTTCTACCTGTCATTGGTTTGTAGGTAAGTACACTAATACTGTGTGTGTCGTACTGAAGATTTCTGTCAGTTTTCCGACATGCAGAAGAAAAATCTTCTAACATGTACTCTGTTTAAAATGAGTTTACGAACTTTCAAAACTTGCAAGACTTTATTTGAGGAAATTGCTTTGGAGTTCCTGATATTTCATTGTTTGAATAAATTACATTTGTTTGTTGTTTTATTTTTTCCTGAGAATAACTCTTCATTAAGTTGTGTATGGCCCTGACTTAAGCTAGTTAACAATGGAATTCTGCACCATGCTGCAATAGAGGGAAAAGCAAGACAATGGCTGTGCGAGATATCTGTCTCCAGTGCAAATAATTAGCTCCTCAGGCTGAAGGCTCAGAAAGCTGTTACAAAAGAGACCACAAGGTCCCTAATGAATGGGAGCTTTTGTTTTGGCCATGTTTAAATATGAGTATGACAAAGCAACACGAATGACTCAGTCTTGTGCTGGTTTTTGTAATTGTTTCAAAGACATGTTTAGCGACAATGCACAGTTTGTGTCAGGCTGCTGCAAGTGAGGGAGAAGCAGCTCAAATATACCCTACATCTGTGATATCCATCTGTTTAGGATGTTAGGGATTTAAGAAGCAGTCAGTCATAATATTTGGCTATCTTGAACCTCATACCCTGGGACGCCTCCCCGGTCCATCTTGGGAATCGCCCTCCATTTAGTAAACTTTGGACTCGTTCACCAAGTCCAGTGACAATGGTTTGTAAACTGTTGTCAACGCTTAAATAGGGAGATTTGCCTCCATGCTCCCCAGTGAAAACACTTTAACCAGAGCCAAACAAGCCCAGAAAAAACAAACAAATGGGAAGGGAAAATGAGAACCTCCATGTAAAGGCTGAGGACAAAAAAAAGCTTGGGAGATGAAGGGCCGTGGTCACAAGACACTCTCAATGCATCTGTTGGTCCTTCTCTCTGTTATTCCACTCACCTTCACACCAGCAAAGCTGCTCTAAGCAAGGGAACACCACCTATTATTTGGTCGTCAGAGTTGTTCCCTCCACAAGAGTGGATAAATGCTATTAGCACCTTTAGTGTAATTATATCCTCTCAGGTGTCATTCAAGACCTTGACTTGACATGTTTTCAGGTCTTGCTGTCATGTTTGTACAGACTTACCCCTACACTGGGTGACAAAGGTGGGAGGTAGTGTAAATTTGAAAATATGTGTTTGAAGGCATGTAGTTAGCTGCACTGGACTCGTGAGAATGTGAAGACCCCCCCACAAACACATACACACACTCACTCATAGAAAACTTGATCTCAATCCTTGTTACTGTCTTTGTATCCTCTTGTCTGGCAAAGCGGCTCAACAAACCGTGTTTCACCTGCAGAGAAACAGCGTAAATAAGTGACTGATGGATTCTAATCGTGAATGTAAGGGGCTATTGTTCTTTGTGGAGTCTTTGCCTTATATAAAGATTTAGTGTCAGGCCCCAGGCTAGCTACCTAATTCTTGTCTCACCTTTCCTTATAAACATCAAAGAAAAGATGTCTTCAAAAGTCACAATAAAGCCCAAAGGTAGAGCTCCCGACTTTGCAGAATGCTCATTCAACAGACACTAACCCATGTCATTCCGCCGCCGGGCAGACATTTTAGACGGCTGTGGATGCTCTTGTCTGGCGTGTCTGAGAAACAGCGTCCTGAGAGGAGCAGGGTTGCTGAAACCTGCGGAAGGAGGTGTGTGTGTGTTTGGGGGAGGGGTATGTGTGTTTGTTGATGCAAGCAGAGCTCGTCCTTTGTGGTGGTAATTGGCCAGTGTACACACATGCGCTTATACACACACACACACACACTCACACACAAACACACACTCTTTCAGGGGCTGTGTGAATACAGTTGTATGTTTGGATTGCACTTTGTTTATCTGGTGTGTAATTGCCTGTATGTGTAAGTATCTTAAGAAAGTATCAAAACATGGAACTCATGTGGGAGTAGCAGGATCCAACAAATTTTGGATGACTCTGTAGCATTTTTATTCAGTATATCTGGCCTGCCTGTTTATTAAATAATTCTCTTTATATATTACATACATATATTACAGCTGCTTCTTTGTGCATGAGCATTTTTCCTTCCTCTTGAGTGAAGCTGAACTTGTACAAATGGTACCTTTTCACTAATAGGTAAAATATAGTTACCGTGGACAATAGTATCAAAAAAGAATCTCTTTTTTTAAACTCTTTGTGAAACTAATGGTTCATCCTCCCTCTTGCTGGGAGTGGGGCGGGTGGGGGTGCATTAATGCCGTCAAGGTAGAAGCGAAGGTCGGTAGAGTTCACCTCTAATCTGTGCTATGGACGACAGTTGGCGTTGGGGCTACCTGTGTCCATGGCAACCAGTGATAAGGATCATTAGTAAGGTCACTGGTTACTATGGAAATCCATGAGGTTGTCAGTGGGCAGTGTGGGATGGGGGGGGCGATTGATCAGCTCGCTAGTTGGGCAGCACAGCATGTTCTGTGAGAAAACAGTTAGAGGCAGCGGATATCTGGGTCATATACTGTCACAAGTAAGACTATTTGGAAGGAATGGCAAAATCCTAGCTTTGCTATGTAAAGCTCAGCAAGCAATATACTTGACACCAGCGCTTGTGGTGGTCTGTACCTGTCGAGGCATGTAGACGACTACAGCGCTCTGGATGGGGGCTCCGCAGCTACCCTGAATGTAAGGTCCCTGCAGTGAAACAAAAATGATACACAGCTTGGGAAAGTGCCAAAAAAAAACACACCATGAAAGTCCATTACTTTTTCCCTTACCAAAAATATTTTTGATTGTTCAAACAACTTAGGAGCTGAGCCCCAATACCATGGTCTTTAAGTTTAGGTGTAGGGGATTTCCTTTGGCCTTCAAAGACCCATCTTTAACACTGAAAGATTCTGAAGCTTTCAGACTTCAGGAAATTGACGTCCTTTACAGCCCGATATCCAGTGATTGCAGTGTACTTTAGAATGGGAGATTAAAACTGCCAGTCCCTCATTCTAGTTGATTTAGATTCTGCCATCATGTCATCTTGCGTACTTTTAGAGGATTCACCATTCAGGGAACATTCTGTCAGTATTGTTCCTGCAGTTCTGGCTATTTGAGCTGCTTTGTGCTGTAAATCGTGATGTTATGTGTTGTTTTTTTTTTAATGAATACTTCATTCACAAGAGTTTACAGTACTATTAATGAAAGCCAGTAACACAAAACAGCCCATATTAACTGTTCACCACTAGCTTTCATTCTTCACTAGCTACATTAGCGCTTTGGGGTGAAGTATTCCTTTCATTTAGTCCTAGTTGAAAGATAAAGTAACAGCTCTCTGTCTGTGTTCTCTTTTAGTGCTTCCACACAAACTGTTCTCTTCAGAAACTGACAGCACTGCAGTGCCACAGCCTTTGTCAAGGTGCGGAGTAGCAATCAAACAGCACAGACCTTTCTCTCTTTCTCTCTCTCTCTCTCTCGATTAATTTGATCCTTAAATGGATTTTGCAGTGACACAGACCTTGCAAAGTTACCATGGTGACTGAATCCACAGCTCAGCATCTCGTCAGTAAAAAGCCCTGTTGACTGACAGCCGGTGAATACTACTGAAAGAATGTGAGCGAGAAATATGCACATTAGAATATGCACATAGCATTTACCCCGTGACAGCTCCCTGATGTGTTAAACCACAATTTCCCTCCAGTTGGGAAAGAAACTGGCAATGTTTTTAAAACATGCACCATCCAAACTAGCGGTCTGCACGGCAAAAAATCTTTAGAGTGAGATAAATCCTTGTGTAGTATAACTTCCCTTTAGCAAAGGGAACTAGAGTCGCAGGCTGCCTTCTATACATAGCACAGACAAGTTCAGTGGTGTTATAATCAGAATAAAGCCATTTTCTCAGGATTAGTTGAATGGTGAGTGTCGCCTTTATTCAACATTCCAGCACTAATTTTAACTTTGCTTTGTGTGTAATTAATTCCTATTTGGTTTTATAATTGACTGGTAATGGAGGAAACATTTATGAAGAAAAAGTAACATTTAAAAATTGATTGGAGACAAAGCATACAATTCTTCCAGAGGATTCAGACTGCAGATGTAGACTCAAAGCTGTCAAACCCAAAATGGTAGTCTGATGAATCTGCTCCACCAGCAGTGCCTGTGGCCCCTGTCCACTACCATCTTGCCTTCTTCCTATGGGACAAAGCCTGTTCTACCTTCAAAGGTGATTTGGGGGTATATCCAGTTTCAGGCCATGTTCTCTCCCACCCATTTGTAAAGCCAAAGATCATTAGCCTCTTAGATTACTTTCCCTTCAGATACTTTTCCCACTAAGAGCTCACTCCTCTCCTCTCCTCTGCCCTAAACAAATTAATAACTACTGCGAACGAGGGGGCCGTCCCATACCATTCAGTAATGGCGGTTTGCTCATGGGGTCCACTCTCCTCAGGCAGGCTTTTAAATGGCCGCTTGTCCTCTAAATCCGTAGGATTCGCCACGAATGCCACCCACATATCAGTAAACAATATCAGGGCAGGATAGCCTTGCTTGACATGGTTGGCTCCCAGAATTGTGTGAGTAATATAAAGTTATATTGCTGTAAAGTGTTTATTACAGTCTATGTAATGGAGGCGCAGGGTTTATTGGTTTATTTTGAAGAGTTTCCTTGTGTTCATAAGAATATTGTTTGAAGCAGTTGAACCGTCAGTTCCATTATAACATAAGATATGATATGATAAGAATTGAGCAGAATTGGAAAATACTGTTCTACATTACACAGCTCTAATATTGAATAGTATATTTCCTTACCCTGCACCTCTGTAAACAGCAGTCTGCACAATGGCTTTGCAAACCTCTTATCTTTGTAGCCTACTGCACGAAATGTACAATTCAAGGCTTATTATTTCCCAGAAAGAGCAGTCATTACATTGCATTTTTGAGAATGTGGTGAAGCCATTTTTACTTATTGTCCAAGGCTGTGCCAGGCCAGGGGTCAAGCAGTTTCCATGAGCAGTGCCAAGGCAGGTCAAGTAGTTTCCACAAGGACTGCCAAGGCAGGTGCTGAAGATTAGTGTTGCCAGCAGTCCATGTACCTTGAAGAGTCTGTGTTTTATTTGCAAACAGACCTGCACTAAGACTCCTTCAACACAAACAGTTGGAAAGTGTTCAGTAATCCGGGGTGGAATTTTATGTTTATGTTCCAAGTCAGATTTCTGGGCTGCTATGACAGAAGGAGAAATTTTAAAATGATTTTTCAATTGAAAACAAAATGGGATGACAGATGATGGGTGTGAACAGTCTTTGGCTCCAAAATGCTAAATGCGTACAAGTGAAAGATTTGGCGGAACATGGCTTGCAAGTACCAATTAATGATACAAAATATGAAATTTCAAGCTTGTTGTGCCATCTAAAAATCTGCATTTTTAAAATTGCACCAAATACCCTAAAAGCTGCAGCTTCTTTAGGTGGAACTGATAGAATGATAACTGCCAAAACCCTACCAATATCTTTACATGCTATTGCCTCCTGTCAATCTCAACTATTATTGATCTTTAGAATGATGCCGCTCGTACAGAGCATCATCTCACAGATGCTGATGTGGGGTTGATGCTCTGTGCTCAAGGGAGGGAACAAGGAGACAGGTGGCCTTCTAAATCAGATACTGTATTTACAAGAAAGGCCTGTGGGAATCAGGCCAGGCTTTGTCTGTCTATTAGGAGGTTAATAATGAGAAGCCTGTTGTGCTCTCCTGAGGCTACAGCATCATTTGTGGTGTCTGAGGCAAATTTGTTACATCATGCCTATGTACAACCTATCATCTAAAGCGTCTGAGAATCGGAGAATGTGATTTAGAGTGCCTCACTAAATTATATTAGAAGTTCTTGTAAAAATGGTGAATAAATACAGTGACTACAGTTCACAAAGCAGGCAGGAAATAAACATACTGACAAATGGTACTTTGATGATATTAATACACACTCAGCAGCCATTACATTAAAACCACTTGCCTAAGATTTTATTATACTGTTATGGGTCTACGGCTGCACTGCCAAACATGTAGCAAATTACATCTTCCTGTCACAGCCAGCATACATTTTTGCAGCAGGAAATTGTACCAAAATGTAATACTGTTTTTTTAGCACATTTAGCTCTAAATGTGTGAAAACAGTGCACATTGCACTAAATGATGAAAAAATTACATATCAAAATTCTGTGGGGTCAGAAAAAATGGGCTAGCATTTGCACCAGATATACATCAGTGAACTTTGAGCGCCCCTGTCATCGGTTCATAATTTGTCTTTATTTACAAGATATCATGTAGTTACTCACCACTGCAGACTGGAAACATCCCACAAAACTGTTTCGAGATGCTCTGACCGAGCATCGAATTCTTGCTTGCAGTTGGCTTGTCAATTTTTTCTGATTCAAACAAATTTACTAACTGATCTCTTGCTGCATATTACATCACACCGCTTGCCAGATGATACTGCAACAAGATAATAAATATTCTTCACTACTCCTGTCAGAGGTTTTAATACTGTGGCTGATAAATAAATAAAGTGTAAATAAAAACAAAATAGTCCAAGGAAACTATTTTTACACACAGTTAAAAGCATAAGCTGGCGCCCATGGTAATAGTAGGCTATGTTTTATTAATTTTCAGCTTGCTTTTATATTTTATACTGTTTATTGTTAATTTGTTTATTATACAAACTAAAATGTGTGTGTGTGTGTGTGTGTGTGTGTGTGTGTGTGAGAGAGAGAGAGAGAGAGAGAGAGAGTGTGTGTGTGTGTGT
>JBBKCR010000001.1:33541644-33553166 GCA_037577295.1 Ladigesia roloffi
TTTTAACAAAATAAGCTAATCCAATCCTGTGTGACACATTTATAGATCATTAGACACAACTAGTAATAATGAAAATACTGGAGTGTTCAGGGTTGCAAGATCTTAAATAACAAGAAACGAAAAATCATGCCAGTCAGCTATCAGACACAGCTGTATTGACAAGGAATGAACTACTTAATAAAGTCTGAACTTACACCCATACAAAATAACTGTGTATAATAATGACTTGCTGAAATACACACTGGACTGTTTTAGTAGGATAACATAGGAGAAAACACCTAAACCGTGATGACCCCATCAAACATAATAATTTTGTTGAATCAGTCAAAGACAATCATAGTCAAAGATCCTTAAGTTCAATTTTAGAACTTTAGGACTCAATTTTGCTATCCGTGCTATCTGGACCAGAACCATAGGTTGCTCTGTTCAGGGCTTCACTGACGAGAATGCAGCTGTTAGCCTAGCAATGTTATAGGGACAGTCTTGAAATGTTCCGCTCAAGGAATTTGCTAAAATACCTACTGTTAGTGAAAACTGTTTAAGTAGCTGATAGCCAGTGCAAGAGTTAAATACCTGTACTTCACCAGAAAAGTCTGCTGAGACGGTTGCAAAAAGAACACATGATAAATAACAATATTTCATAAACATGATCTGGTCATCTGAAAAAGTAAGTAGTTTGAAGATGGATAGATGGCTAGCTTACCTCTGAGGGTGTTTGCGCTCCAGGTACCTGGTGAAGTTTGAGGGAGTCCCGGCTGTCTTGGTCAAGGAGACTGCATTTTGCAGAATGCTTCTTTTTGCATTTACCCAAAACTCTTTGTGTTCTGTTATTTTGGTTTTACAGTGAAGGTTCTGCTCTGCTTTTAGCAGTATCTTTAACTGCAGACAGATGCTGCTCTGTTTACGGGTGTCAGGCATATTTATATTTACGTGTTTTTGTGATGCACTTGCACAGCCCTCCTCACCGCTGACCACTGTCTCACTCTCTCAGTAACTGTCTACTGTCTCACTCACTCACTAACTGTGTACTGTCTCACTCACTAACTGTCTACTGTCTCACTCACTCACTAACTGTCTACTGTCTCACTCACTCACTAACTGTCTACTGTCTCACTCACTCACTGAGACCTCAGACAGACGCTCCACCTGACTGTTGTGTCTCTGACCCTCTCTGCTTTTCAGATAATGATATTATACTATATCCTTGCATGTGATTTGGCCACAATATGTAGGGATTGGAGGAGAGCTGAGCCACTGTGTGAGAGCTGAGCAGTGAAAGGACATTAAGTGGGGAGCCGGTTCTCGCTCAATGGGAGTCGACTCCTCTGATTCACTAAAAAGCTTCGGCTTAGAGCGAATGCTTTTGCGCACGGCACATTATCGAACGTTACGTTGTGTGCCATGGATACTGTTCACTCCAAATCTCCCGACCACTATGTCGATCTGAGACAGCAAGACCAAGACACAACGAGGGATGTGAGACCAAGACGAGAGCAAGACCATAAAAGTGGTCTCGAGACATCCAACTCTAATGTGTGCCCAAGCCAGTTTCAGCCAGTTTCTTTTAATTTGTGTGTCCCTTATGTGTCAGACTTTCAAATATAAATCTGCATTTAAACATATTTTAAAACCAGTTGTTCTAGATGTAAATAATATATGCTCAGCTACATTTTGGCATGTTTCATGTAGAAGATGGTAGCTATTTATTTTTATGGCCTGTGAAACATTGAGGACATGCAGCTGTATAGGTTGCATTAAACTTTTGACCTCCTCAGAAACCAATTCAGAACCTGTTTAGATCTGCAGTCCAAAGAGGGACATGGTCCTGATACCATTAGACACTTTCAGTTCAGCGCCAGATCAATTCAAGACTTCAGTCGCATCTGTGATATTTTTAGATTTTAAACTCACTGTTTTCACCACTTCAGTGTTATCTGATGCCCTGGCTCAATGAAGTGCAATGTATTGAAGAACAGATATAAAAATCTATCTTTACCACTGGTGGTTAGGAAGACTAAATCTACCTCTGAATTGTCGTCACATCCCATTTTGACCTCATCATTTTTTTTGCTTCGTTTCACAAATTTCATTGTTTCTTCAGCTTTTAGAAATATTTATCATGAACTTCTCTTCAACCAAGCTGTCATATTGCAACTTTTTTTTTACGGTATCAGCAACACCTTCAGAATGTCAGGTGTATATTACTCTGTCAAGCATCCCATTGAAGGTCACTTAATTACTCTCTAATATGTGTTTCAGTGGCTGAGCGACAGATGCAGACTATTCTTCTTCATGTTATTTCATTAGAAATGTTGAGGGCCCTTCCCTCTGTTAAATGCCCTTACTTACTGTGTCCTAACATCATAACATAAGTACATAAATATATAGGTGCATGTATAGTTAGAATAATTCACTTCTCATTGCTTCAAAGTCTTCTTTCACTTTTCACATGTTCCTGATCAAATGACCTTACATTAACCCTAAACACATTTGATTAATTCTTTGTCTCTTCTGCACACAGAATCCTCTTCTGAAAACATACTCTCACTAAAGGCTGTGTGTTGGAGCACATCTGTTTTGAATAAGTGCTTCCACTGTGGCCTACTCCTCATTGGGAGAGACTTTCCAGTTAAATCCAAGTTCAATTTTCAGCATGACACCCTGAGATATCGCTTACTGGGTTTTAGTGGTGCAGCGGCGGCTCGCTGTGGTCAGCAGGTTGACATATGAGAGCGTTCCTGACTGAGCCGGGTGCAGGTGAAAGCGTTGGATTAAGATAATGAGACTATTGAGGGCTTGTGTGTGTGTGTGAAAGAGAGTGTGTGCGTGCGCTTGTGAGGGTGTATGTGTTTATGCACTGCGCATGCTCTAGAACTCAAGAATGTGAGAAGAAAGGTGGTTTTGTCAAGGACAGATTTACCGTTCCTGTTGATTAGAGTGTAAGGGTCAGGAAGATGTACCATATCCTGTAAAAATCATTTGTTGACTGAATGTGAGGCAGTAGATGTAATTATGGGATCCATTATAGTTGAGGTGAACAAGCTGGTCTTTGTGTGTGTGCGGTGTACATAGGTTGGGTTGCTGATTTTTTACAGCAGAATTGTAGCTACTGTCTACAAAGACTGCTTCTGAAAACGTCAGCCCTAATGGTCTTTCCTAGGAGCTGCTGAGTGTATCAGTTAAGTGATTGAGCCCAAGCCTTGTTCCCTCAGGATGAGGCTAAGCTACACAAAAATGTATTTGACAGACCTCCCAATTTTATGCCCAACATGAACAATGCCAAACGCTATTTCAAGTGCTTACTCCTCGGCCAATGAGAACGTGTTGTGGTTCTAGGCAAATTGCTTATTTGTTTGTTTGTTTTTTATCTGTAGCAGCTCAAACTACATGTCGAGAGGGGATCCACTCCTGTTTTGTAAAGGCCGATCTTCCAGTTTTTCCCTGAGTCGCGCCACTCACGTTGGAAGCCACAACGTGGTGAGCAAGTGAAGGGCGGCATGTAAAAGGACCACGTCTCCATGGCAACCGTGGCCGGGGGAGAGGTGCTGATTGGCTGAAGATTGGCGGGAGGCGTCAACAATTGCCCTGTTGCAGTGAGCCGTGAGGCGCTGGGGAGCGAAGGCCGCGCGCCTCGCCCGAGCGCCCCATGCTGTTTAATAATACCTACGGGGGGTCGTAGATTGATCTCGGGCTTCATGGCCAAAGACGAGCGTTTGGGGGCTCCTTCCATGTTCTCTTCCCGCAAAGTTCTCCAAACGAAAACGACCGCAGCTAGCACACAAAATGTCCCCTCCCGATCGGACTGTTGAAATTTGTGTAAAAAAAAGTTGAGCTGCAGAATCGGCGCACGTTGTGGGGGGAAATATTTTTGAAATAGGCGGCGAAATAACGTCATGTCTTCGCATCGAATGGGCCATTGCCGATTTGACAATGGGGTCAAGCGACTTTGAGCACCTCGAGGAGGCGATACGAGGCGCCTTTGTTGTGCGTTTAATTATTTTTAAGGGAACCGTGGGGAGATAAAGCCGGTTGGTTAATTTAAACTTTATTGAGTGACTGTCTCTAGCCAACATAGTGGCTCCGAAAAACGCTGACGGAGAAAACAGACCGTCTGTACCCCCCCCCCCCTTACTTCTAATCTTTACACCTTATAAACAAAGACGAGATGACTTTTCCTTTGTGTGCAGACAAGTGCGACTTATTTGCCGTACACCTCGTCTCTGTCTGAACACTCAAGAATGAAACTGTGAATTTGCTGTCATCGGTCTAATCACAGTGGCATTGATTTTTTTGTTGGTCTCCTTCTTTTCCTTTCTTTCCTGGCGCTGAAGCCATGCCTGCCCTAATAGCTGTTGCACAAGTGCAATCGACTATGATCTGACCACGACGGTTTGGAGATGTGGTTTATATATATGAGAAAGAGAGAGAGAGAGAGAGAGAGAGAGAGAGAGAGAGAGAGAGAGAGAGAGAGAGAATAGGTGAAGAGAAGCAAATCAACAAAATGCAAACATGTGAATCATAATTGCAGTAAACAACCGTGGTCCTGACTGTGGGTCAGCGGGACAATTGCGAGGGTGGGGTAATTAAGAGGGGTGCTAAATAAATGAACAGGTGAACAAATGAATTAGTTTTAAGACTGGAGCTGTGATCGATAGGGCCTCGCGTTACTGTACGGCTAATCATCGATGGTGCTTTGTGATGAACAATCGATCCCCACCCCCACCGGCGAGCTAGCAGATCCGGATCGGCGCGGCGGGGCTGCTGTTTGTTTAGTCAACTTCCATGAATCCAAGTAGATAATTGGTGAGTGAAGTTGGTGGCAGGGGCTGCAGGCTGCCTGGTGTCCGCCCAGCTGGGGGAGGCGCCTGCATCTTTTCATTTCCTCTGCTTTTTTCTGAAGCCATCATGGTGCACAAGGAGAGAGAGAGAGGGACCTTTTATTTGTTTCTTTCATGTGTGCACGCAGGGGAGTGAGAGAGCTGCACAAAGATTGAATCGACTCTCAGCGGAGAGCACGCCGATCACTGCGCTGCAATACAGAGGCTCCTGTCAGGAGTGTTTAGGGCAGCGGCGGATGTGGCTTTGAGACCTCCAAGGGTTTATCCGAATTAGTCACTGCTTGTCCGTGTTTGTTTGTTAGTGTAAAATTTTCGATTTCGAAATCGAAAATGATACATTTTGACCATCTCATACTGGCAACACATGAGACACTAGAGAGCCATGACACCAGCAATTCATACCATTTGCAGGCTAACAATAATAAGCAAATGACGGCAAAATGTACAGCTAGCTAGACATCGGAGTACCCGTATTTGTGTCGCTAACTTTAAGATAATTCGACAGTGCCCTGAAGATGATTTGTGAATTATACTTGGTCTTCAGCTAAACCAGATATTTAACACCAAAATTTGATTCTTAACCTAACCTTAATGCCCAAGATAAGACATAAGACCAGTTTCGACAGCCCATAGGCAATAATCAAAATTAAATGTAAAAAAGTTTAAAATGGACTCTTTTTAAAAATATATATTTATGTTCAAATATTTTCGCGTTCGTCTGCCATCTTGATTGTATTGGTCAGATTTCCCACAATAAGACAGGTCATTTTAGTACAGAAACTTGAATGAATTCGAGGATGCCTTTTGTAATTTTTCAGACCGTTTCCTATGTGTGGAGACATAGCCAGTGTCTTAATTTAATTACATTTATTTGTTTGTTTATTTATTATGTACTTAATAAATGCATTGTCAGGTTTTACAGAGTAACAAAGTGCCAGGGCCAGCTTTGTGGTGTGTCATTGTGTCACACTTTTAAGGTCAAATAGTAAGACCAGCAGACAGCTGTCCGCAGACTGCACGTATTGTTGCTCAAGAGAAAATAAAAACAAATAAGCTTTATGTTTACTGTTTACAGATGGCTAAATTCAATAATGAACATTAACTTTAATTCGAAAAATGATACTTTTTTCACATGTTTCCTCTGTGGCATATGGTGTTTACCAAGAAAGAAGCAAAAAAACTCTCATTATCTCATTGACTGGCTGTTTCCTTCATATTCCTTTGTGTCTTGAGGCATGTGTTGTTTACTGTTGTTCAGTAGACACACAGTAAAAGACACCTTGAAGAGGACATCTCTGGAGATGTATCCACTGGGAGTCGAGCCTTTGGGTGTGCAAAGCGAAGCACTCCATGGACACATGGGCGAACCCTCACAGTGGGCGCACACACATGCACACCCTCACACTTGTCTTGTTTGTTTCCTTAATGTAAATAAACTCATGAAATCGTCTCAGTAAGTTATCTACTCTTTCTTTCTGTATGTGTGTGTGTGTGGGGGGGGCGGTAGGCTCAATGCAGGGCTCCCTTGAGCTCACACACAGTCACGCGCAGAAGCTACTATTTAGGCATCAGTCTCACTTGTCAGCAAACTGGTGGAACTTTTGGGAAACATTGCGAATAACCCATGAGTCCTAATAGTGACTCGAAGATTTCACCCTTGGTCAAAAAATAATACATTAACACACATACAATGACATTAATAATTAATTCCCCTCCATGAGAAATTACCCCAACAATATACCTACAGACATGTGTTCACCAAATGTTTTAGATCACCTAATCTAAAACTGATACGTCTGTACGGGGGGCTCGGTTAGAATGGGTGCAAATGTTGAAGTCTAACGGACAGATTTCGACACGTTGGAAAAGGTTGCAAAGCGGCATTCTCGGGATTTGTCTCTCCTTCTTTTTTGCACAATGCCTCTGTTTTCTTTTTTCCCTTGTCGTACTGACAGCAATTTAATCAAACTGTGACTTCATGCCCTACTATTTGCAAATTGTATAGCACCTCTAAAACATAAAGGCAAAACATTTCACAAACAAGTTACATGGACCTTGATTACGACTGTAAACATTCTCAGCGTGAGTGAGGAGCGCATCACGGGGTGGATTCAGGCTACTGCAGCACACACTGCCAGACATGCAGTAGGAAGACAATGACAAATTTAAGACTGTTTTTTCTCTCTTTTGCTCTATGCAGCATGTATCTCGCTCTCTCCTTCTCTCTCACTCTGTCTCGCTCTACTTTTGGCATCGATGAGGAATGGTGATTATGGAACAACACAAACAGATGCTATGTGGTTCATAATAGACAAGAAACGATTTGCAACATTGGCGTGAAAATACGTGGCTTTAAAAATAAAGGCTAAGCTACACATGCTCAGTACGATACCAAGTAAAATGATTTGGAAAACGAAAGGAAGCCTCAATGTTATTATGTTTGTTATTATTTTAAGTGTTGACTTTAAGCACAATTCCCACTGCACTGCATCGAGTAAGACTAAGATGGAGTCTAGGGGTGTGTAAAACCCCATGGGATTTTACGCATGTATCACATTGTCCTGAAACAAACTTCGGAAAAGTTTTAAGTCGCACGTGGAAATTGCAATGTTATTTCTAAGTTTTAGTGGAAATATGGCTCTAATATAAAAATTAAATAGGGTATTATTTCGACAATCAATGACATTATGTACGACTATTTATAATAAAGTTATTTCTCGTCTGGTACTGGAAAATTGCCTGGATTTCTTACCGTAAGCCTTATAGTTTAATATTAAAATCATAAAGTAAAATAATGACAGGTTATACTCATAGAATCCGTGTCTTCACAACCAATTGAAAATGGGACAGATTATTTTAGTTTAGTTTATTTATCAATTTAAAGGTGTTTCAAGTGATATAGGGCATCGCAAGCTAGTCCCAACGGCCATTTGAAGTCAAAATAATATAATGTAGCTTTTTTTGGACCGACAGGATTATTCTCGCGCTTAGTGTCTGTCCGGATCTGCTCCAGATTATGAGTGTAATGTATTTGTATGACAATCTAAACACATCTGTTAAATTCATGCGAAAAGGCCCGAAAAAGCAAGCGCGCATAGGACAGGCAGGGAAAACACAAATACGAAGACCTGCTTCGTCTTTATTGTGAAAGGTGTACATTTAATCTAATATAAATACAATTAATCCAAACTGTTGACGCGTTCTTGCTTATTACTGCTTATTTACACAGATTACGATACACTGTATTGGGTAAATGATCACGGACACGTAAGTAAGTGATAGAATTAAAATTAAGACTGGTGACTTTATTCAGCTTAGTGATCAATTTAACTGCTTGTTTTTGTTGTTATTGCTACAGCTGCTGCTGCTGTTGTTGTTTGTTATTTTTGTCTCTTGTGTGAACTGTTGGGAAGCACATGCAATGCTTAAGATGATGTTAATTCACAAACAAATACTGTGAAACAGTCAGCACCCAAGGGCTGAAACATATATATATATATATATATTTCCCCTCAGCAGTACATAATCATTTATCAAATTGGACAAACAAGAGTGACTTAATCTCCCTCCATCTTCCCTTTTTCTTTTTCATTTTTTTTTAGTCTGACAGGGATGAATGGTGAAAAGTAATAAGTGTGCCACGGGCTTGCACTGCGCATTAAACGGACAGGGTTTAGGTCAGTAGGAGGGCACCGCAGACACAATCATTTCCACACCACCTGAAAGCCAGGACTCCTCAGCACGGATACTTTCACTTCCCCCTTAGGCGCTTTTTTCTGTCCCATACTGAAATATTCGCAACATGCATCTTATCAATGTGTTTAAATGCAAGCTCACAATCCCCATTTCCCAATTCAAACACATGTCAACCGGACACACTGCCATGCTACAGCTATGATTTCAGATTTATTTTGGTATGTTTCTCTTAAAACCAAATATCTAATTATATCGGCTTTGCTGAGCTCTGTTTAGTAGCCATGCAGCATACATGTAAATATTCATGAATGGGTTTTTTTCTTTTTTTAATGAAACAAATGTTATAGAAATTGTAGACCATTTTAAAGAACATTTTTTGTTTTAGAACTTTATGGGGAAGTTCTTTCTTAAAACTTCAAAGATCCTTTACACTGACGCAAATCGTCTCTTTGAACAATCGACTTTTCATGAAGAAATAATAAGTAGTTCATTTATGACATTGTAATTCATCTTTATTTCGAAAGGTGCGTTGACTGCTTATAGTGAATCTGTGTTCTGCTACCTGACTAGATTAACAGGCTCATAAAGATACCCTTCATTTCTTAAACTTTAAAGCTTTAGACCCCTGAAAGTTGGCTATTTTACTTCAAGGGTGCCGTACATATCAAACATCCTGCCTCCCCATTTAGGCCTAATACATTTCTATAACCTGGGAAAACTCCCAGAGAACAGTTCCCCTTTTTGCGGTGGTGCCCTGGATAGAGGAGGGGTTAAGGGGACCAGGGTAACATGATGCAGCACTCAACTTAGGGTTAAGTGCTTTGCTCAGGTGCACAACGGTTGTTCTATACACTGGGACCCTCTAGTTGCCCATTCATTCTTTTTGGTGCCCCACTGGGAAATTGAGGCTCGCAGGCCTCCGGTTTGTGTTTGGTAGCCCATTTAGCAGTAAGCTAGCCACCCTGCCTAGACTGAATTATTTTCAGAATTCCACATCTTGCTTCTGGATCCACACAGCTGCATTTCCAGCCAGTCCATGACATCATCTCCTTTATAAATTCACTTGTTAATCAGTGTGTGCTTAATCTTTATTCAAATCCAGGCGTCTCTTGCATCAGCTCTAAGAATGCAATTTTAATGCACAGAAGAGACAATGGTCTCAGTCGTTGGACCGGAGGGCTGTATGTTGAGAGAACAGAATGTCGATGAGGCACCTGTTGGTAATCACCTAAAAAGTGCCGCCTTCCCAGTAGCTAATGCACAGATCAAATTAATAATTTCCATTAACAAAATCTGCTCTTCTATCTTTAGACCAACACTACCACTGTGTGAGCAATAGAAATTTCTAGTGGACTTCTTCACAATACATAATAGCGGGCTTCAAATGTTATTCTTGGGTAACACATGTGCATCGCACCTTTCGAAAATGCATCAACATGGATGCAAAAAACAAAAACGTATGTTATTTTCATTAGATCATTATGTCAGTGTAAAAATTAATAAGCGCCAATATTGAATTAAAATCTCTGTGGTTGTCATGTCTATGTACTTGGAATGTGTTACATTTTGTCAAGACAAAGCATAGAATTGCTGAGGAACAATAATTTAATGTGTAGATGTTAAAAGTGATAAGTGATGAACAGTAACGTTGTTTTCAAGAGCGTATGCCGCGAACAAATGGCCACCATTTCTGACAATGGATTATTTACAGAAGAATAAGTGATTAGCCACTTTGGCAAAAGGCATCTCGCTTCTCTCCCTTGGCTGTTGGCTGTCTGTTAGCAGCCCCGTGCAGGGTATAGGCTGATAAAAAGCTGGAAGAAGGAATCACCGCCACCACTGGATACTGGAACAGCCCTACAAGATATGGAACTAATCTTGATATGTTGAACAAGTGAGCTGAAGGATTTGGGCCTGCTAAATAATACAGGAGCTTTTAGTGGATCCGTGTTTATGAAAACTCGACTGGTGGGCTATAATGGGAGTAATTAGTTTTTATCTCGGGCTGGGTGTTATTGGACCCTGCCCCCGGCTGAAGCAAAACTTTTTATTTAGCCGGACTGAATGGTGAAGACAACGGGAGGGTGCTTTTTCCCCCTGAAGGGGTGGGCATGCAGCACCAGAGATTGTGCCGTTCAGGTACAACGCCGTGTTTATGTAGCACCCCACCAAAACGTGTATCAAAGCTCGGATCCGTGGAAATAAAAGAAATGTCAAACAAAACAAGCATTAGACGGCATAAAATAAAGTATGGACAAGGGAAACAGGTGAGGCTTTGTTTAGGTGCCTGAGGTAGATCAATATCTCGGCTTGCAGGCCAGGAATCTTGCCCGTTTTCCTCCAGCACTCTGCAGATCAGCTTACGGCTTGTAGACAGACTGTCGCCTATACTGCACTGACAGACAACCTGCCTCACCCCAACAGTACGGAATTAGACGAAAAAATATCTCCATTCTTCTACTGGGGGACTGAAAACCATGTGAAAGTAGATTTAAGAGGCCGTGTTTTGAGGTGTTTTGGGTGGGGGTGCAATTCATAAAGTGAAGTTTATTTTAGATGAACAAAAACACATCTGAAATAACACGTGTTAGTTGTGTACGATACGTAACTATATAGGACAACATTCGTGAGGACAGGGGACAGGTGACGTCTATGCACTAAAGACAAATGCTCCAAAAAAGTAGATGCACTAAAGACATAGATATGCAGATAGATAAATAGATACATGGATAGATAGACAAACAGACAAACAAACAGACAGACAGACAGACAGACAGACAGACAGACAGGTAGGTAGGTAGATAGATAGATAGATAGATAGATAGATAGACAAACAGACAAACAAACAGACAGGCAGGCAGACAGACAGACAGACAGACAGACAGACAGACAGACAGACAGACAGACAGACAGGTAGGTAGATAGATAGATAGATAGATAGATAGATAGATAGATAGATAGATAGATAGATAGATAGATAGATAGATA
>JBBKCR010000001.1:33566469-33589315 GCA_037577295.1 Ladigesia roloffi
AGACACAGGTAAACAATGAATGAAGCTTTTCTGTTCCTTATAGCATTATAGTTTTGTCTTGTTTGTAGTATGATCAGTGTGTTTGAGCAGTAGATATGTTAGGGAAGTAACACGTAACATTTTAATTATATTTTGCAAAAATGAACAAAATGACTCGAATGACTCAAAAAAGATTTGTTCATTTTGCTGAACGAGACTCAAAGATCCGAGTCCGTAAAATGATCCGAACTTCCCATCACTAGTCTGCATGCACAGTAGTGAAGCCAGTTAAATCCATGCAGGAGTCAGGTATGTTGTCCTTCACCCATGTTTCCACAAAGCATATTAAACTACACTACCAAAAGAGTCATCAGTTTCTCTTAAGAGCCTCCAGCTTATCACACTTGTTGGTTAACAAACTGACATTGCCCATTAGAACTGATGGCAGAAATCTCGTATACACTCCTTTACCAAGAGCAGTAATGCACATCACAATGAAATAATACTTAAACACACTTAAAATTACACACACTTTCTGAGCTATATATTTTTGTGACGTCCGGGCCGCATGCCCCTCATCCTCATGCTGGGTTGTTGTTTGGGCGCGGTGCTTATCAGTGCAATCAGTCCCACCAGAACCCCATGAGCCTCTGGTGCTAAGCATCTGATTGCATTGCTCAGTGCTGTGCTCAAACATAAACAACCCAGCACTAGGACATGGGGGCGTGCCAGATGAGGCCTGGATGTAATAGTCAACCTCAGAGGTGGAATGTTTGAAAATAGCCAATCCAAGAACCTAATTCATTACTCCCTGCTGCTGATTGGCTGCTGCCCTGTGACGCATCTGGCATGGGGCTATAGCGAGTTACTTTGAGTGTTGTTGTACACTGTATACAGTGGGTACAGGTTTACATTTACATTTTATTTAAGGGTAATGAATTAAGCTTAGTTTTGAAATGAAATTAAAGTTTTTTGGGAGCATATTCTGGGGCAGTTCACACATTTTAATGCATTTTTTCACCACATCAGAAATTCTAAATTTTTCATAATTCGCAGATGCTCTTGGAATGTTTACTCCACGAGTGTCAAGGGTTTACTGTATATATACGACCAGTTTAAAAATCATTCAAAATTCTTTTTCTGTACCTGATATGCTTCCTGTAAACGTGATTTCTTCTCCTTGCAGTTCATTAATAGTTGCTCCCAGCCATCGCTGAGATCTTTCATTTTGGGTTTAATCTTTCCTTTGGCTGGGTGTCCAGCAGCTAGCATCCTTTCCCCTTCCTGTGGTTCAAACATCCACATTTGAGTTGTGAAATTCTCTACAATGCTCAAACAACCAGTCCCTGTAGGTGGCCTGGATACAGTACCTTGATGAGGGCCTCCACATTGTAGTGGTTAGCCAAAATTTCTGCCTCAAATCCCTGGTGTTTTAGTAGCTTGGCCTGCAAATTGATGGGATCTCTCCAGTTTTCATCTTGAGCTACTGATTTCTTTTCATTCAACCATGAGCACACCTTAATGACAGAGTAACAGTGAAAGGCTGATGTTGACAGTAATCACATTAACATTACAATGACATGAAAATAATTTACAGGATAATCAGTGTATGATCCAATTAATGGTAGAATACTGTTAAAAGTAAAATCAATTTCTTTGATGGCAAACCTCATAGCTGGCTTCTAAGAACTTTTGTAGCTGGAAAGATTCATCCAAAGCTTTTTGTCGTGCTTTGCTCATCTCCAACAATTTTCCTTTTCTGGAACACAACAGTTTTGTTGAGCATTTAGATACAAATACAGAAATGTTAATTTACATTAACGCTGTGTTGTATACTTGTTTTATAGCTCACCTATGAAAAACAGCTTTGGTTTTCTTTTTTATATTGTCAGTGTCATAATGTTGTTTCTCTGCATAACCCTCTAACTCCTCCAGCTGCTCCAGCTGAGATTCCATAGAGTTCTCAAAAAGAGAATGCTTCCTTTGGAGGGCCTCCACTTCTGACATGGAGTCCTGAAAACAAAACATATCCTCCAACTGCCTATGGCTTTACAGTACTACTGATATGCATAGAATGAGAATGAAAATAAAAATGGTTGTTGTCACTTGTGGTTTAAGTTTCAGGAATTGTAAATGTGAGTTTAAATGGTAGATTGTCCTGTAATTGAATTGAGTGACTGAATCCAAATACGTCTATTCAAATATTTATCAAATATAGACAAAAATACCTTGCACTCACATGTTAGGTGAGTATTTTATCCTCTGGAATATTAGAATAGTACCCATAATACCTTCAGATGCTCATCCCAAGTGAATTGCTTCAGTCAGTATTGGTAAATTCTGATCTTTATTGTGCATATTAATCTTTTTGTCTGTTGACTTCTACTTCTTTTTTTCTGTCTGACTCAGTGTGAGATCAGTAGTTATCAATCTTTAATGGAACTCTTACCCCAAGATCTTCATTGGCCAGGAAAGCTTCCATGTTGCTTAATAAGTTCTCACTTTGTTCCACATATCCAAGGAATATCTATACCCAGTTAAACCTCATGTTAGTAACATTTTAACAAGATCATTACATTTGTTTTTGGCCACACATTTTAAATGCTTCATAAGGTACCTGAAGGTCAAGCGCTTGGTCCAGTGTTGCCTTTCTCCCTTCCCATGCTTGAATGAGCGCTTCTTTGGCATCTTCAAGTTTCTTTGAGGCTTTTCTTATTTCTGCTGCATCACTGTGGCCAGTTTTCACTAGATTCTGTCCAAAATTCTTCACTGAATTGATCCGCTCACAGCGAGCATCTATCTCTGCCTACATGCAGACATAATTCATACTTATTGTTTTTGGAATATAACAATATATGCATTTTATTTTATTTGCTATTTTATTTCATTTATTTTTAGTTTGGAAAACCACATTTTCTTCCCTAGTGGAGGAAATTGGGAAGGTGCTAAAACAAAACAGCATTCTGAAATGGACTCAAACAATAAAATGCAATGTTCATGTTTGAATATGGTAGAGCTCGTGAAAATCAATGTGTGGAAAACCAAAACATAATTGTGAGCTTAAATCTTCTCTACTAAAGTAGTAATTCCTACGTGGAAGAAAGTAGATATTACCTTCCAGTCTTGGTGTTCTCCTAAAAAGCTCTCTGCTTCAGATTTGCTCTTGGGCAAACCCTTCTTTCCCATTTCTGTGGTCTGCTTTATTGTCCAGTCCAGCAGCAGACGGTGGTTAGCTTTAAACAGCTGAAGCTGGTGAGACTCCTGCAAATTCTCTTTTCTACAGTCACACACATCAAAGTCGATCAATTGCAGTTTCTTACTATGATGCTTTGGGCATTCTTCAAAAAAGAACGTCAACACACCTTTGTTTTACTTCCTTGTCCAGCTTTGTTAAAGTGGTGTTTACTTCTCTCTGCTTTTTGCTGAGCTTGTCAGAAAGATCACAACGTGTCCTTAATTGGTCTTTAGTCATCCTCTCCAGGACCTGGTTTCATAAATGTAAACATATTTAAGTAAACAGATATAAACCATGTGTGTGAGCCAACAAATAGTAACAAATACCCTTGCAATCTTTCTTTTGACACTCACTTCACCTCTCTCCTGGATGACTCGGACCTCCCGTTCTGTCTCCTCATATCTGCGTATTAGGTTCTCCACACTCTCCACGTCTTCTCCACAGCCCTGGCCCTGCAGCAACAGCATCTGCCGCAACAGAGAAACGCAGTGTTTCAAGTACAAAGGGCCCAGATACTGGACAACGGGCAATTATGTTCTCTTATGAAACTCACAATATGGTGTGCTATTTTTTTAGATAACTGATAAAGAATTGGATATTCCTAAATAGGTGTTGTTATACTGATTAAAAGTGATAGTAAAGTAGTTTGATTTGCTCTAAGGAAGCTAAGCATTTTCAACATTCATACACTGATACATTTTTTTAATTGTTCATGTTAGTTTTAGTGTGAAACAGCACAGTATTTTAATTTCAACAGTTCAGTTTTCTAAAATATTGGCCCTTAAAGGTAAAAATAAGGGGAACTTCACCTTTTCACTTGCCCTTTCCCTGACTTCCTCAAGGTCACAGATCAAAGAGTGTACCTCCAGTGCTGCTCTTAGTTTACTCTTGTAGCTGTTTAGGTCTCCATGGAAATTATTCCATCTGTTACCAGGGGCAAATAACCAAGAACGTAACCAGCAATACAAGCTTTTGCTCATGTTTCATTCTTTATTTGCCAAACTAGTATTTTTGGTGAAATATTTCTTTATCACATATGATGGAAATGGGAAGGGGTTAGACCTCTCATTTAGCTGTTGTCTGTACTTCTTCACAGTGGCCAGTTCAGCATTGTCCTGCCTCTCCAGTTGAGAGGCCAGATTGTTAATTGTCTTGATGTGGGCATCATCTACAGTCACATCCTGAAAGACAATTCATGCATGTAACTCCAATTCTATTCACTGAACAAAAGATATAAAATTTGGTTTATTGTTTCAGGAAATTGTGTCCAGTTTTGTCATTACATTCACCATTGCTTGAAATACTGAAAGTTAGATCATATGAAGTCCAGGTTTTAAGAGCAATGACGGCCTTTCAAATTAGGATGCTGGCTTTATACATGCCATGCAAGGCCTCTGGCATACCTCACTATATGTTTTAATGCCCTTAAAAAGAATGTGATTCATCATGAAACATGTAACTTAGTAACTTGGAACTTGTTGCTGTAGCAGTATTACTGTGAAGAAAATGTACTTCCATAGCTCTTACCACAAGTGTGGAACTTCTGAACTCACTCAGCTTCTTCAGTATTTGCAAACCATGTTCATAATCTTCCCCAAGATCCCCCACATTAATCATTACCTCCTTAAATAAGATATGGAGGGAAATGAGAGAGGTTAATGCTACCTTACATTGTTCAAACACTGTAGAAAGGCTGACAAACGTCTATACATTATACTCTGTCAGATATTAGATAGTAAACAATCATTTTGAGAACATTTCTTACCCTCTGTCGGATCCAAACTTCAACCTGCTCCACTTTCTGAAGGAACTCAAGAAAGTCACGGTTGTCTTCTAGAACTTTACCTCTAGCCAAGATGGCGTGTTTTAGAGCTTCCCAGTGAGAGTTTAGAGCAGAAACACTTTGTCGCACCTCTTTGGACTTGGGATGATGAAGAGATATCAGCTCATCTCCCGTCTGATGGAGTTGAGATAAACAGGCTCATGAAAATTGTATAAAGTAAAGCTGTAAGATATATCAAGATTTGTTATTGGCTTCACCTGCTGAACAGAGTCAATCATCTTGCTATGTGCCAGAATTTCTGCCTCAAAAACTTGATGTTTCTTCAGGAGCTTCATTTTGGTTTGAAGGTTGCTCAGATCCATCTTGGAATCCTGCTGCATCTTCTGCATGCGATCTGATATCCATTCCTCAGCCTACAGCACAAATGATAGCAGATTATAAACCATACCATATCAAGCATAAATACACATACAGTTTTAAATGGTTACAACGTATTTCAAAAGGAAATCTGCTTTGATTAATTAATGTATTTTTCAGCAAGTTTCAGTGGAGATAGATGCCTGTACCTCAGAGGCATCCCGGTTGAAGATACAAAGGAGACGTGAAGTCTCAAGTTCCTCTCTGCGTTTTACTGACAGATGCTGGATTCGTTCCCTCCTGTCTCTGAGAGCTTGCAGTTTTCTTTTAATATGATTAGCTTTCTCTATGGTCACCTCTCCTTTCTTCAAACTATCAGCTGACTTCTGAAGAGCAACCATCTGTACACAATGAGTTTTAATTCATTACACAATCATTTTAATTTAGGCAAAACCAGCACAGTGAGAACATAATGCAATCAGTATTGGTTGTTGTTGCAGCAACAGGGGCACAGAAGTAAACTTCATGTTGTGTATACTACCAGCAGCAAGCTACATTCAAATATATTTACAGATTCTTTTTCTGAAAAAAAACAAATACCCATATTGATTTGTGCATACAACTACACACAGTCTAAGGCAACCAGGCTTCTGTGCAAAAACCATCACAGGTATTCCCACCTTATCTTCTTGACTGCTGAGAAGTTTTTCAAAAGCTTCATGACGTTTTCTTAGAGTGTCTGTCTCATCGACTGTTGTTCCCAAGTCGCCGTACTTCAACTGGACCTGCAAGATATCAACTTACTCTTAATAATGCTTATGAATATTTATCTCTAATTAATAATTCATTCTATTGTCAGACATTTGAGGAACTCAGAGTAGAGACAGGATTGTGAAAATGTGAATGAAAAGAGATTTTTTTAGAAGCTACATACATATATACATACATACACACACACACACACACACACATATATATATATATATGTATAGTTTTTTTCCCAAATGCTTCAGAATTGTTGGGATACATGTGATCCTGGACTCCATTTAGTAAAAGGAGGTTTAAAATTATAGTATACCTAAAAGCTAAAACAGGTAAAGGCTGGATTTTCTAGCGTGACAATAATCCAATACAATATGTCACATGGCAGTTTTCATTTTGACATTGATGGGAACTAGTGATGCGCGGGTCGGCCCAGCCCGCCCCGCACTACTGAATCTATTTTTACAACCCACACCCGCGACCATTAAATAGACATACTAGGTATTGTAATTCCATTGACAACAGCCTTTATTCCAGCCTGAATGTGCTTGGAAACATCGCCCTGTAAACTGGCAACAACATATGATTATGGATATGAACGATAAATCAGGTCACATTAATAACAAGATAATGATACACGTTTTAGGCTATAGATTGGATTTTTTGTGTAATTTTGTTTTTAATGACCCACCCCAACCCGCCCCGCAAAAAAGTGACAATTTCTTTACCCGCCCTGACCGAGATGAGATGACCTGCGCATCACAAATGGGAACACAAAAGCAGTAACATTATTCCAGCCATAGTGCAATCACTAACATACATGAGCATTAAAGTACACGTATATATTAATATACAACATAGTATATTATAACAAGTCTGCTTATTAAAGTTTATTAAGATCCAACCTCTTGAGAGTTTGTGATTTTCTCCATGTGTTCAATGTCTCTGTAGAACACCTGCTCCAAATAAGTGTTCTCTAGCCATTTCTGCTTGGATTCCCAGCTCTCTCTCAGCTTTTCTCTTTCATTCTGCAAAGTTCTCAGTTTCTGTTGAACCTGAAGATACAATAGCTTCTTTCAACGATATACCAACTTTGCTTTCATCACTTACACTTTAGACACATAGTGAGTAATGTTAGAAGATGTGCTTCCTTGTTGAGGACACTTCTGTTCATTTTATTACAAATATCAAAAAATTTCCTTATTTATTAAAAAAGTCGCCCTCATGAGAACTCACTTCTCCAGCATTAGGTGTGTCCACCGTCTGTAAGTGTTGGCCCAGAGCTGCAGCCTGGGCGTACGTCTCCTCCCGAGCTGTGATCTCGGCCCACAGCTGCTGATGCTGCAATATCTGCAGGTCACATGTGGCCACATCGCGAATGGACTCCTCTGCCTTCATTCCACTCAGCACTTGTGCACTCCACAGAGAATAATCCTGCACCTGAGGAACACAGAAAAAGTGGTAATGAAACGGACTGCTTACTCTAATCAGGCCACAAGAAGCACAAAAATAGTATTTTACTGAGTTGAGGAAGAGGTAGCGCTCTCTAGCATGCTGAAGGTCCTCCTCCCGCTGCTCCATCTGCATGCGAAGTCTCTCCCAGGTTTCCACCACCGCCTGCTGCCGCTCCTGTATCTTACCTCCTAGATCTGCGCTGCACAGGTCTAGAATGGAGTCTGCAGCATCCAGCAGCTCCTGCAGCTGAAAAATAGCCAAGCAAACCCAAATCATGTACTTGTGCATCACCACAAGTAGTTTATTAGAAGTAGTCAAGAATATCCAATATGTGTGTATTACTGGTACCTGTTGCTCATTACCAGCCAACTCATGTACCAAGGCCTCATGCTTCCTCAGCTGCAACACCACACCTTGAGTATCTTTCGCAATATCATCAGGAATGCTTTTGTACCTGTCCTGTTGGATGTGAGTTGAAGACAAATTTCGAAACACTGGCAAATTAAAATGTGATTCAGACAGACACTCTTCAATGTAGCAAAGGTGTTCAGTACCTCTATGTGTCCCAGAGCATCAGTCAAGTCTTTGAGGACCTTGTGACATTCCTCAGACTTACTCAAATACTCTTTGTGGTCTTTGGCCAAATTCTGCAACTCCTCCCATGATTTGCTGTCATATCGAACAATAAAAACCCATACTGTAATTTCATGTTATACTGTAATTTCATGTTGTAAATTCAAGCACATTTCTTTCTGAACTCGAATTTCATCCTTTAAAGTATTCGTATGATGTTTGATCACAGACATCACAGGTTTTATGGCCTTTAATTTTATAACTGTTTCCCCTACCTGAGCAGCCCCTGTGTTTCCTGAATTATGTTTCTTTCATGATGGTTGTTTCTGATGAGTTTGTGAGCTTGCTCTTTGCATGTGTGCACTCTCTCCCGGCCCATATCTAGCTGCTTTAGAAACACCTCAAACTTCGCCTGTAGTTGCTGCAACAGAAGATGTGAAATTCAGAGACATTGTTGATATATTTTGCTAATGCCAATTAAAGTTGGCATTTTCTTTTATTACAAATTACATCAGCAACCACAGTCTCACCAGAATGTTCTCATAATCAGAGCCGTAGTCGCCAGACGAGGCGATCAGCCGCTGCTGACCTATCCATTCTTCCAGATCCGACGACTCACGCATATATTCATGTAAGAGGAGGGTCTCCTGGAGTCTTTGGCCTCTGTTGTAGTGTAAGTAAAGAAATATTTTTCTGTAATTCACAGAATATGATGAGAAGCTGTTTCAGTGGTGTAGATGTTTTCCATTTACCTGAAAGTGACGGACTGCTGTAGTTCACTCAGCAGAGTCCTGATGTGACTGTGTGGTCTCTTTAACTCCTCCAAGCTCCACATACTCACAGCCTGGTCCACACGTGACTTCAGGTCATCCATTTGGGAAGCTAGCACCTCAATCTGACCTTCCACAGCCTGTACACAGAAATCAGCATTACTGTCAACACCACAATGAACCCAACACACATATTATAGCACTGATTAGAAGGCTGTAGCTTTTTACATACCTGATGTTGTTTCATAAGACTCTTTGTGGCAAGTTCATTTTTGCCATAGTCACTACTGACCAAGGCTGATGTTTCAGACAGGCAGGTTTCCAACTCGGTACAGTCAAGAAATATCTGCAAATAATTATTCATATTTATCTCAAAGGTAGATTTTATCACAATGTAGATGAATGTCTGATTATTGACAGGAGTGTGTCTTACCTGTTCTCGCACAACAGCTGTTTTGATATGGGCTAATTGTTTCTCACAGGCATTCTTTAGGCCCTCCCAGTCTGCAGTTAGGTAGTCACATCTCTGCTGGACCTCCTGGCTGTCCCATTGGCTGGACCTGGCCATGGCTCTCCCTTTGTCCAGTACACGCTGAAAATACTGGCTATGGCCATTAACCTCAGCTTGCAGCTCCTGTGGGCATCAGAAGACCCAAAGCATGAAGAAGAGCAGCATTGCCTTTACCCAGATTGAAAATATGCATATGAATATGAAATATGAATATGAATCTCCAAAAATACTTTTAGAAGCACGTGTTCCTCTTTAAAGAACAACACGCCCAAAATAAAGTAAACACAACTGGAAAATGGAAATGGAAAGAGTATGTAATAAGTGTTTGAGTGAGTGAAATATGAAGAAGGATATGTTAATGCATTCAGGAGTGTGATGTAATCCTTACAAAGATTGTACCTTGTGTTTTTGTAGAAGCTTGCTGGCCCCAGCCAGGGATTTGCCGTAACTACTGGTATCTGTTAAGGGTTGATGTTCAGAGATCCAGGTAAGCTCCAAGTCCACATCATGGTAGAAACTGTAAAGAGCCATATCTGCTTCCAGCTGGCGCCTGCGATTATCTAGAGGCTTCTGTAGAGACTTAAACCTGCCGAAGAACACAGAGGACTAACCACAAGATTCAGGCTGACATTGACCATCACACATAATCTGACATGGAAGTTGAGACAGGGTGACTCATATGATTTCTTATAATAAATCATATCATTTGTTACTAAAAAAGACAGGTTAGGAGACTGGATCATTCAATATGAACATTTTAATAAAGTATCATTCTGACAAACTGTACATGGATTCCCAGTGTCATTTTTACAAATAATTCAAGGTTTGAATAACGAACAGTACAGATTAAATGATCTGCTAGGCTCACAGTTTCAGGTAGGTGTCCGTCTCATGAAGGATTCTCTGCGAGTCGAAGTGGTTTGTGGCCAGGTGTTTGGCATGGGTGACAATGGAATTGATTTTGTCCGCCAGGTCCTGAGCTTCCTGTTCTATCTGCTTGTGTTCCTTGAGGAGCTGCCGACTTGAACGAAGGTCATGACCTTTTGGTGCATACTGAAGCATCCGCTGAATTTCCTCCATTTTTATTTTGGCATCCTGAAAAAAGACAGGAATACTAAACGCAAATGTTGCCTAAATGATTGATTCTGATTTTAGAACTGATTGTCTAAATATGGATTTTGCTGTCTGTATTTTATTCACTAAACTTCATAGTGCAGCATATTGTGAATTTAAAGATAAATCCTCATTGCTGAGTGTGCTGGTGTTTAGGACTAGGCTCAAATTTACCTGAAGTAGCTCCATAAGTTGTTCCTGTTGGCCAGCCTGTCTTAACTTGTCCCCTCTCTCTGTCATTTTCCTCTGGAGCTCACTCCATCGGCTCTGCACATCTCGAGATTTCCTCTGGATGCTTTGGCTGTTGTAGTGGTCCTCAGCTACCATTTCTTCTCCGGCCTGATCACATAAACCAACCACAATATATTTAGAGGCAAACCATTGGAAAAAAGATATTCACCTCATTCTGTGTTTCTGAAAAACATTGTGTCATGAGGAAAGAACAAGATGAAAGTATAAACTGTACATATTTTGCTCAGTGAGCAGTGTGCTTCTGTACTATCAGTATAAAAGCATTTTCTATACCTAGGCAGAAACCGGAGTAAACTGTAGCTGGTGGGTATCACATGTTATATATAATGTTTTGACAAAAATAGAGGGGTCATGCATCTTAAACACCCAACCCTGAACCCTGCATTTTCTGATTACATCATACCTCGACCAACCGATCCAGGCAGATTTGGTTGGCTTGCATCTCTTTCTCCGCGGCTTCATTCCTTTTGAGTTTGCGGAGGATGTTGGTAGGATCTCGGTACGACTCGTCCTCTGCTATCTTGAATTTCTCTTCCATCCAGATAAGCAGCTCCTCTGCATCCCTGTAAAACTCCTGCCATAGAGAAAAAGACATTGTTAAAACTAGTGTGTTATGTAATAAGGGATTATATAGAATCAGGTTTTTCTAATTTGTTCCTTAGATAATATCAAAATGCTGCTAACTGTTACCCAGCAGTCATACCCAGCAATACCTGATATTCTTTAGAGGCGAGTAACTCCAGTCTTTTCTGTTTACACTTCTCTTTGAGTTTCCTGTTTTGTTCTTCAATGGCCCTAGATCGCTGTTGAATCCTGAGAGTGAATGAACACTGAGTAAAATAATCAACATAGTCAAAGAAAATCCAAGAAAGATTAAAAACGAAGGTCATCCTCACTGCTTTGATGCAAAATGACGTTTGTCAATGAGCTCTTGGCTCCTGTTTTGAAAGGTTCCGATCTGCTGGTCCAGAGCTACAAGCAAACACTCCAGCTCCTCCTGTCGTCCAAGCAAACTGTGCACACTGTCCACAGAGTCCTACCCACAAAACCATCAGCGTTAGCTGGGTAACATTACACTGGTTTGGAACAGCAAAGTTAATAAACCTGTGGTTCAAATTCAGCTCCTCATCAAAGCGAGACTCACCCCAAGGTATCTGATCATCAGTCTGGCTTCATGGCCAGATATTGTTGCGTCTATTCGATCTGCTTCCATGTTCAGTTTCTGGAGTTCCAGCGCTTGTTGTAGCCTTCTGTTTCGACTGGACCACATTTGATCCAGTCTGTTATAGTCCTGGTTTAACTTTGCCAGTGTTTGCTGGACGATTCCAGCAACTTTGTCCCCAGATGACACCTGCAAACACTCACCCAAATTCTCCATATCATTCAACCTGGAAAAAAACAGTTAAAAAAACAAAATTTCCAAATATAATAATTATTATTATTTTCCAAATAATATAACTTACCAATGTTTCAGAGATTCCAGGGTTTACAAACATAGTTCATCACAATCATTTATTGATTACAGTTTTAATGGTTGATATTAATTTATCTGTTACTAGACCTTGATCTCTGTTGCTCAATTTCTATCCACATTTCCTGATTCTCTTTCAGTAGTGCTTGAGCAGTAGCTACATCAGAGATGTTCTCATCTTCAACCAGGTGCTCCTCTGACGCTATGGCCCAAAGGAGAAGATCTTTGGTCTCCTTCTGAAAGAGCTGCAGATGACGAGCCTCATCTAGCAAGGTTTGCTTTTTGGCAGCTTGGGTCTTGACCTGATGCAGCAGCTGCTCTAAATCACAAACCTCCTTCAAGATAACAGCACAATCTGTAGGGCTGCAGTCCTTTTTCCTGTAATACACCCAGGGCAGGCACAGGGCAGGAAAGTCAAATAAATACATAATAAATAAATATTATATGGTTAGAGCTACTCTTTTATCAGTCAATATTGTCAATAACATTGAACAAGGGTTAGTGCTGCACTTAATTGTTTAGACTTACAGTCTGGCTACACTTTTTAGATATTCTATCTTCCTCTCCAGGGATTCTATTTCCCTCTCAGCCTGGGCCAGGCTGCGTTCCTCAGCTTGCAGGGATGAAGATGAACTGCCCGCATCAGGAGAATCCAGCTGGGCCATTGTGTCCAGGAGCTGGGCCTTGGCATCTTCACACGTGTGTAAGAAAGACTTGACATCAGCTAAGCTGAGGAGTTCGTGAGCCTTTTCATCTCGAAGTGCCTGAATATTCTCCCACCTGATGTTGAAGAATATATACTTTTTATTATTGCATATACACTGCATCACATTTTCAGTTCTTCACTGTTAAAAATGTGGTTTCTGCACATTGCCATGATAGAATGAAGGGGTTAGCCATTTAATTTCACCTTACCTCTGAGCAACCCTGGCTTGTCTGGACTGAATTTCTTCCTTTTGGTTGTGCTGCTTTTTCACAAGTCCTCCAGCCAGTTTGTTGATGTTCTCAAGCTGCCCCTTTCCACCAGCTAGCCCTGTAAGGAAGTTCTTCACAGACATAAAGACTCAATATAGTGGCATCAGAGGACAAGAGGACAACATTAATGACGTCGATCAGCACTGATCATTTCAGCTATATGCTATTTTTAGTGTATTGCTTAAAAAAAAAACTCACCTCAAATTTGACCTGCAGAACCTCAGTGTCATCAGTGTTGGAGCTGAAGGTGTTGAGGATGTTCTCCTTGTCCTCCATCCAGGACTCAAACTCCTCACAGGTATTGTAGAACTGATGAAGTTGATTAGTTTCCTCCAGGATCTTTCTCTTCGACTGCAGAAAAAACAAGATTTATAAAAGGTCAAAACAATAATAATAAAAAAATTATAATAACAATACTAATACTAATACTAATACTACTACTACTAATAATAATAATAATAATAAACATTTTATTGAGTATTATATTAAGTACTTAAACACATTTTCTCTACAGGTCATTTAAATGATAGATTATTTATAGTGGGGTTTACAGAATATCTCAGGTAATTTTTGGAAGAACTACCTCAACAGGGATAATCCCAGAGTGCGAGCCTGTCACTCTGGGCTGGAGATACTCACTTGTGCTAGTTGATATAGTTTATGAAAGTCTTCCTCTAAGTTGCGCTGGGTTTTCTCCACGGTGTCTTTCTGAAAGTGTGGGTCGGGTATTAAAGCGATGGAGAGTTCAGCAGTGCCTCGCCGCATGGAACGAGTACGGCGAGGACGGCTCACTTTCCGCACCTGACACTCCGGAACCACATTTCTGGGTGTAGGTACGGTTCTCTGTATTTTCAAATATCAAAAATGAGACAACGTCATCAAATATTTCAAACATATAACAAGAAGCACTAATACACTCTGTACTGAAACTCTTACAGCTGAGGGCAGTTCTGTAATGTATGTAGAAGGCACCAGTTGCTCATTTCCTTTATTGTCTTGCACAAGCAGTTTTTCATCTTTATCTCTGCTGAGTATGGTCACCATTTCCCCACGGTCCCAAGTTAACTTCACCCCTAAAGAAAATTACAGGTTGCTCAGCTTTTATTGCACCATTACAACTCAAGTTTGAGTGAAGGGGAAACATACACACAAAATGAGCGATGTACCTCTGTATTTGAACCTAATTTTGGCAGGAAGCCCCAGAACAGCAGCTGGTGGTGGTGAAGATTCCTCCGCCTTGACGTTTCCTCTGCCTTTTGTAAAAATTCTTCCTCTTTCCTTGATCCCTGTCTCTCCATCATCTCCTGATGAATCGCTGTAGTGGACCATTTTGCTCTGATGAGGTTCTGTCTGTATGGAACAGGAAGAAGATTTTAAATGTAGTTTAGGTGATCCAGTAGCTCAGGATATTTACTTCATTGTTGGTTTATCTACCAATATGTTCACTGAATTATCATCTTAAATTAGAAGATAAAAAGTGTTAGAAGAGTGTTAGAAAGTCCTTTATGGTTAATGCTGAAGGTTATTATTACTCACAGTCAGATGAACAAGTTGGGCTGCACTTTTGGCCTGCTCCCCCAGCTTCTTCACCTCTAATGCACACGCATCCATTTCTTTCTCTAGTCTTTGGTGGCGCTGGAGTAGGGCACTCGTGCTCAACTCATCCTTCCCATAATCCTCTTCAGTGAAGAGAGGCTTGCGGTCATTAAGCCATGAATTGGCCTCTGTGGCATCTGCAAAATACTGTAATAAAAGTATATTAGATTAAGACACACTGTTCTGAAGTAATGACTGTGAATGTGAGCAAAGACCAAATTTCTTATAACCATATTTTACTGATAATATTTTCTTCTCATATAGTTCTTATGTAATATGTATATACTAATTATATAATACTACTATCATCCTGAATTAAGGATAACTATAAAAGGAATAATATATTTTTGTGTGGTACTAGAGTGTAAGTTAGCAACAACTGTAACCTGTTTGATGACGTCAGCTGCATGCAGTCTGTTCCTGCGTGTGATGACTTGGTCCCTGAGCTGCTGCCACTGTTTCTGCAAAGTCCGGATCCATTTCTGGATATCTTTCTCATTGGGCTGCCTCCCTCTACACAGTTCCTGTCCCCTGGACACAACATCTGAGCACAAAGAATCTTGAGACTGCAGTTCAGCTTCCAAAGCCTGCCAACAAAGAAGGTTTTCGTATTGATCAGTACTACTTTTAATGAACAAATGATCCAACATGAATTCAACTGAAGGACATAAAACAACAAACACATGCATCCACACGCACTCCTGTTTTGTTTGACCTTTCTGCAAATCATTCTTAAACATTCTAACATAACTGATTTAGAAAAACCAAGAGGTCAATTTAGCTTCTAATAAAAGTACCAAACCTTATGGTTTTGAATGGCCTGATGAACCTGACTCAGGTCTCGGCCCAAAGATGCTGCTTGCACCAGGAGCCACTTCTCGTAAATCCACGCCTCCAGCTCCTCACAATCATGGAAGAACTCAAAGACCTTCAAGTGCTCTTCCAGTGCTTTCCTCCTTTTAGAAGAGAGAAGCATCTGTCAGACTTCTCATTAAGGCAGTACCAGACTATGTCCAAGGAGCACAAGAGTCATGAGGTTATGTACAAGGCTAAATAAATCTTTAAAGAAAGCCAGATTCATAGACGCCACCTGTTCTTGCTGAGCACCAGGAGAGAGCTGTACTGGGCATTGAGCTTTTTCAGTTTACTCTGGACCTGAGACTCATTCCTCCCTTTCCGTGTTAAAGCACTGCTGCTGATGGAGCTCAGAGTTTCTCCATGAGCAAATATCTGAGTGTCCAACAGGTCCTGCTTCTGCATCAGATCCACCACCTCTGGCAACTGCTTCCCCAAATCAGAGGACTCCGCCTGGGCCTAGGCACGAATCAACACAGTAACACATATTTCAGCTGCTTTTCTGTGTCATTTAGTACAATTCTCTACCAGGCAGTGATATGAACTATGTCAGATATACATGAGAATTTAAAGTAATGGGTTGGCATTTTAAATATACACACATTTCTGCTGAAGTGATACGCTGTGATAAGCTTAGAATCTAACTGTTGCTTCTTTAATTTATTTCTGGAGCTAACAAACATTCAATAGTTAAAAGTCACACAAATATTTTCTGTACATACATCCTCAAACGTTCTCTCAACACACACAAACTCTGCCAGCTTGCTGTTGAGGTGGTGGAAACTTATGTGGCTTTGCCTAAAACGACTTTCCATAGTGTGTGGTTCTGTTCATTTTTATACAGAACCGAGAACCACATTGTGCCTGAAATCTCAAACACAATCTCCACCACACAAGACTCATCGCTCAACAGTGTGAGTAAGTTAGTGGAAAGGTTTGGATGACTAATGACTTCTCGTGTTTGTTAGCAACATTAGACTCATAGTAAACATAAACACACAGTACATATTAAATACAAAACTTCCTCCAGGACCATGATGCAACACAAGAGCAGAACACAACAGAACTAAAGACCACAAGGTCAGACAGGAAAAGGGGCTAGAACAAAGAACAAAAGGACAACAACACAACTAAATGAGACAACGTTCAGTGAAATTGCCAATGGCTACATTTAGGATAAATCCCGTATTTTGGTACTTTATTCTAGAAGCGGAGATGTGCAAAGATGTAGAACAGAGTTTTTATAGCTTCTATTCTTTATACTTTAAAAAGGTTATTTACATTGATTACAAAAATGGATATTTGGTGAAGTAAAATGCTTCTTATAAGATATTATTAATTATGATAGAGTGTGAATGACTGACCTGTAAGTCCTTGAGGTCCAGTGAGATTAATTCGATATCCTTCAGGACTACTAGTGTGTTCACATGATCTCTGATGGAAGATTTGCGATGGTGCAACTCCTGTAGCAAAACTTGCCATTTGTTGGAGATTTTCTCTTGCCTGTCGCACACAAATATCAACAATACATTTACATTCTGTTTGTGTCCAGAGAAGTGAACATATATATTTACGTAAAACATAGTTTTGTATCGTGTCTGTTGTGAATATTTGCAGGATTTGCTATAAATAATAATAATATACATAATAATAACACTTTTTCTTTTAAACAAGCATTAAAACGGTGTGTCACATCGGCTACAGACTGTATTAGCAGCCATTTGAAGCTTGAATTTGTCTACTTCGTGAAGTGTGTGATAACTGGCATGCAAATTCCACACTGCCAATGCAAAATAATGAAAGAAAACCTTAAACACCAGACTAACTACAGTTTGCTGTCTCTACAGGTACCCACTCACCTGGTGACAATCTGTTCTTTGCTGTGGTAGCCCTCTCTCTCTATGACAGATGCTATCTCCTGGAGGGCCTGGAAACGGGGCTCTCTAGCCAGCACATCTGTGCATAAGGCTTCCAGTCTTTTGACTGCAGCTTGGGCGTTCTCCAGACACTCCAGCCCTGTGAGGTCTTCCTTCTGGACCAGCTGTAGTGTGTCCTGCAGGTAGCTCTCCCTGAGTGCTGCCTTGCGGAAGAACTTCTGTGCAAGCTGTTCAAGCTGCTCCAGCCTCAGCAGGGCACTTTGCAGGTCCCGCTCCCTCTCATGTTCCGCTCGCTCCAGCAGGGTCCAGATCCTCTCGATGTCTCCGAGGGTCTTGCCTTCTGGAGGAATGTAAGCTCGCTGATTGTTTGCTCGCAGCTTTGTGCGCAGGCTAAAGAGGTGGGCTTCTATAGTGCCTCGCTCCTGATACTTAGGAGGCTTTTCCACAGTGCGATAGGACTTGAAGTCGTTCACAAGTTGCTTCATGCCAGGTAGTGTGTTGGGAAAGGAACGATCGTCCAGCTCTACCACTTTCGTCTTGATCCAGCGCAATAGGTCAGAGACCATGTACTCATATTGGCCTGTCATGTCATCCAGCTCTTTCAGGAGATCCACAATCTGGAAGCAGAATGGACAAAGAGCCAGGCTGACACAACCGTCTGCTATAGTTTTTTGTTACAGGTGAGGGTTACAAACAAGCAGTGTGGGGAAGGTCCCTTTAAAAAAGTATATTCTCAGGCTACTGTCACTGCATCGGATCAGTTTCAGTAAGTACCGGAACGCAGAAAAAAGTGGTGGAACCCAAAAGACAAAAATACAGAAGTTTCGGAACTGCGTTCCACTGCATTCCGACCCAAATCAAGCACTGGGTATATTTACTAGTTACTTCTCAATAATAGTAACTAAGTTAGTAACTGAGTTACATCATTATAAAAGTAACTAATTACCAGGCAAAGTAATTATTGTGTTACTTTAAAACAATCTAATTTAATATAAGTATAAAATAAATATAAACATTATACACTAATCCTCGACGCAGAGAGACGCTTTTCTCCTGGGCAGAAGCTGCACGTCACATAAACATTTTCACCTTTAACCTCAGCGAGGAAAAGTAGCGCTACACTTCCAGTTTACAGAAGCTGCCTTTCAACTTGTTGGACTTGCCATCGTTGTGACTCCTGGATGTTGGTGTGTGTGTGACTGACCGTGTGTGTGTGTGTGTGAACACCCGTGCTACTCTCCACCTCTGATTGGCTAACCATGGAAATTTACTCAATCTAAACCGATCATCACATTTCCAGTTACACCACATGTACAGACACACCAATCATCATCATCACTGGTTATGTGTCCCGCCCCGACCCCAAACACACACACACACACACACACACACACCCCAGAGAGAGAGAGGTCTTATGGCTGAGAGAGATGCTGCTCACATGAAAACCGCTTCAGTGTTCTCAGTTACAGTAACACGCAGTTTATTGTCAGTAACGGTAACGGCGCTGTAACCGGGGAAACAGTAACTGGTTTGATTACTCGTTACTGAGAAAAGTATCGCCGTTAGTAACGCCGTTTATTTATAGTGCCATTATTCCCATCACTGTTCATGAGTGGGACCAATGTAAATATTTTATTTCAAATGTTATTTGATATTGCGCATTGTCTGAATTCTAAAAACATACCTTATGATTATTTAATTATAATAATAATTTATTTCGATTTTCAGTTTCGGTTTTCTGCCAGGATGTTTCTTCCAGGCAGGGTGCATCGCTAAAATATATATATATATATAGCCACCTCAGGCTCATCCTTCTTTAAGCTTGTTTCATGTTTCCTTAAAATGATTCACGCTCTCATTTGCGCTGATCAATCAGACATCACAGAGAGCCCTTTAATTATACTCATCTCAAATGATGTTCTGATGACGGAGCTTATGATTATGGTCATCACTATTATCATTTTCCTATTACAGTTAATTATTTCCTTAATCTAAAGAGATTTTAATGGACTTCAGTCTTTCATTAAGCATCAGACGCCATGAGCCTCTCCCTGCGGCGAGGGCCTTTTATTTTCCTCCACCGAACGCCTTATGTGCTGACACAGACGTCATCACTGGCTCCAAGAGCAAAACTCTCCCAGGCCTGACAAATTGAGCCGTAAATTGACGGATGTGAGGTCCAATTAGCAGCATGGAGTTGTGGGGCGAGAGCAGCAACATCTCAGAAGTGTGTGTGTGTGTGTGTGTGTGTGTGTGTTTGTGAGAGTGTGGCATGAGAAGAAACGAGAATAATCACTTTTCCTCGCCTCATGTGTGTGTCGAGGCTTCTTGTGTGTTTTCTGAGTGCAGCTGAGGGTCCTTTGGTGCAGATCTCGAAACAAAACCAAAGAACCGGTACTTCTAACATTGTTTCAGTTCAAACCAGAGTAGCTGAATTTTTATAGGGCAGATAAAAGTAAAACAGGACAGATGTTCTTAAAGGAGGATAGTGCAGCGCCCCCTTGTGGTGGACACTCTCTTGACAAAGTGCACCAGTATTAATGCTGCTCTCGATTAAACATCTGGCTCTTTTGTGTGTATTTTGTTGCTGGTAGCATTCCTCCCCCTCAGCTGCTCGAGTCCACATTCGTCCGTCCTTCCTGATAAGAGAGTTTCGTTCCTGGAAATGGTTGTTCTTGCCGACATGAGGTTGAAGGTTGCTTGCTGAGAATTTCCAAGAAAAGAACCGTACATACACACAGAGATCTCTCATAGATCTGGTCTGTCTGGACAGTTAGAGACTGTGTTTCCTCTGTCGATGTACAGTTCACATCCTCCAGCCCTTCAGCAGTGCTGAATTTGTGTGACAGAACCTCAGTTGGTTGGATATTTTTGTGTGGTGAACCAATTTCACCCAAACAGTGGTCTGCTAAAAATGGTCCCACACCCAAATAATCCCTGGACAGTGGTGGCCTGTGGTCAGGAGACGAATGGGGTAGAAGGTGTTGGACAAATTGATGGTCTACAACAGGAGTATTCAATTAAAAGACACAGAGGTCCAGTTATTACAGTAGAAGGTCCGAAATGAAGTCCATCTTGTGTCTTCCCCTATGTCTACATATTCATATAGTTTACTCAGAATGTATTGTTCATTCCCAATGCAGAAAATGAACTGAGTGCACTAACTCTTTTACCATTAATAGAAGGAGTTCCAGGCAAATACATTTAAGTTACAAAACACATTCCATTATCGATCATAACGTGTTGTAAACTGTTTGTTTTTCTCAGGTCGGGTCGGGTTTTGGGTCAGTATCTACGCATAGTTTTGCGGGTTGGGCGGGGGGGTTTGGATCTCCTGATGGGTTGGTTTTTAAAAAACTTTCCTTCACTAGTAAAGTAACAAGTGTAGCGGTTGTTGTATTAACTGGAGTAGCAGCAGAATGTTTGTGAATTTACCAGACTAGTCACGGGTCCGGACAGAACGTTCACTCGGTCTGGATCCGAACCGCGGTCCGCCAATGTGTGATTTTACAGTGGACCTACAGTACCTGTGAAAATCATACCCAGCTCTTTATTACCGGGCAGTAGTGTTGAGTTTGTGTAAAATCGCTAATATTACAATCAGTATAAATAACATTAATACAGTAAGAGTGGTTATATGTACAGAAAAGTGTTCACTTAACCATTTCCAGACCTCTTAGCTCAGTATTGGTACTCTTCTCAGTCTCTGCCTGCCAGTGGTGGAACAAACTCCCTCTTCCTATTAGATCTGCAGAGTCTTCTGAAGACCCCCCTCTTCAAGGAGTACCTTGATATCTAACAATATCTCTCATCATTCTCACTTCACTTGCTTACCACTACTTTAAATACAAATCTTTAAAAAACTATTTACTTTTTTATTGGTGATGCTTAGGTGTGCCAAGCATGTAAATTCTTAGTTGAATTGTGGATATTGACCTAAGTTTAGTTTTACAGGTCTGAGATACAGACGCGGACTACTTGAGCACTTATGTACGTTGATCTGGATAAGAGCGTCAGCTAAATGCCGTAAATGTAAAAGTATTATGTGTCGCTACAAAACCTGGTTTGCTCTTTTGACACCATTAGATTAAATTAGTTGTGTTACTTATGGAATTATATAAATCCAAACTGCATCTGGAGGCACAGAGCAGAAATCTGGAACCAAACCTGTGCTCTCGGACCCATATCACTACTTTTTTAGACAAAAAATAATAATTCTTCGGCTGTGTGGTTTGTTTTTATTTATTCTAATGCATTTATTCCAATGTTTGCATTCTAATTGCATTCTAATGGTCTAATACTATAAAAAAACTAAACTAAATAAAGTAGGTGCCAAAGACCATATTATTGTACGGTAGGTCGAGTCTGATTGGTTTAGAGGATGCTGATGTTGTTAGATGTAGATTTTGGTCTCATTGCTCTCCATGTTTGAAGATGAGACACCCATGAAAACAAAAGCCCGTTGTAGTTTGATGGTAATTATTCTCCCTTGTAGCTTGTTGAAACAATTTTCTGCTGAAAGTGTGTATTCTGAACACTCGGTTGATTCTACAGCTGTGTTTGTGAGCAGAAATCAGGGTGTGTGAAAGTTTACCTTCATAGCTGAGCAGTTTTGCTCCGATGAGCCGTTAAATGACAAACACCTGCAACACTACGTTACTTAAACCATCCGCACACTTTACAGGATGAATATTGTCCCACAGATTTGACTTCCTCATGCAGTGAAATGAAAAACTTCACTCTGGAGGTTTTCCTGTAGTTTGCCAAGAACATTTAGTCACTGCTCAGTTTTGTTTTTGGGTTCAGAAGTCTTGAGACAGTCTTCATTTCTACATATTTTGCTTCCAAAGATCCAGATTTATTTTTAATGTGAACTGCAGGCTTCCTGAAAGACTCTCATTCCCAGGCCACTCCCTAAACCGGACCAGTTTCAGAGGAATGTTTCTGCTGGTTTAAGGGATAGTTCACCCCAAAATGAGAATCTGATGTTTATTTGCTTACCCCAAGGGCATCCATGTCGAAGGTGACTTTGTTTCCTCAGCAGAACACAAACACAGATAATTAGCTTTAGCCGTAGCAGTCTGGTAGTCATTTAATGGAAGTGGATGGACATCAAACCTTATAAAAACCTTAAAAAAACATGCACAGACAAGTCCAGATTACACCCCGTGGCTCGTGACGACACATAAGACATGATACGATCGTTTTTTGTGAGAAACTGGACAGTATTTATATAATTTTTTACCTCTGAAAGACGACCGTCTCGAGCCCCCTGTGTATGC
>JBBKCR010000001.1:33591149-33604151 GCA_037577295.1 Ladigesia roloffi
AGCTTTAAGTTTTTACGCCTGTCCCACACTGTCCCACTTAAACTTGGTACTTGTCCCACATTTTGTCTGTCTGGGGGCGGTCACCCTAATTCCAACAGCATCTGGAACCGCTGGTAGCAAATACAATTAGGGGTGGCCAATCGGATGTCAGGGGTGTCCAGTGACCCCCGGACACCCCTCTGGCTCCGCCACTGTTCAAAACAAAATAAAAACAATTACACAGAGACTCCAGCGCAGTTTTATCACAAGCCAGCCAGCTTATAGACACTTTTAAGCGTAGTGTCAAAACGTACATATACTCACAGTGAATCAATTCAGCAAACAAAGGGTCAGTCTGTGCTCTGTATTTTTGTAAACTGGTGGGCAGGCTCTTTGAAACCCTTAGACTCTCAGCTATTGGTTAAAGAAAATAAATTGACATGACAATCCTCATTTTACGGCAAAATATGTATGTTTCTGGGCGGGAAATGTATATGGGAAAGAGTTGGAAAGGGTGTGTCTGTGTTGCGATTCACCCTCCTCACACGCTCCTCACACCCAGGTTCGTGATTCTGAGTGTCGCGATTTCGGGTTTGTATCGTATATCGTTTCAGCCCTAATATATTTGTATATATAGCTACTTTTTGCCAGCCGTCTCTCTTGGCTTTTGCAGCATTTGCTGTGTTTCCCGGTATGTTTATTAAAGTTTTTCTTTATTAAAGTTTGAAACCCTCTTATAAAATCTCTTGCTCAGCTTGAGAAAAAAATTAGCTTGTTTTTTTTGGCATTTTGTCAACCAATCAAAGGGGTTGTGATCAGTGTTTCTACTCTTGATGCATATCACGTTTTAAACCAACACACGAACGCGCAGTAATCCTGGACAACTCTATCCAGCCATACTAATCGTCAACAACAGGTGTGCTCGAAGAACCAACTTAGCCACATCGTAATTAGCACGATTTCATCTTAGATGTGTCAATTCATCCCGGATGTGTCAAGCAACATACGAAGAACGTACTCTAGTACATTCATGTTCTTATCTGAGTACTTTATTTTTACTAAACTGTCCGTTTGTGTCACCATATGGCCACTCCGAACAGCACATGCTGGAAAACCAAACTAGTGTGGTATAAAGTACAGTGCCCCCTTTTGGTCACATGTTAACACACCCTTCAGCACATACCTCAGTGTGAACAATGTAAAATATTTTTTTGGATTAAACCCATTCACCAAGTTTAGCATTGGGGTGCCTGGGAGCAGTGTGTAGGGAGGGTACCTTGTTCAATGGTACCATAGTGGTGCCACTAGCAGTCCTGGGATTCAAACTCACAACCTTCTGATCATAGAGGAAATTCCCTAACAACTTGGTCACTAGCTAGTGTTTAGTGGTTTACAATTCAAAGTTTTAGTTTGATTCATACATTGCAATAAAGAGACACAGGGCAGTGAGATGTTTTTCATCGTTTTTATATTTATATACTTATACATTTGAATATCACATTCAAAAACAATACTTGTGCAAATATTCTCCTCCTTGAAAAGTGATCTGGATAACTGTAAATTTCTTGCTCTGCATGGCTGCAGATTTAAAAAGCTAGTATTTCAAATCGTGATAAAAAAAAGAACAATATGTTTGGATGCACAGCATCTATCAATGTTTAACATTACAAAAAATAATGTGTCAAATAGTAAACACAGTTGGGAGGTTAAATCATGTAAGTATTGAAGGTTTACATGCATAAAAAATGTTTTTGCTCCATAATGAAGGAGCACTAGCACAGTTATTAGTGCCCAACTTGTATCTTCATGCTTTGTAGTCCTGGTGCAATGAAACCAGTACACCCCAAAAAATGTCTACCACTGCCTGCATACACAACACATCCTACTCACAAAAGTCTTCTCTATATGAACTCTTTCAAATACGACACTTAAAATTTCTTTACGGAAACCACCAATTTTCACTGGATACAGTCAAATACAATGCATCTCATGTTTACCAAATATGCAGGCTTATCTGTCGACACAGATGTTTTATTACATCTCAACTTTGAAAATGTTTTTTTGTTGATGTCTGAAACAGGCTTAAGAATAATTGATCATTTATAAAGATAAACGGATCTCTACCCCTTTTTTTGCTTACAGTCAGACTCCTCACTTTGTCAGTTAGCTACTCTCTTACAGTTGTCAGTTAGCTATGGTCTCTTTATCTTATAAAGGTTTAATTCTCTCAGTCAACACCAGAACAGAAACTGATCATTTTCTTAAAATAAGAGTTGCAAAAGATTTTGCTCTTTCTGCTCTATTCCTGAGCATCATAGCCACTGCAAACCTGCACTACCCTGATCAACATGACAAACGCCATTCGGTCAGAGGCCGCTGGCTATCCATCCCTCCGCAAACTGTGACCTTAAAAGGACCTAGCTTTCCTCAGGAACATTAGCCTAAGGCTGAGGGGCTCTCAAGATGTGTTTCTCCTCATACTTCTCACATGATCCAGCTCTTTTCTTTCCACCCTGTAGCCTAATTATGTCCTCATTGAGCTTAGGCCCTTGGGACTAGAACAATAGGGCTGATGTGACTGTCACGGGTCTGGTAAGTCTGAGGTGTCCACTGTGACTTTGATGAATATGGTGTCATCCTTGATGTAAGTTCCATTTTCCAGCACAGTTTGGGCCACAAATAGGGGGCAACCTGAGGCAATGTTCATTTCTCCCGTGGGTCGACGGAAGCTGCTGCTGTTGGGGTCAGGCTTGAAGGCATCGCCTAGGTGCTTGCGCGCAGGGCTCTGGTCCATTAGCATCAGTGTCACCTTCTGTTTAAAAGGCCACGGAAGCAGGGCGTCATACTCCCCACGCATTACCACAAAGAAGAGAGACAGATGAGTGCCCTTGCCCATCCCATCACCATTCAGGTAGACACGGGCACACATCTTGTATCCAAAGTACCCCGTGTAGAAAGGCTGACTGTAAAGCGAGAGTGTTTTGGAGGCCACTGCCTCTGCTTTCCGACGCTTGTAGTCACGGATTTTCCAGATGAGAGTGCCATTGAAGCTAGCTGTCTCCAGCACTTGCAGCTTCAGGTCCATGTCTGCCAGGCGGATATCATGGACACTAAGCATCTCATCATGCCGCGACAGCTGCGTTTCTAAAGAGGCTGGAGACAAGACAATATATTCTTATATAAAAGTTAGGTTTATACAGGCATTCTGTAACATGTACTGTTAAGAGTTATCTGTGTTTGATTACATTTTACAGTGCTTAGCAGCAAACTTAATTTAAAACAATCAGACCATGAACATGTCCAAGTAGGGCAACTGAATTCTGTGGCATGGTAATTAACTGGGAGCAGGGTAAGAATAACACCTGGCTCCAGGAGAACTATAAAGCTACATACATTACTACCAGACAACAATACACACAGCTGATTCAGTCAGTCAAGCGTCTGTGATTTGGGCATGTTAAACCTTTTAAATGTAAAAAAAAAAAAAAAGTCTGTTGCATCCAAGCAATAAAGCAACATACAAAACATATATGCACTTACCCAGAGTGTGTGTGCCTGGGCCAGTACGGGTGGGGTCGAGTGACGCTACCATAGAGCGCATGCTCTCCACAGCACCCCTCAAAGCTTCTACTTCATCCCGCATGGCCCGCAGTGGTCGCAAATCCCGTAGCTCCATCTCCACCTCCAGCAACTTCTCCGAGTGAGTGCTCATCAAGTTCTACAATTGCACCCACAGACTTAGATTTCTGACCAACTGCATGTTTAATTACAAAGAATTAGAATTAATCCTTGTTCATTTGATGTAGTACAACATGGCATGTGCTATCAAAAATGATTAGTATCTCCCAAAGCTTTCCTCTCTATATTCCACAAATATGTGAATAGTTCTTGTACTCTATGTATTTGAAAAACAAAATGAAGGTTTAGAAAGTTCAGAGATTCGCATATCTGTTACTCAGTAATGCATAGTAGTTACAGTGAACAGTGTAAATGTTGGTACATTTGCGCCCTCTGCAGTTATGATGTAGCAGAACACTTTAAAAAGATTCATTGTCCTGAAAGCTTTACAGTAGATGTGAAGATATGATTTGTTGGTTTATAACTTTAGGAAGAAGGGGCCCATTTAAGCTGTGAAAGCTACACAAGAATATGCAATTACTGTTAATAGAACATGGAGTAGCACTTACCTGCATGGAGGCTAGCTTCTGTTCTAGCTGTCGATATTTCTCCCTCATTTCTTCGTATTGCACGTCCACTTCAGTAAGACGACTGCTCAGACTGGGAAGAACCTTGTAGCGTTCCAGCAGCTCACCTTTAACATCTTCCACCTACACACACACAAATAATTTGAAACACACATTTCAGGTCAGCCCAACTCTCAGTAATCTCAGAAATCCTAAAGAATTCAGATCTAGATAACATAAGGTGAAATAACACCACCTGCATTCTTTAGTGTCATCTGATGGTTGTTGCAGTTGTTATTGATACATATAACAGAAACTATGATGATTCATGACTCAAGAACAGATTATAAAGGGCTGGTTTTGATCCATATGTAATTGTCAAAATGAATAGATTTCACAGTAAGATCATTACAGCCAGGTCTGTAATCACATGTATTTTTTTCTTGAGGGGAAACAGGTTTACTAAAGCTGACATAGAGAAAATATTACAGAATCTCCACACCGCTATATGTTACAAAATGCCTCTGTTGTCATGTTTTTATAGGATTTATGAATGGAAGCAAGATTCCTTTCTGTACATGGAAAACATTTCGGCATATTTTAATGGTAAATTTCAACTCCTACTGTTAAAAATCACTGCATGTTTAATGTAGATTACAAAAAGAACCTAAAGAGAATGAGATTCAGTCTAGCACTAGTCCCATACCTTCGCTTCTAGTGTGTTGTTTCTGGCCACCATCAGCCGCAGGTGTTCTGATGCAAAGTTTGACTCATGCTCCTTTATGTCCTGCTTCAGACCCTGGAAGAAGACATAAAAAAAACAATTGAATCATTTTTATACATTTATTTGTAATTTTGATTTCATTGAATTCAATGTTCATATTTAGAAAACCTTTTTTTATTTATTTTATTTATTTTTTTGCCATCCTTTTAGATTATGTACTTAAACCGTTGTGTCCAAAGGTTTGGATGCCCCAAATGTCATTTGCATTGCTTTGTTGAAAATATATTAAAAGTACTGAACAGCAAAGTACAACACAGTACGATCGTAAGTGTTTTTTGAAGGCATTACTAACATTCTCACTGCAAAAACACTCACTAAAAGCTTTATCAATACTCATCATTATGGACATTTACAAAGCCAATGTCAGAAGCATTGCTAAACTAATAGCAATAACCTTCTAACTGTGAGTCCAACTGTTTAAGGTCATATTCTTAAACTGTGTTTTACTGTCTTATATGAGCCACATAAATAATTAGATTTACCTTGTAGACACAGCCAAAACGGAAAAAGGAGCATGTGACTTGAGCCTTTGGACAGTCATGCTGGTGACTGGACAGCTACAAGGAGGGAAAACACATCTCTTAAATGAAGTGAGTCCACATTTTGAAAAGGTAGCAGTCTCATGAAATGCATTAGAAAATGCATTACATAAGACATTACAACATTTAACAAACTGTTTGAAACTGCTTAACTGTTGTTAGTATTAGTGCTGCTTCTTTGCCAAAGAATTGCTGGGGTATGTTACAGCATTTTAATTTATTTCACCTGTGCTAATTTTGCTTAAGGTCAAATTAAAGTAATTCTAAGCCATTATATGTTAATCCAACCCAAAATACAAGCATCTAGACTCCTGACCATACAGCTGTACACTTCTTGAAGCTTCTACAATACACAATACACAAACAGATTCTTATGTAGCAATAATCTTCTTAGCCTTTCATCTTTATTGCCTTCCTCTGGATTCTTAATCATGACAGGTGTGGTCAAATGGACTGACAAGTGCTGATAACCTAAAAAGAAACATGATGAAATGCATCTTGCTCTCCGTTTCAGGGTTAATGAGGTAGGAGATGAAAATGGACCTGTATTTCACATTATTGTCATTGATATTACTCCCCCATTTATATCAATGAGCCAAAATGGAGTACTTTTATAGAAAACTTGGAGAATACAGTCAGCAGGAAAATCATTTTGTAAAATCAGTCAACAGCAAATCAATAATGGCATCTTACAAATTCACATTCAGTATTGCCCAGAGCAAGAAGCCACAGACCTACTCCCAGCTGCTTTAGATATAGTGTCATTCAGAAGAAATGAATGTTAAGGTGATGTTTCAGTAAGAGGGAGCACAAAGTTGGGCTGATCCTTTGAAAGCTAGCAATGCTTCCATCACGAGAGGCCATCCAGAGAAATATATAAGCTTAAATACATGTTATAGTCGTAGTACATACCTCACTCCTTAATATAGATGAAAAAGAACAGTGATTAGGGCATGCTACTGGATAAGCAGGACACACTGTTTCCTTGTGTTTCTGACAACAGAGAGAAAGAGAACCTGCTGTCAAGAGAAAGTGAAACTGAGAGACGTACCTTTATGTTCAAACACCGTCATATATTCATATAGCCCAAATAATCGTTAGCATCATGAGATAGTCTTAAGTATTTTACCTAGAAGCCTAAAAAAATTCCACTGACAAAATCAGGTACAGAAACTATTTCCATAATCACTCTGCTGCAGCAGATTCCCCTAAAGTTCCCAGCACAAATGTGAAACTAAAAGGTCATGGGACATTTTTGGCACCAAGGAAGGGAAATACTTAGCACAGAGGAAGCGAGTAGTTCATTATTAAATGAAACACATAACTGTGCTCTCATTTAAAAAAAAAAAAAAAAACACACTTCCACATTAAAAAGTGAAATCATTGATGTGCTTTGCATTATTTGCATGGTCAGTTAAGACAGACTTCATGTGGATATTGGAAGATACCTGTAGTTCCGTATGGGCCATTTTGTGTTTGCAGAATTCACAGGTGCTCTCCCGGTGTTTGCATTTGCGACTCAAGTGTTCAGCCATGTCCTTTCTCATGATCATCTCTTTACACTTTCCTAGAGGGCAGGGTACTTCAAAGTATTCACACACGTTCAAGTGGTCCTGAGAGTCCAGTGAGAGACAGAGGCAGAATGAAAGATGGGTTTAAAATAAAAATGTGCAAGAAAAGTAATATTTTACACAGAAAATAAATAATACAATTGTAGGCAAAAAATGGCAAAAATTGTAATGCAATTAAACCTGTAATAATCCTTAAAGCATTATGAAATGTTTTAAATATACATTTAAAGTAATTACAAAATTATTAAAAATACAAAAACATTTATTTAACTATCGGAAGAATAAAACTAGGCTTTGTACATATAGCATTTATCAAGAACAACTGTACATTTTATATTTATTGTAAAATCAGGACAGTGTAATACAAAGTAACTTACCATAACCTGCTGTAGACTCATTTGTTCTTTACAGCCATTCTTGGCACTTCGGCAGTAGACCTTCAGAGTCATAATCTCTCTATTGCAGCAGACATCTCGGAATATCTAACAAAACAACCAAATGACAAGCAAATACAACACAGTTCCCTACTACCTGCTAAGCAATGCTTACTTTAGTTCAGATGGCAGTATTAGACACTGTTAAAAGGGGAGGGGCTTACCTTATCTTCAAACAGGGGTTCCAAGTCAGCTGGACATACTGGTTTAGGTCCACTGATTCGTAGTGAAAGAAGAACAAAATATAATGATTTTCCCTTAACCTACAGTGGTAAAGATGGAACTTACAAGAAAAAGCACAAAGTGTTCTGGTCCTGAAACCTCATGGCAGAGGGCAGGAAGACACCACCAAGGCTTCATTCATGTGCTACTACATATGAATGTCAAATCTGTCATTCGCTAAACTGTTGCTTATGTTAAAACTGAGCTGCTTCCATGCCAAATAATTGCTAGGACATGGAAAACTATATTCACATGATCATTCATAAAGCCTTGTTATAGTTCCAAAACTTTAATTTAATCTATAGGGTCTTCCTGAAACCTTACCAAACATGCTTTCAACAAATTATTTAAAAAAAACTGAATACTTGCACCTAATGAAGCCCTGCATCATATTGAATAGTTAATACCTAATAAATAGTACAATAGAGACTGGTCCAGTACTACAAGAGAGACTGATTCTTCCACTGGTTGGACTACATGTCAGGGTGTTCTGAAGAACAGAGCTGCTGATGCATGATGAAACACAAATATAATAAAGACTGAGGTTAATAACTTACAATGTTTAAACTGATATTTGAGTACATTGTTTTCCAAAACAGTGAAATATCTAGACCATCTGGGTATAACCCAAGGACCCCTCCTTATTATGTCTTTTATTTGCTAGCAAAATAATACTGTAATCCCCCCCACCTCAATAATATGAAATGACTACACAACACTTGTTGTACACAGATGCTTGTATTTCCCTGGGCATTTTCTGTGCAAAAGCCAATGTTCCCCTTCAATCAGTCCCAAATTTCATTAGATGACCCTATGAGTGGCATTCCCTGGTGTGCCCATATGACATAGTGATACAATACAGAAAATATGTCATCACTGTGGTGTTCACTAGGTAAACAGCATATTTTCATACCTAAGCAGCTCTTTGATGCAGCTTTCACAGAAACGATGGCCACACTCTGTCTGACGTGGTTTGCACAGCACCATGCGGCACAACTCGCAGCAGTATTTGGACTCGGGTGGCATGACAAAGTGATCTTTAAAGCCTCCTCGCAGCGGGTGGAAGCACTGCGGCAGCGCCACCTGCTGCTCCCGCCCATCCACGCTGCGGCCCGCTGACATGACCTGTGGAAAGGACACCCACAATAAGCCTATACCAGTGTCACACCTTAGGAGTCAGGAAACTTGTTGCGGTTATAAAACCCTGCAAAAGAAAGCTGGTAGAACCAGTCAGAACTGTTTTTTGCATTATTTAATATCTGGTACCGTTAAGATTTGCAGGTTGTGGAACTTCTTCAATGGAACCTTTCCAAAATGTAATTTTCTATAATGATTATAACACTGAGGACCGTCAGGAAAGTTTAGAAAGTCACTCACTAATAAGGCTGCAAATGTTTTGTGGGTAATTATTTAGACCGACTAAAAAAAAATCACCTGTCTCTCACACAACAGATGCCATCTGGATTCCTGGTGGACCACAAGCCTGGAAAGCAGAATGTTCACTGCTTCAGCACACCTAATCTAACAAGAGTATAGGCAGTATATCTAGGTATATCTATACTGTTTATTTTACATTTAAATAAATACTTACTGAATATTCTTATACTTCTGATTATCAATTGCAGCTTTTTAAAATCATAATTTTTTGCAATGGGAGAAAATTAATTTTGCACAGAATTAAGTTCAGATTCAGATTTTTTTGTGGCCCCCTGTAGAAATGTATTGCCCAGCATTGAGCAAGAGAATGTTTAGCACAGCTGGACACACTGCTTCTCCTGAGAGATCCTGCCCTAAAGCACACAATGTCAATGTATACTGACTGTCTTACAATGTCTTCCTGTCCCAGTGTTATATGTTCTTTAGAACTCAAGGTTTATCTATCTCTGAAAGGGTGCATTTGCATTATTATGTCATTGTCATCAGTTGAAAATGGACACAACAACAATATAATCGTTTAATGCAATCATTTCTGGGACAATTTATCGTCCAGCAAAATTTGTTATCGTTACAGGCCAAATTATATCCCATCAAAGCAAAGGCAAAATGGCAAAAACCTAATTTTCAACCCCAGAAGTAGTCAATCAGCCAATACATGTTTGAGGCCAAATTTCAAATCTTTTCTTGAGCTACGAATTGAATGTAATAAAGCCAACAAGCAAATATTCACTTTTCAAAAAATCTAGAACTAGTCTCACATCACATCAAGGTCTTCATTATGTCACTCTGGATGTGCTGTAGGACACTGCATTACTTATTCTGTTTAAACATATCTGTAACCACTTTATGAGGAGCGGGTTTCACTGAGACTAGTTTTGGGGATGGTAGGAAAAAGATTTAGGTGACCGTTGACTTATTTGGTTTGTTAGCAATGCTAGGCTTTTATCTCCAAATCCTAAGCTGTCGAGACAAACTATATATTCCAAATGTGTCTTGACAGAAAACTGTGTAAATATCACTAATCGATTTATTTAACAAATAAAATCCTTGAAAGTAGACCTGTTGTGCAAAACTTACTTAAAAAAAACAAGCCACAAAATATGTTCATGAAGTTCTTTGCACAAAATCATGAGATATCAGATATCACCAACTTTTTCAACAGTTTTAGTCCCTTTTAAAACAAGCCGTTTCAAGGCTGTGTTCCTTTTATGCAAATAAGCTGTTGCTGGCCACACCACACCCATTCCATGCTTAAAGTGCATTTAACCTCTGGATTTTATATTAAAATCCATGTCCTTAACACCAGTGAATGTGTTTCTTTCTTTATTCCTTTCCATCCTTTCCATGCCTGTGACAGTGGTTATAGCCTGTATGGTGACCAGGTTGAAGAAGGAAGAGAGAGAGAAAGAGTGAGAGTTAAAATAGGTGGCCAAGTTATTGGGACACTTAATGGCTGCATACATGAAGCAGCAATGACCCAGGTTGGCCTCTGAAAGAGGTGACAAACAACAGGCTAGTGGGTGAGGTCTGGACAGATGAGGGACTGTTCTATGCAAATTGCCCCACTACTGACATCACAATTGACTCTCCATCCAAAAGGCTCTTTCTGAAAGGGCAGGTCACTGTGAAGAATAGAGCTGGTGATATCTCTATATGCAAGAGTGATTTTGTGCAAAGAACTTCATGAACATGTTTTGTATAGCCCATAGACCAATTGTAACTAAAGTGAGTTTTGCATAATAGCCCCCTTTAATGAACAGATATCAGTTGGATCAAAACAACTGTTCTGCTTCATAATCATACCATGTAGTATCATAGTGTCACGCATAGTACCCTGTTTCAGTGTTTTTGCTACTTGGTCTAATTGTCTACCTGCCATGACATGTCATCATGTTCAGACAAATGCAACATTTGCCCCAAATCTTTGGTGGGTTAAAATGAGCCATGCTTTGATTCCAAAATTTTAGTCACTGAAACAAACAAGTTAAGCCACACTCAACCAAATGACACTGTTGCTGTCAGACCAAACCATATTTTTAAAATAATATCTGCTTTAAAAATACAATTAATTATAAAAAAGATTCATAGAAATGGTCCAAAATAAAATATTACTTACATAATAGACTTGGTGAGTGATGCAATCTTTTTATTTTGGGGAAAAAAACAGAACTTTTTTGTTCCAACAGCAGTGATATGTTCATCACTGTGGATTTTTCAGGAAGGCCTGAGTCAAATTAGGTGAAACAAATCAGGTGTTAAAGTGTAAAATCTAAAGTCTTTAGCTGATAATGGATAACAGATATCAAAATTGTAAATAAAAGTCAATTTAAAGTAAATTGTCTGGGTTTATTTTATTGAAGAAAGTACTTCACACACAGATATTTTTAACATGGCAGATGAAAAGACCATAACGTAGTTTAACTTATGTACTAAGCTTAGTACATTAGTCTCCCATGACCAATACCTTACACATCAGTAAAGTGAGAACAAAAACGCTAATCTCAAGATTTGTTCAGCTAATTGATCAACAAATTCTAAAATATACCAAAATCTGAATTCTTAAATGCCACCCAACACAAACACCTACAACCTGTTACACTTTAAAAGGCAAAAAATTATTCTAATGCTGCATTTTCATATGGAAATGCATGGTGCTGTGGTGCCTCTGCCTCATGTTGCCACATCAACAACTCCTGACCGGCAGCTCATGGGCTGGGAAACCCCTTCATAACAAGCATAGCTCTTTGGCACTAATAATATCTTTTCCTCCAAGCCAAAGCACAACACTAACCATGCATGCAGGAAGGTCCCAGCAATGCCACGAAGGCCAGCTCAGATTACTTTCAGCAGACGCTACCACAGTTATGCCACTGGAGTTCCACCACAGCACCCCATTTTCCCGAATCAACCACAATTACAGTGTAAGGAAGCCAGTTCATATGGGCAGACACAAAACTCTGTGGAGAACGTATAAGAGAAATAAAATAGTCCAGAGTGACAGTTGGTGTGGGCAGACGCACTTTCTGTCTTCCATTAGCCCAGGACAGCCCCAGTCTATGAATGGCCCCCAAAAAAGAATGGGATGCTACAGTACGTGTCCATCCACACTAGTGGTAATGTGACAGTGTGTGATTAATTAGGTCACACAACATGAGTACCTCACAGATTTTGTCAGTACTTCTAGATCAATAGAGAAAAAATAAGGCAATGTAAATTCACAACCCGGGTAACCTGCATAATGTAGACTAACTCTTGCCTGAAATACTACAATATTACCATATATTAATATATTTTACTAATTGATTGAAAATTTCCTGCCCATCATTAAGCATGGGACTACATTTGCTGGGGCGTTCTGGTTCATTTGAACCTGTTGGCAAATTTTAAGTAAAGAACTAAATATATATATATATATATATATATATAATGTATTTAAGTATCACAATATTGTATTTCTCCAATATTATCACTTGTAGATTACAAGCGAACAAACAATAACCCAACTGATGTTTTGCTCCCTCAGTCCACTATTACTGTTTTAAGACCAGCTAACATGTTAGTATGCTTGAGAAGCAAATTATTATGAATTTATTTTATGGTAGACTCTACTATCATAGATATCTGCCAGCAATATTTACCCTATATGTTTATTAACGAAATTCTGGCGATTTTTCATTTTTTTAACTTAATAGTTGGACAACAAAACAAAGTAAGTAAAGTCATTAAGTGTGATATACCATTCTAGAGAAATATAGTCAGGTTTGTTGTGGTAGTGGTGATGGTGGTGGTAGTGGTAGGAACCATACATCCAAAGCATCCAATGCCTCATAGAAAGCTATTACATGAATTTTA
>JBBKCR010000001.1:33613043-33624451 GCA_037577295.1 Ladigesia roloffi
GTACAGATACAGATACAGATAATTAATCTGGCAAACAGATACAGATACAGATACAGATAATGCTGTACTCGCTCATCTCTAGTGGAAACCCCCAATAAATTACTGAGCTAACAGAGCTACATAAACAGAGGGAACACGAGAGCCCTCCCTGCAGACCTCAATATCAACCTCCGCCTTCCGAAAGAGTTACAAACTGACTCCAGAACCCAGTTGGGGTACGTCTATTCAAAATACATTCAACAAATATATTTATGCAGTTAAGTTTATTTTTTCTCTCAGACCCGTGCAGCAGCCCCCCCCCTTCTCTCTATATTTCATGCACTGCAGTCTCATGAGGAAACGCAGATAATTGATATAAAGTTTTCTTGTTCCCAAATACCCAAATTGCAAAATTATTTGTTCCAATATGTATTCGTAAAAAACACGTTATTTGTGCCTTTCCGAATACCGTTTTGGGTTCATCACTACTATTCTGACTGGGGATCTGAATCTGTGCATAAGTGGTGTCCCAGAGGCGCAATGTTTGGTTTTGGGGAAAACGCTGTAATTTTTTTTTGTATTTTCGTGGCTTCATCCTGCAAGTTCTGCAGTTGTTAAAGTCAGTCAGTCGGATAGTAGTCACTATGGTTACCGCTACAATTATGACAGGCACCAATGAGACATCTAGGTCTCAGGACCCAGAAAAATAATAAAGACGTGCTACTAGGAGCTTAAAGAGAGTGGTAAATGGAGAGGGATGTTCAAGTTAAGATGTGCAAAATAAAACATTTTAGACTCTAATCATACCAGGATAGTGCAAGGAATAAAACTGTTAACCTTGTCATGCTTTTAAATACGAAATGAGTCTGCATGCATGCTTGGAGCCAAGTGGAGAACTTTATGAGCCCAGACCAGTGGAGCGATTTACCTACTGTCTTGTAATCTCCATTCCAGTTTATCCCAAATGTGTGGGATGGGGTTGAGGTCAGGGCTCTGTGTGGGCCAATTAAGTTCTTCGACATCAAGCTCATCCAACCATGACTTTATTGACTTTGCTTTGTGCAGTGGGGCACAGTTATGCTGTAATTCAACAACAACAATAATAATAAGACACTTTCATAGCTTTAAATGCTATATCTTTCAGGCCATATGTAAGTAACTTTTGTGTTACTCTTTTCCTGGCTCAAAAATGACCATAGACACATTTAATAGATTAAAAAGTCTTCCTTTAAAAACACAAACTTGTATAGTCAGAATGGGACACACTGGGCATGATGGCAATTGAAATCACGATAATTGCAATGGAAGGTTTTATATTAAATATTTGTAATGCACGTCACCATTTTACAGAAACAATGGATTTGTTCATTATTTTGGCTTTTGAATACAGGGGGCCCTCGGGTTACAACAGCCTCAACATACAAGTTTACGACCATAACTGATTTGATTGCGCAAGGCTAAAAATGCGCAGTAAAAGGGTGTATGAGTGAGGGAGTTGTATGCTTACCTCCAACATTTTTACACAAATGTTTAAAAAATAATTTTTTCTATTCACTACAGCACAGAGAACAAGTACACTATATTTATGTGCTTTTCCTTTTTCTGTGGCTTTGTTGTGTTTTATGTTCTAGACTATGATTTTAAATGTATTAGGAGGAATACGTGACTTAGGCTATGATGTGTTTTGACAAACTCTTAACTAATGTTACATCACTTTTGTAGGAAAGGATCTGTGTCTTAACTGGGGGAGCCCATATAACTGGTACATCAATCTTAATCACAGGTTATTTTTTGCATTAGTTACATTTTGTTTCTGGGTTAAGAGAGCAGATGGAAGAGTTTTACTGCCCTAACTTGTATAAGAGTAGTGCGACACTGTGAAATATCTCTAAATAGCACAATAACAGTGCAGATGCAAATCATATCAAGCATAGGATCAAAATGCAGAAACAGTCTTAACACCCCAGAAAAAAAACCTACTTTTTAGACTAAAATGCAGTAAAAGCTACCATATATTGGCTGCTACCCTGTGACGCATCTCTGGCAGATGCAGTCCAGCATTCCATCACCCTAAGTTTCTGCATGGAGGTATCTCAAATGTTTCGCTGAGTGTACACTTCAAAACTTCTTATTGTTTTCATTAATGACACCATGTGTTACCAAGATCAGAATCCTTTTTTGAAAAATCCTCTCATAGACCAAGCATTGGTTAATTAGTTTATTATGTGTCTAATGATATATATGGGCAAAATGTATAACGGCAAATGAACACACGCATAGAAAAAGTTATATATGTGTAATAATTTACCCTGGGGGTCTTAACTGGTACAGGAAGAAGTTCAAATGAAATAAGTGAAAGGAGATGATGTTGGCAGTGGCTTTAGGAAAATCCATTATTGCCCTAATCTTTTTATTGGAGTCTATGGCTTCAAATGTGGGCCTAGACGTTTACCAAATTATTGCCCTTGCATGCTAGAACCTAGTACACATCATTAAAAACTCAAAGGAAAAACATACACCCTAAACAAGGAAAATAATATCAACCTTAATTAAGCGATTTTCTTGGACAGAAATGTATTTTGCCATAATTATATAGAACTTTATGGAGAAAAATTCAATTGCTCATTAATTAGTATTTCTTTTCAAGGAACACGTCCAGTGTTTTTCAAGCAGCTGCATCTGTAACACACAATGGATTACCTTAGACAATATGGATATGCTTTCCTAAAACTCCTATTATAGTGGTGAATGGGATGGAGCAGAGGTTACTGTTCATTGGCTTGGTTTATACATGTTTTAAGTCAACACTAAGTTTTCCTACAACAGATTATGTTGAAAAACACTGGAGTATTCCATTAACATATCACTTAACCAATTTCTTTAAATGCTTATCTTATTACAGGAGATCCACCACCATATTCATAAATGGGCACAACTTTAAAAAGTAGCTCGATATGATTTAAACATCTAAAATAGACAGTTCTGACACCTGCTTAGGTTTCATTTACACCGATTCCATTTCCGTAGTCCAGCCAGCCCTCCTGATGACCTTGAAATAGAGGCTGTTCTGCGGCACGATGTGGAAATAATGAATTTTCCACAAAAAATCAAGTGACTATTCATTCAAGATTTAAAAGGGGACAACAGGTCCAGTCACCAGTGCTGTAAACTGTTCAGTACAGACTAGTTATAGGAAAGATTATCCTAAAACCATTTCTTAAGCAAATAAATACATTAATATCTTAATGACAGAACTGCTGACAGAAGTCACTTACAATCACAAAACATACCAAATCTGATTGGATTTAGGAAGTGATAAACAAAAAGCTGTATGGTCTTAATATACTAAAGTACCTAATGATGGGACTGGAGTATGAGGGGAAACTGGTCAGTGAAAGTCCACTTGTGGGGATTTAAAAAAAGTGAGAATAATCAGGCAACTTCAATAAGCACCTTTTAACACAGGCCATTCAGGACCACTAAACATAGTTCATTGAAGCTGGGACGGAAGTCAGGCCCCTTTGTAATCATAAAACCCATGATCCTTAATTTCTGATGGGCAAATAAACCCATCAGGCTTTCAGTCAAAGTAAAGAAGATCCTTCTTTCAGGCCGTGGGAGACTTGCGCTTCCATTTGGTAAGACATGCCAGAGTCCCGAGGCTCAGCTGGGTTGAGGAAGCAGGAGCACGGACAAAGGAGTGGGAATGGTTGGTATGAAGCAGCTACGCTGGGACTGTGGAAACCCTGGTGTCTCCTCAGCACTGCGGTAACAACTGGATTGCATTAGGGTCAGGAGCGGTCATTTGGCCATTGTGTGGGAACTCAAGAGGCTGAGGGGGTTTGTGTTTCTATAAGCGTAGGTTCCTGAACAAAAGAACAAACTGTTATACATACAAATATTTCTTCCTCTCATGTCACCTACTGGGTGTCAATAAATAAAAAAAAATAATCGCAGATACACACAAAAAGATATATATAACCAAAATCAAGAATCAAGGTTAATTACTTTTACAATACTATTCATATATTGTAAGCTTTCTTGCCATTGGCTAAACTGACTCATTCAACATCATTCACTTATGCACAAATGTGAACATCTATATTTTCTTTTATACAGACTTCAAATCATCACAAGAACCATGTTTTATAAAATTATTTTCAGGATTTAAATCAAGTGATTACAACAAGTGTGCTTACTATTGTAATGTTTTTCATCATTTTGTTGACAGAAATTATAGATTGCCTCAATACAACTGCCATCAATGTACATCACTGAACAAGTCTTCCTGTCTCCTGCACAGAACATATTCGTAATGGTGTAATCCCTAAACCTAGAGATGGAGTCAAGATGAAAGATTTTCATACCTCTTTCTGTTCCTCTAGTGGTACAGGAGTGGTGGTGCCCTCTTCAGACGACACCTCCATCTTCTCCTCCTCTGAGCTTTTCGAGCCTTCCACACCGTGCTCAGCTTCCCATTCCTGAAGTACCTCATCCAAGTTGAAACGCCGCCGGTAGTTCACAAAGAAGTTTTTCACCTGGACCACAGACTTATTGCCAATGACATCTGATATGGCTTGGAAATCCCTCCCATATTTCCTTATAGCTAAGAAAATACATGCAAGATAAGATAAATATTTCATATAAAACTATTATAAAAATGTACATACACTGAAAAACAGCATATACTCTCCTAGATTACAAATTACTGTGGTTTCTTTTAAGTAATATTCTTTGGTTACATTTGCTACATTCACTTTAATACTAAAAAATTACCTTGTACCGCAAGGAGCTGCTCCTCTGTAGTCCAACGGGTATTGAACTTCTGATTCCCCTACAAAAGCAGAGCATGTACTCAGAACACAGAGGGGGAAAGAAAAAAAAAAACCCAAAAAATTCTTCACAGAAAAGACTGAACACAAAAAAATTACACAAAATTAGCATATGCTTTAGTTTCTTGCAACTTTTATTACAGTTTTAGATTTAGAGGAGACAAAAAACTATATTTCTTTAGACTTGACAAATCTTTAGTACAAAAAATATAAAAAACAGAAAGACATGACTACCTCAGGAGGCCTGAATTCTTCCACTCCTGTATCCAGTGCCTCTCTCAGGGCACTGTTGCTTTGTTTAATGCTCTGGATCTGCAGAAATTTAAAACATCAATTATGAGGTTAATAGCATGAAGCTTATCCCTAACAAATAATGACCTAGACGCTTCCTACCTGACGTTTAATGGCAATGAGCTCCATGTCTAGCTGCCTAAGTATGGTAGTTGCAGCAGAGCCACCGCTAGACATGGCTGTCACATCACTCTGGTTTAGGTGCATCCCTTTGGGTGGTTTCCTCTTTGCCCTGTGGAGGTTCCGCCCAATCAGACCCTGCACCTCCTTCTTTATGTGCGCTGGCTTTTCTGCAACACTTGGTGGCTGAAAGGGATTCAGAACTATATCTATAAGTTGCCCACTTGTACACACCTTTGCTTTAACCAACATCCAGCAGTGTATTTTTGAGCATTATCTAAATAAAACGATGGGAAGTTACTTTGGGTTTTGGGTGCTTATGTAAAAATTCACTACTACAAAAAGTCTTCATGGGCCACATGAATAGCAGTTGTGAAATCTCACTTATGGTTATTTGAAGGAAAATTATATCAAAAACAATATATACATGAATAGGCATGGCAGTTCATTCACGAATAATTTAATTTGGTTCTGACACCTTAATGGGAAATGCAGGTTTTATACCATATTTCCATTAAAAAAATCTACTGCTGACATTTAATAAAGGAAAATTCATTAAAAGCTGTCTAAAGAATCACATGTTGGGTAAAAGGTAAAATAATCACAGCAGTGTCTGCAGATTGCTAAATTCACAGAAAGAAAAGAAACTACTTGTTTTTTCCAGTCCTTTTTAACAGATACACAATCATAATATTATATAAAACGCCTAATTAACCCTACAGTGACAGTATTTCCTTCCTTAGTGTTTATGACACCAACAGGACTATGAAATCAACTCAAAAACAAGCTACCTCTTTTTTCTCCTCTTTCTTGAGCTCAGGTTCTGCATTAGCTGGAGAGATGCAGTTCGTCTCCTCAGCCTCTTCATCACTGGAAATAATTTTCACATTCCACATTTACAATTGTATTTAATGGATGTTTTCAAAGTATGCTTACTTAATAAAAATACAAAGCCCTATAAATACTGAAACTTGAGTGAATCTAGCCTTAAAAAGTATTTGAAGAAAGAACCATATCTTGTTTGGCCTAGCCATATCTTGTGTGGATATACAGTTGTATGCAAAAGTCAGGATAACTTGATTCAAAATATGTTTTGTTGAATTTGTAATTGAAAGCAAGTTTTCCTCTATTAGGCGCTAAAATACAGCCTTTAAGCAGTTTCAGTACACAATGTCTATTTGTTAAATCTAACTAAAATGTGCTTTGCACACTGTTTCCCAATGTATTAAATTAAGCGAATAAAAAATATCTGTGGACTAAAAGGTCCAAAGTGCCCACTTGTAGGCGGAGTAGACACATTTACCCTTAGCAAATCAACTAGGTGTTCCAAACTTTTGCATACATCTGTCTTAGTTTACATGAATGGCGACAAATAACTGACCTCTCCTCACGATCTCTTTTCTGTTTACGAGCATGTCGGTCCATGACACTGGTTTTACTGCGGGTTTTCTTCCATGAGTAATAGAATCGAACCAGGCTTGCAATAGACTTGTCTGGAAGCTGGACAAGAAGAAACAAGCCAAACAAGATACTCTTATTCACAAATGTAAAGATATACTCACAGTAGATTTGATAACTTGGTTTTCAATGCCTGAAAGACCATTAGTTGGTTTGACTGTTTGCATAATACCAACTGGCTTCTGAACTGTATTGGTGAAATTGAACAATATTAAAAGTTTAAAGTACAGTATTTATATTTAGGGCTTGGGCGGTAAAACAGTTATATGGTAAACAACGGTATCAGTTTCAATACCATCATACCATCGTAAAAACAATGCACTTATATAGGAGACAAGGAATAAATATTAAATACAATTTATTTAATGCCTAAAAATGCGTATGAGTGGTTGTCATCACGTGACGGATTGGAGGAGAAAGAGAGAGGTGGGGAAAGATGGCGAGTCGCGCTCCAAGTGACCTGGGCTTGAAAAAGTGAAAGTTCTTTAAGGACATGGTAAAGGTCCTAGATGCCCAGTACGAGCTGCCTGGATGGAATATATTTTTCACAAACAGCCGTCCCACATTTATATAAGTTAGAGACAGTGTCCTGTTCTGGATGTTTATGTTCATTTTTTTCTGTTTGACTGTTGTATTTGCACTTATAAACTGTTGCTAATAAAAGTATGACGGTATCAAAATTTGGATACCGCCCAAGCCTATATATACATATATATAAGCAAATACTAAAAACGTCAACATCAACGAAAGCCACCTAAACCAACTACAATAACTAAACCGCTTCAAACATGGGTGCATATTGTATTTTTAATGCGGGGTAAGAGGAATTGGTGGGGGCGTGATTTGGAATCCTTCATGGGTTCCTTTATATTTTCCCCCATCACCAAATACCAGATTTAAGTAATGGAAAAGCCAAAAAGGGAGTAGAGTTTAACCGAACCAAGCTGGTACCAGTGAGTGGAAACCCCCCATAAATGACCATGCTAACAGAGCTACGTAAACAGAGTGAACATGAGAGCCCCGCCTGCAGACGTCAACGATGCACAGTAATAATAATCTCCCGATCAATCTATGCCTTCCAAAACAGTTATAAACTACCTCCAGGACCCAATAAATGTACGTCTATTCAAAATCTGTTCAACTAATATAATTATGCAGTTAAATCTTTCTTTCTCTCAGTCGAGACTTCTGATAGTGGTCACTATGGTTACCGCTACAATTATGACAGGCACAAATGAGACATCTAGGTCTCAGGACCCAGAACAACAATAAAGACGTGCTGCTAGGAGCTTGAAGAGAGCGGTAATTGGAGTGGCATGTTCAGGGTTTCAAGTCAAGATGTGCAAAATAAAATATTTTATACCCTAAACCAGGAGTATGAGTAGTACATCACTACATCATCTGCGCTTCAGGGGGCTGGTTGAGGTCTAAATCAGTCGAGAGTTCATGCATTGAAGTGGCACCGAAATGATGCACCAAAATTTGCGTTCTGTTTCGGTCCAGTACATTCTGGTTCTATAGGTACCGGTGTCGAATTGGTACACAACCCTAATCCTGACTGGACAGCCACTTGGAATTCTGGCTGAACATCCATGTAAGGATGTCCCAAAAATGTGTACTGCTGTAATAGTCTTTGATGGCTTACCATCTGTTGTATGCGGTGGAAAGTCTTGCCATGAAAGCTGAAACCCTGTTCAAACAGCACTTTGTCCTCCACTGTCCACTCATCTGGGAAAGGAGTGAAGTTGGGCAGGTCTGCCAAAGACTTTTCTATGTTGTGCTTATGCCAAAAGAGCATGCCCAATGCCTGTTGAAGAGAAAGAGCAACATAGTATGCTGAATTACAGCTATACTTTAAAATGAAATCATGATTACATGGCAAGACAAAAACAGGCATTCATACATTCCAACTTTCACATACCTACACTCACACTATCCACTCTGGGGCATGTGTGAGCAAAATATATTTGTGGTAGACCATTCTCAGCACTGCAATAGCATCATGATGGTACATGATATAATGTAGTACTGTGTACGGATGGTACAAATGCAACAGGCGCAGATCACCGTCACTGCCTGGTCCACCACCAGGGAATACGAAGTTACTGAGTGGCTCAAAAATTGACACCTTGTGAAGGACTGAGGAATAGCTAACACAAGCAGTGCTTCAGTATAGTACAGTATGTGTGCACCTGCATGTTACAATAAAATGTGCCTGTTGAGGGAATAATATATTCATGAAGCAACAAAATCTGAATCAAAGCATAACATTAAGCCATAATATGGAATTAATTTACTAACAAAAGTATCTTACTTAAAAATATAAAGAATTTTTAATGGAGTAAAAATATGATAGATTAATAATGCATGTAAGTTTTTGTAGTGGAATTTGTGTTTCATTTATTCGAATTGTAATTACAGCATTTAAGATTCAGCCTTCCAAATCCAGCAAAAACAATCATTAAAAAATTTGTATTATTACTATCTGCATTATTTAGCACCTATATTTTGATTTGCCATTTCAAATGGTCTATTTCAATTGGACTAATTCATCTCGAAATTCAGCTCGATATTTAGTCTAACATCCAGGACCTACAGGAAAACTAAGAGTAACATGAACTGCTCCATAATGTAGATTACTGTAAAAGAGGCTTTTTAATTTTACCTGCTCCATATTGTACCCGTGTTTCTCTTTGGCTATTGCAATATACTCATCCACTGAAGAAAAAATAAAAGAAGGAGAAACAATTATTAAAACACCCAAAATATCAGTACCAAATCTTAATTAAACAGGTAACCATGTAAAATAACGTTCTTTCAACTAAACTACTAGTAATTGAAACTATTAGATTTGGTTGCTGTTTCACGATTCTTTATAATACGCAGTTTTATAAATGAAGGTACATGTACAGCCTAGAAGACTACTAGTAATGAATTAAAATTCACATTCAATGTAAATGTCCACATAAACAACTCACATTTTGCCTCTGCCAAATTCTGGCTAGGAATCCACACCAGCATTCCCAGGTTATCCTTCTCTTGACTTGCCTTTGCTACTTCTGTGAAGTAAAGAGGCAAAATAATTCCTTGAAAGATCAAAATAAAAAAATATATATTTTGTGTAATGTTATGCAGGCTAAGGTTCCTGTGTAACAGTCTAGAGCTTGTTTTCAAGGCCACTGTGTTGGAATATAGGAGGCAGGCTGTGCCCTGATCAAGGGCACAGAAGCAGCCAGGAGAAGGACAAGTGCATTACACTCTGCATCCCTCTGCTGCCACGTTAAGCACACTGGGCTTTCTAGTGGTAGGTTAATAACTGATTAAATTGATTTCGATCTACTTAAAACAAATCCTTGTTAAATATCAAATGAAAAATAGCATATGATCATTTAGGGGTACACTTTTGTCGAATAAAACAAGAAAAGTTAGTAACAGCGCATTGCTACAACTCTCACACACCAATTCACAAAGTCATCTGCCAAACGAGAGGAGCTAAAGTCTAAATCAACCGTCAAAGCTAGGTAGGTCAAAATACGACTGTAATACACTGGGGGAAAACTTAACTTTTTTGTTTTGATCACTATTTCACATAGACAGTGGCACATACTGCAGTTTTGAGTGGGTTAGGTCAACACCAGAGCATTTAAACGAAGGGAATTAACAAATAGCATGTTTTTTCTGACGCTGATATAAACCAGGGAAAGTATTTTAACAACGGGCTGTGTTTGAGGCTACTAACACTCCTTAACCTGTTCTCTCATTAGAGCTCAGAAAATAGAATTTTCACACACCAGGGTCATAATCCGGTACAACCGCCTGGTACTGCGGACCCACTCGCATCCCACCTGCACCTTTGAACGAGTAAAATATATAATCAGACAAACATTCTTAGTAGAGAAAAACTGTTGAACTTAGGAAGAAGGACCGAGGCTACCACCACGACTTACCATGCTCGTCGTCACTTGAGGAGCCCGAACTTCCTTCCTCCCACGAATTGTTACTGTTCCCATTTGAAGTTAAACTTTTGGCCGGATTGTTCACGGAGTTTCTGCCTCTCCTCTTGCCGGATATCTCAGCGGTGCCTTTTTCTAACATCGCGGGCATCTCGGAGAAGAGCTCCGGGAAGTTGAACGGCAGAGACACGCAGCCCTGCTAGCTGCTAACAGTCGACCACGGATGCTCCGGTGGCTAATTTGCGGCTATTTGGGGCCTCCACGAAAAAAGTCAGAGTAAATATTTCCCTTAAGCAGAGCACAAGTTTCCCTTAAGCAGACATAAATGAGCCAGGGCCTCGGTGTAAAGGCTGGGGCAGGCAGTTGGTCTGGAAGCCTGGTGTCCGCCAGGAGCACGCCAAGCCCTAGCAGGTTCTCCAGGACTGAGGAAAGTACACGGATTAGCTAACCAGCTAACTGTTAGCCGTTCGTAACACCACACACACACGCACGCACGCACACATACACATAGTCACACTCGAGCTGCCCCGACAGCCTGCTTGCTGACCAAATATCACAGTCTAACAGTAGTCGTTCATGTCTTCCAAAGAACAATTTCGAACATTTCCTGACAGAATCGAGCCTACGTCCCTCTAAAATTACCTCTGGGCACACAGGTAAAAACGGAACTCTGTGAAAGTGACGATGAGATGCGCGGGGAACTTCTGTCTACTTCCACACTCTCTCTCTCTCTCTCTCTCTCTCTCACACACACACACTAGTTGAACGAGGCCTG
>JBBKCR010000001.1:33658683-33678919 GCA_037577295.1 Ladigesia roloffi
GAGGAAGAAACCTCGGGAGGAACCGAGACTCAAAAGGGGAACCCATCCTCCTCAGGTCGACCCAGAGAGAGAGAGAGTAATATAAATAACATAAATAGTAATCCAATATATCCAATATATAAGTATTTGTCTGAATACCATATTCGTAAAAAACACGTTACTTTTGCCGTTTCGAATACCGTATTCAGGTTCGGCATAAGTAGTAAACCAAATATAAATCCAGCTATAAATATAAATTTTGTTCTTCCAAAAGCCCTAAGATGCTGCACAAGTGCCCTGTGCTTTCTGGCAATGCACCTTCTGTATGTGCTCCAAGAAGGAATAATTATGAACAGTAAATTACAGAACTGTAAAAATAACCCATATTTTATTATTACTAAAAAGATTATTCAGCTGTTACTGTATTTACTCTGCTTATACCAAACAAAACGGCAGCACATACCAAATAAAACATGTTTTCATTCATTTATTGTGGGGGATGGCAGTTCAGTGTACACTGTCCAGTGTGTTTACGGGACTACCTTTATATTTTAGGGGAAATGTATTAAGCTGAGTTTAAAATGAAATTAATGTGTTTCAGATTCAGTCATTTTCTCTGAACTGAACTAATAGTTGTTTGCAATAACTCCAGCAAATCTATGGAAACCGCAGATCCTCCACATTTTTCTAACTTTTTTCATGGCAATATACAGAATAATTCTTCATGAATTTTAGTGCTAAATTATTAAGAATAATATAATTACTAATTTTGTAACATAAATATTAGCTTAAATTCAGCCACAGTATATAATAACTATTTAAATGTTTTTGTACTGTTCAGAAAATACAAAGAAAGTGCCTCTTGGGATGGTTAAATGCCACTGTACTCAGATGCAGGAGGTTTATTTGTAGCCAATTTGAGAACGACATTTATTTTCCTTGCTGCTGATTGGCTGCTGCCATGTGGGTCAAACTGTAAAGTACAGGTACAGATTTACCTTTACTTTTTCATCGAGAGTAATGTTTTCTGGTTTGATTCCAATATTGATATTGGCATGTTTACATGACTGAGTTTTTCGCTCTTTGTTTGCTGCTCTGATCAGGTCAGTATGAACACAGAAACATGTATATTTTTCTTTCATATCTAGTTTTTTCTCCTGCATCCCTGGTTAATTAACATGTTCTAAATGTATCAAGTTAAGTTTATTTCAGTTCATATAGTTCTATTAATTTAATGATTTGGAAATAAAATTAAGCATAAAAAATTTAAATGATCATAAATTGATATTGTTTCTGTTACTTAGCTGCAGTTGAGTTCAGTGTTATATTTTATTTATCGCCCTTATGATTCATTTGAATAGTTTGTGTGTTTAAATTTAGGCAACACCCCCACCTGCTCCCAACAGTGATGACAACAAGATTGTTTTGTTAGCGAGCAGCTCTCTATTGGTGCTGACATGAACACTTGTCAAACTCCTTTCATGTTGTGTTGTCGACACTGCTCATTAAAGCTAAGCCCTTGTGGTACCCACTCTGTCTCTCTCTCACACTCTCTCACACTGTCTATCTCTCTCATACACACACACATACACACACACTCTCCCTCTTTCTCTCTTTCGCTCTTGCTTTTACAAACACATGAACGTATGGTTAATTTAGATAAGGGAAGGCACAATTAATTCAAAGAATAACTCTCTTAGAAGGAGTGAAATTTGTGTATTTAGTCTGTTTGACTTTTGCCAATGCTGCCAAGAATATTTACTTGTAAAAATTGAGTGATTTAAAGGTATGTGTGTGCATGCAAGTGTGTATGCCTTTTGTCTGAAGTGAAGCTTCATGATTGCTCACATTTGTTTGTTCTTCAACCAATGCTCAGGCTTTCATCTGACTCCTTGGGATCCCCACCCTCCCTATTCACCTCCCCATCCCCACACATCTGATGAAGGCTGGCATGTCTTTACAAATTGTGGATGCTGTAGCCACTGGCCAAGGTATGTAGCCAGTGTCGGATTCTGAAATCATTATCTCCTTTCCATGGGAATGCAGAGGGGGATCTTGGAGGCAGAATGCCATTAGTTCACCCCACATGTGGTACTGACTGGAATCCATATGTTTCTACACATTAATATTGAATCACCTCTGTGCCCGATGGGTGTTACTGTGCTGTCCAATAGGTCTATTAGTTTTAAAAAAAGAGGTGAGAGAGGGATGTCAGTGGGCAGAGAAGCCGATTACAAAGCAGAGAACAAAAGACAAAGCCAGTTCAGACACGGAATCATCAAACGGCAGGGTGGCATCCAGCAGAGAAGAGGCGCTATCGATTGGGACTGGGACAAATCAGGAGTGCAGAACTGCTGGACATGCAAACATACACACTTCTCTTCTTTCATCTCACAAACTTCATCACCTTTAGGATGGGTGGACGCACGCTGAGTGGCAAGGCCATTTTGGGATGTGGTGGATGGGAGCCCCAGGCTGTTTTCAGGACCAGTAGAGGTGTGAGGTGTGCACAACACGAGTTGTGTATCAAGAGTTAGGAGGGCACAGTTAGCACATTAAGAATAAAAACAGAACAACATTAGCTGAGGGAACTTCACTAGTGCAAGCTCTTACAAACTATTGTAGCAAAAAGGATAGAGAAGAAAATGAATGGATGGTTCCATTAAAAAACATTTTTGTTAATGAGGGTGACTTTTGAAAAGAAAGGCTAATTCAAAAATGTTTAATTTACCCAATTTTCTTTTGATTCTTGGCGTAGTTGTTCAGACTAACATGTTTGGTATTCAATTTTTGCTTCTTTAGATTAAAATTGCATGATCAACCAAATTATATGAATATGTACACATCTGCAATACGACTATGCAGCAAACTGGCGCAAAATCACGCGCATCTGCACCAAAACAATTTTAAAGCGGCAGAGTTTACCTTTACCTTTAGAAGATAAGCTAAAAAATAATGATATTTTGTGAGTTTCATTATTTTACAATGTAATGCAAGGACATTATAAGTAACTGTAATTAAAATACCTAAAAATGAACAGTAATCAGTTACTTTAAATGGAAAAATAATTTAATTACAGTAATGCATTACTTAGTAATATGTTAAACCCAACATTGGGTAATGTATTGCTTCTTGAGCAATTTAGCATATTATTCTATATGCCAACTCACTGGCATTGTATAAATATTCTGGCACCCATATTATTAAGACCATATGAAACTGATACAAAATACATGTAAAATACATTTAATTGTGCTCCAAGATGACAATAATTTTATTGCAATTTTGATGTATTACTTCAATGTCACTATGTAATTACAAAATCAGTTCTAATAACTATAAATAAACCAATAGTCTTAATCAAATTTAGTTTACACTGACATGTTTATAAAAAAAGGCACAAAGTTTATTTTCTGCTTTCCACAAAATGCAACAAGTAATGTTTCATCAAGTAAAATTTCATAGTAGTATACAGCAGCCAAACATCTCCACTTCTATATACAAATGTTAATATTTGCAATCTGCGCAGAATTTCTCAGAATGCTTTAGTGAACTATGAATGAGATTTTTTAAGGGCTCTCTAAATTTTTTTCTAATATTCTGAACACTAAGTTAAGCGTAAGAATGGTTTAATGTCAAGTGAACCTTTCTAAAGAAAGTTACCTACTCAAAATCATCCATGCTATAGGTGAAAGGACCCAGAATGCTGAAACATTTAAATGTCTCTGAAAGCTGAAACATTGTTTAATAACTGATAACTGACTCCAGAAAAGCATTTTGTCTAAAACATTTTGTCACAGACCCAACAAGCTGTCGTTTTACAGAGTCAGAGAATGTTGTAGACACCATGACTCCTGGTTCCCATATTCATCACCGCAAAGTTTCTCCAAAATAGAGCATTTAACATCATGCCACCCTCAAAATAACGACCAAATTATGAAAAAAGTTTGAAAAACTAACCGAAGTGTTGAGGGAATACAATAGATGGGATAAAGTCAACATCAGGAAAATGAAAAATGAACCATTTTGTAATAATTGCGAATAAAAAAAATGAATAAATGATCAATTTATTATTAATTGATCATGAGAATGGTAGGCATAAATCTGTGAAGACAAAAGAAACAGTGGTGGAAAGCATCAATTCCTGTTTCTTTGTCTTTATAAAAAAACTAAACATGTTAATATATACTTTTGCAGTTTACTGATCATCCAAACCCCGATTAACTTCTTAAATGTGGCATGTAATGATTAATTAACTGTTTAATTGAACATGTAAATATTGCTTAAGGATAACCAGCAGAAAAATTTGTGTCCTCTCATCATCGCTAAATGATATTCTGATTCTTTTGCTCACACCAAAACAGTGCCTGAAGAGCAGAATGCTGTAGACTGTGTGATAATGCTGTAGGTTCCTTTTTTATACAAAATAAACAAATGAACTCTTACACCCTGATAATGAAACAGGGTTGTGAAGGCCCCACTCACACACTGGAGAGCCTTTGATGATGGATTTGTTTTTCATCCATGTGTGTATTGATTGCCCATCTGATAGACCAGCCCACTTCAAAGGGGTTTTAACTTCAGCAAGGCTTCTTTAACTGTGTTGCCTCATGACACGGGAATGTGGTGGGGCTCTCAAATCTTTAATGCCCTGGGCCTCATAACACACGTACATGAGCAAAAGCAACATGCCCGCACACTCCTCCCACTTTGCTCTCATGAACTTCCTCACCGTATCTTTTCGTTTTTCTTGCCTTCCCTTCACAAAACCAATTTATTGAACCAGGGTAGTCATGTTGAGATTAGTATTTAGTAATGGGTGACAGAAATTATTAAACCACTTAAATGCAAAAGCAACTGTATTCATATCACATAAGTTAAGACACAATTTGGTTTTATTTGAACTTTCACTTATTTGCATTGCTGCAGTCAGATAATAGCATTCATATGAGGACTTTGTTAACACAAAGTTTTCACAAAGCAATTTAAGCTTGACATAGGAATGATCATTTTGGCAACAATTTATAGTAAAGTGTCTCATCGGTTGAAATAATTAGTTTTTATGCTTGTCAGCTGATTATGTATCAAACATAGACAATTACACAATTCACCATTGGTCACTTAATTACAAGACCAGAAATTATATGTATATATCTTAATAATCAAGACCAGATATAATATGTATATATCTTAATAATCAAGACCAGATATAATATGTATATATCTTAATAATCAAGACCAGATATTATATGTATATATCTTAATAATCAAGACCAGATATAATATGTATATATCTTAATAATCAAGACCAGATATAATATGTATATATCTTAATAATCAAGACCAGGTATTATGTGTATAGTAGGACATCAACATTGTATTGTTTGTGTGTTTTGACTGTATCAAACACACACATATTATAGCCCCTCCTCTGCTGAGAGTTATCCAGCTCCTCCATATATGCCCCAAAGGTAAAGCGACATGGTATTTGTTTCTACTAATGTGGTCAGCGAGCGTAGTGGATACTGAAATGGATAACAATTAAGCCTCCAAGCATAACCATCTTTACATAAAATTGCACGCGTCATGATTATCTTACCAAACTGTGGGGGCTCTGTGGTTGGTAGTAAACTGCCCACCATTAGCCATGACTTTCCTTCATCAATATCATATAAGCAGAGGGAGCAAACAAAACCCAGCCTAAATTGCATTCTCCTTGAGCTGTTGATGAGCCGTCTGGCTGGGGCTGATTGACAGCACTTTTGTTTTCCATGTATTAGAGAATCTGACTTCACCTTCATGCCCAAAGCGGGGCTTCACGTAACCAGGCGGCTGCACGGCAGTAAACCCTCAGCCATGCCGCTCACCAAGTGTGTTACATTTACAATGCCAAAAAACGACTGCCACTTTCTCCCCTTAAATAACCTGGTCAACCCGTCCGCAGAGACACACACATGCATTACTCTGATTCTGTGAGGTCAGTACTGGATACTATATCAGTAGCAAGTCTGGGGACCTTGGACCCTGTCTGCTGTTTCTTCTCAGCATGAAGAGTAAATAATTGATGAAATGTACATTAAGAGGCATTCATTGGTTGATATACGATGTTCACAGGCCAGCTAATATTTCACCTACGTCTGGATCAGAAAAACACACACTAAATGATTGATTCTCTCCTTTCCTCTCCCTCTATTCCTTTTCTGTTTTAATCTCTGTCTCGGTCTGTCTTTCACTCTGGTTGTTTGACACTCTCCCTCTCTCTATCTCTGTCTCACCCCATCTCTCTCTCTCTTCTTTCTCTTTATCGTCAGCAGTCGTCTTATGATGAATAATTGAGTATTATACCTTGCGACACCTCCCTCATATTCATTACCGTAACTTAACCATGTTTGTCGCATTTTAATTCTGCTGCATGATGATATGACCATTGTTTGAAACAGGCCGAAATGAATAAGTGACAAGCAACAGATCATCTGGACAGATATAGAAGCGTTACCTTGCTGTGACAGCCTCTCAGGTTCTAAGTGGTCCTGGGAAAACCTGTATGAAGATGTGTGTGTGTGTGTGTGAGTGCCTGAGTGCATCTCTGTGTGTGTGCAGTATATGATTTTGGTATGTTTTTCTGCCCGTTTGGCCCCTTTCAAAAATAGATCCTCCAGAATAATGTAGAAAGTTAGTGACGAAATGAACAACACAGCAGAAAAATGATTCATGTCCAGCTTGGAAATAATGGAACAATGTTTTTATGTGTGTGTGTTGCTCTTCTCTATGTTTAAACTGTGCTGTGATTTAATAAAATTTTCTTCTATCATATGAACCACAATATTTTATGTAAAGCGTTTTCATTTTAGCCCTAAGTGCTAAAAATAAGACATAATTAATAAAAAAATAAAACTGTGATATAATATCATGGTGAGACAAAATGTTGTTTATCCAAAATTGGAAATGTACTGAAAATCACCCCTTAATAGGACCATCTAAATAATACTGAACTCTTTTTATGAGTATTTCATGACAATTTTACACAAAGACTACAGAAAGCATGACAATATTGGTGAACATAATCATGACTGGGCAAGTTAGCGTGTTATTATTACGTCAACACCTGCAATACACTTTTCGCATTTTAATGTAGAAAATCCTTTTATTTTGAAAGTTCTTAGGTTTTTTTGTGCTAGGTGCATGCACACAATATGGACATAAGTTGGTCCATCTTTGGAGCTACTATAATGGTTCTAGCTAGAGAGATTGTGTGTGTGTGTGTGTGTGTATATGAGGCGGAGACTTTCTCTGTCACTCTGTTGCATTTTTTCTGATGCTGCTGTTGGTGAAACAGTAGACAGGCATGTCTGAGGTCACTCTCTGATTACCTGTCCCCACTCAGGGTCAAATGACTCTTAAATGTGTTGTTTACACTTCTGCTTCACCTGCCTTTGGTCCAAGACCAAAATTTTTCTCGGCCGTCACACACACAGACACACAAACAAGTATACGCGCATGAAGTTCACAGCAGGCTTAGACCCCTCAGGCATATGTAACCACACTAAATGTGTCATCATAACTCCCACATAGTCTGTAATTATTGACCAACAGATTTGATTTAAATCAATCCTAATAAAATATGTAATTTTCTCTTCTAATCATTATTACTGAAATAATTTCAATATGCTTTAGCAGTTCATTGTTAATGGTAGCCGTTTGTGACATGTACAATGTAATATGGAAGCACTTAGAGTAAATAGTTATTCGGTGCTTCTCTAAGGTATTTTACATTTTGTACACTAAAAAGAAATTTATTGAATTTAATAACTTTCGGGCTATTTACTTTTGAGAATAACTGTGGTGATGATAAGTGATACTTTGATATTTTCTGCCAAGTCAATGTACACTCATCTACTATACCTTAATATCTAATATCCTGTATATACTGCCATTCAACATGTGTAATCATCATTCATATTGACAATTGCTCTTATTTTAATTCAAACACAGCTTCCATAGTCTAAATCCAAATACAATAAACTAGTCATGAGAGGTCTTATTTAATTTCAGACTTAATTAAACCAGGTTTTAATACACACTAGAAGCGTACTCTAATAATATATACACTACTAACAATACGTTAGGGATATTGTTATTTACATGCGTGCTTTTACTATATGCTCTGAATTTGAAACAAATAAGTAAAAGTTCCTTTTGATATTACTAATAATGTATGTGAAGAAGAAACATTTTCATTAGTTTAATATTTATGACCCCCAAAATTTAGAAAACAAAAGGGATAGCCCCAAATAACAAAAATTGACAATGTCAGTAGCAGGTGTTTCCACCATTTGCCGCAATGACAGCTTGACAGTGACGTCTCATGCTCCTCACACGCCTCATGATGTTGTTCGGAGGCAATGAATTCCACTCTCAACTTCCAAGTGCTGCCCGCAGTTCTGCCAGGTCACATGGGGTACTATCATTCAGGCTCTGCTTCAACTGGTCCCAGACGTGCTCTATGGGGTTCAGGTCAGGGGACATTGATGGCCAGACCAGATGTAGCATTCCAACTTCCTGAAGTCGAGCTGTGACTATTCTGCCACGGTGTGCTGGAGCATTATCATCAATGAACAGAAAGTTGGGGTGTGCTGGTGGAATTGGGGGATGGTAATGGGTTCTATGATGTCTCTGATGTAAGAACGTGCAGTGACTGGACCATGTACAATAACCACTTTTGTTTTGGTTTTGCTCTGACTAGTGATGCCTGCCAGACTGTTGCACCTCCACAAAAGTAAACCCTGGGGACCATGTTGACCCCAGCGTATTGCTCACCTCGCCTTCTCCAGCAACGCAGACTACCATCATGTCTGTGCAATGTGACCACACACTCTTCAGTGAACAGGGGGTTGCTGCATTGACGAGGTCACATAGTCTTGTGCCCACTGCAAACATTCACAGCGGTGTCTTGGTGTCAGTGGATTCACCTACAATGGTCATCTGGCATTTAAGCCAAAGCGGTAGAGTCGGTTGCGAATGGTTTTTCTGGAAACCCTAGTACCCCTTGTGTCTTGTAAATGGGTCTGCAGCTGTGTGGTAGTTGCATAACGATGTCTGAGTACATAGGTCCTTAGGTACTGGTCATCTTTGTGGACTGTCACTCATGGGGATCCACTCCTGGGTCTGTCATGAACTCTGCCAGTAGTTCTGTGTCTTGATGAAAGTCTGCTGATGACACTTTGAGACACACCAAGTTCACGAACATCATCTTGCTGCCTGATGGCGCAATGGCGAGGTTGTGCTGCTCGTCCGTTAAGTTACATTGTGTGTTCATGGCTTTTTCAATGATGAACTTCAATTACTGGCAATATCAGCTTTTTATACCCATAGAATTTTGAAATTGATGCAACATTGAAAAAGGTTGTCTTTTGCAATATAAGGCACACCTGTACACAATATAAGGCACACAAATAATGAATGGGGTGTGAGTGACATTCACTCTCAGGAGACTGAACGCAGCTCATGTTTTAAATTTTCTGATGACAGACTAGCATTTTTTTTGCTATTTTTTAAGCTTTTAACTTGGTTACAATAATAGTTAATTTTTATTTGAATGAACTAAAATTTTAACCAATTTTTCTCCAAATAAAATGTACTTATTACTGTATTTATGCCAAAGAAAATGACAATGCATACCAAAGAAAATGCCCGTGCATGAATTACAATACAGTCTATATTTTACATTCTAGCTTTGTTGGAGACAGCAGTTCAGCCTAAACTGTACAATACGAATATGGGTTTAACTTTTTTACTGGTTTACTGTTTAAAATGAAATTAAAGTGTTTTGGGAGAATTTTTGGGTTCATATTTAGGATTTTTTTTGTGGGTTTTCACTATATGCAGGTGCTCTTAGAACTACTTACACTTTTTCCCTCCCAGAAGCAAGTCAATGTGTATTGCGCTGCATGCTGAGCAAACCCACAAACACAAAAGGTAGAGCAGAACCAGCAGAGAGACAAATATTGTCAGCGGACAGTAAAAGGTCTTTTAGTATCTTTACTAAAGCTGCATTTTTTAACAGCAAGTTAATAACTGCTAATTTAAAGGATATCAGTAAATTCCCAATACTAAGCGAAGCATTTAAAACTGATGGCCGAGGCCTGATGATTACTGCTAGAACCTCTTTAAGCAAACTTGTAGGAATAGAGTCAAGCGAATAGGTAGAAGATTTTTAAGTGAGAATAAAAGAAGCTGTGAACAGGAGCTGTATCTGCTGAATCAGGTGGCAGAAGTGCCTTTATTATTGAAAAGATCCATAAAAACACCACTAGAAATATTTGCTGTAATTTGTGGTTCTGCACCTCCCTGTTTCGTAGTTAGTTTAGATACAGTACTGAACAGAAACCTGGGGTTATTTTTATTATTTTATTAGAGCATGCCGTCGTAAGTGCTCTCTAAGGACTCTCTTTTCAGGTGGTGTGAAATGATTCCAAATAAGTCACTCGCCATTTGTGTTCTAGTCTACGCGCATTTTGCTTTAATAAACATGTTAGAAAATTAAACCAGGGAGCTAGCTTTTTCTGTCTGTCAAATAAAAGTACCCAGACATGACATATACATACATATGATTATGACCTCTGTTCTGTTTTGCTCATGAAAAAGTAGTTCAATCGGAAATACTCATTATAACCTCAGTGCAAAATGAAGTAAGATGAACAAGCGAATTTGGTGATTTTCATGACATGACAGAAATGCAACAATGAAACAATAAAAATCTAAATGCTTTGCACTTTGTTTGCATATCTGTATGACTGTATGGGCAGCATACCGACAGTATGCTTTAAAACCTAAACAAGGTTTATTTGATATACTCACCAGTGGGTAAAATAGCCAAAACCCTCAAATATGGTTACCATACTGAAATAGTCACAAAACTTAAAACAAAACTACCGTAACATCCCTGGTTGTGGAAATGTATTTACAGAGGTATATGTGCCGCTGACCGGTGTTTGTGTTTGAGTTATTGTTTCTGTTCATTCATGTGTTTAGTGTATTTAAATTTGTTTTGTTTGGCTGACGGTCCACTGATTTCATACTTTATTTTGCAGTCACTTTTCCTGTCTCAGGTTTCATTTGTGTTTAGGCCTTCGTGGCTTGTTGTTTTTTGGTAATAAAAGTCTGAAAAGATCATGAAAGTCTGTGTCTTTGCCACCCTTTACTGCCTGGAGACAGGTCTAAACATGACAACTGCCTTTCTTGTTGAGTAGAATATCTACCTCCACCCCTCAAATACATGTAATAACACATTAACCTTTAAAATGACAGCCAGACTTGTTGATTTGCAAGTAGAAAGGTGATATTAAAGTGTGTGTGTGTGGGGTTTTTTGGTTAATAGCTCCTGAATTTTTCAGGAGGAGGGTTTGGGTTACTGCTGGCGGAGGGCCTGAAATGTCAGGCTCGGGGAGTACGAGATAATTATTCTCATGGCTGTAAGTACAAATTGCTGAAAGCGACTCGTGAAAGAGCCTGCTGAAGCATGTCAGCTACGGTTCGCCTACAGCTTGCCAGCCTTAGCACTCAAGCTCCAATCATTTCACTAAAATTAGTGAAGTTTTTATATAAATAATTCATATACAAAGAGCCATTTAGACTTAATCATGCTTACAAAGCTCATGTAGCCTCAAATTTAAACTTGGACTAAGCCTTAATTCTCCCAGTATTGTGATTTTGTGATTGAGAGAGGCCTGGCAAGTGGGTGACTGGACTTAATTGCGGCTAATTTGGAATTTTGGAAACTTTTTAATAATTAAATATCAATAAAGCGATTTTTAATGCCATGGAGAGCAAGCTGTATGTAAAAGCTACTAATGAAAGATGTAGAAATAGTTGTGGCATTCCAACATAGATGTTTTTACAAATATAGAGATGTTATTAACTGCACAGAAATGTATATGGGGTGTAAGCAAGAAACAACAGATAAAATAAAGAAAATTACCTTTTATATATAGCTTATCTATGATAAGAGATTAAACAAAATGAATAGATATAAAACAAATTAATAATAAAATGATTCATTTCAGACATTTACAGGTCAAGAACAGAAGGCAATACAAACATGATACAAATAATTCAAAAAGGTGTCATGCTCGCCATATATTTTCCCAGTTTCTTGGCTTTTTGTAATGTTTTTTTTTGTCTTTTTCCAATTTTGTTGTTTATGCCATTGTTTATGTCCTCCCTTTCTCATGTCCTTTTTTGTTCACCTCAGCCAAGTGTTTATCTTCCTTTTGTTGTTGTTTTGTTGTCCTGCTCACCTCTGACTTGTTCCTGTCTCCTCATTTGCCCAGGTGTTCTCATCTCTCTAGTCAGTATGTATCCTCAAATCCATTTTGCCATGGCTCAGGGATAAAGGCTAGACTGCAGTTTGGCCAATATTTGCAGTGCTAGCTTTAACTCACCCATGCATCTGAATTAGAATCAGAAATCTTTATGGATTCCAAAGGAAATTGCTTAAGCCTTGTCATTGTCATTGTCAGTGCCCCTGCTGCCCCAGAGATCATCATGTCGTCACCATCCTGTCATCTTTATTTATCCCATCTTGCCTGGTGTTCAATGTTCTGTCCGATCTCCTTTCCAGGCCTTTGTCCAGTCCCCATTTCAGTCTCCTGTACTATATCAGCCTTTGGTCCCATCACTATTTTCTGTCCTATCCCGTCTCCTGTTTAACCTTTGACTCCTGCCCCTGGCCTCCCCTCTTGGCCTCCTGAAACAGAATTATATTCATGGCCCAGGAGCTCTTTGAGAATGTTTTCTGTCTTTCCCCTGTTTCATGGCCTTTTCTAATATTCTTTTGTCTTTCTTCCATTTTCTTGTCTGTCATTTTCATATTTCTGTCCTGCTCCCCTGCCCAAGTGTTCTCATATCCCTTGCCATTGTATATAACCCTGTGTTTCAGCTTGTGTATTTTAGTTCTCTGTTAATGCCCGACTATAAGAAACACTAGGAGAAAAACATAAGTTGATAAAGATGGTGGAAATAAGTAAGCAGATAAAGTGCAAATGCATCACCAGAGCTGTAAGGGGGTGGAGTATTAATATAAATAATGTATATAATATACATATAAGAACTGTGAGGGGTGGAGAATTAGTGTGAATGCAGGTGCAAAAGAGAAGGTTGTGCAATAGAGAAATGAATGCGTATAATAACAACAGTAATCAGTAATTAACAGTAATGAATAAAATAAGAACAGAATATAATAAGAACAGTTTGTGCAAGAGAGAAAATGAATATAATAAGAACAGTAATCACAGTACCAGATGTTGTAGATGTTAATGTGCAGGTTTGACAGGTAGATATTAACAATATAGAAATGTGTGCTGTATGAATAATTAATAATAAATAATAGTTTCAGTACAGATAGTGCAGATGTGTTACAGAGTCCGGGTCTGCTCCTGGTTCAGTGCCCGAATGGCCTGAGGGAAGAAGCTCCTCCTCAATTTCTCTGTTTTGGTCTTAAGGGAGTGGACGCCCTGACCTCATCAGAGAAATAAGTCCATTATCAGGTGACTGAGATCTTCCATGATCTTCCTGGTTTGGTCTGGCACCGCTTGGTGTAGAAGGTCTGTAGGTCAGGAAGCTTAGAGGGAATGCTGCGTTCAGTAGAGCGCACCACTCCTTGGAGATCTCATGTGTCCTGCTGGGTGCTGTTCCCAAACCAGGTGCAGATGTTTCCCATCAGAATGCTCTTGATGGGGCAGGTGTAAAATTCTTAAGCACCTTCTGAGGGAGGTTAAAGTCCCTGAGACGTCTCAGGAAGAAGAGACACTGATGGGCTTTCTTTAGCAAAGTGTTGGTGTGGCAGGTCCATGACATGTTCTGAGTGATGTGCACACCCAGATACTGGAAATTCTCCACTCTCTCCGCTGTCGTCCCACTGATGAAGAGGGACTGATAGTTCCTCACCTGCCTCATACTGAAGTCCACGATCAGCTCCTTAGTCTTGCTGATGTTTAGGAGGAGGTTGTTCCCCTGGCACCAGTTCTCCAGGATCCTAATCTCCTCCATGTATGCCATCTCTCTGTTGTCAGAGATCAGGCCCACCACAACAGTGTCGTCTGCAAACTTGATGATGGAGGTGGAATCTGAAGTGGCTACACAGTCATACGTGTACAGTGAGTACCGCAGGGGGCTTAAAACTCAGCCCTGAGGAACTCCAGTGGAGAGAGAAAGTGGAGAGGAGTGTCAGGAAGTCTGTGACCCACTTGCAAAGTGATGAACTGTGTCCCAGATTTTCCAGCGTGATGGAGAGCTTTGAGGGAATTATGGTGTTAAATGCTGAACGGTTGTCCACGAACAGCATTCTGACATAATTCGCCCTGCCATTGTCCAGGTGGCGTAGGGTTGTTTCAGGAGGTGTGAAATGCAGCATCGAAGCGAGCGTGAAATGCGTTCAGCTCCTCAGCCAGTGAGGCATCAGCTGTCACCATTGGAGAGGATCTTTGTTTATAGTCCGTCATTGTCCTACTGTATATGTAATGCATATGGAATTTTTGCTTGTTTCATGTGTTCAGGATTATGTGTTTCTCCTTCTGTCTTTGAATTATGTGTTAATGCCCCAGTAGTGTTTCTTGCTTTTGTATTTTTGTGCACTTTTGTGACTCATTTTTACTCTGCATTTTTACCTCCCTGCTTTATCTGTATCACCACTGTGTTTTTGCCCTGCGTATGTTCAGTCTGCATCCCGTTTCCTGTTTTTTCTTTTAATAAAGTGGTTTAAAAAATAACAATTTGGTTTTAAACTAGAGCACTGCCAGCAGAATTTTAATGGCTCACATTCATCTATGGCTACACAGCTATTGCTTGTCATGCTGTCATTGCTCATCTGGATGTGTTTTTTAAACTCTTTTCTCAATGTTTTCTTGCCACTCTCCATCATATTGTTTTTTTTTTAAGTTTAAAAGCAGAAACTGCTGTGTGTGCAGAAATACACTGATTCATCTCAAGGATGAAATGAAGGGGCTTTGATTTTCACAGCTCTTTACACAGCTCTGTGGTCTAAGCATGTGTTTTTGTTTATTCATATGAGGGTGCACACATTTGTGTGTGTGTGTATGAGTGTGTATGTGCATGTATGTTAAGATCTATATTTGTCGAAAAAAAAAATGCATTAGTATAACTGCACATTTGTGTAGATTTGTCCTCTGTGACCTAAAATATGCATATAATTGGTAGAAACAATGCATATACTCTAGGTTGGTCCTTAAACAAAAAAAGTTTTCCACTCTGTTTAGAAATGGTTAAATCTGCTTGAATATTCGACCATGGTGTCGATTTGTCAGTATATTCATGAAAGCATAAAGGTGTCAATCAGGAGGAGCCTGATAAATGCGCATGTGTTAACCAAATTGGTACATAAACTTAAGGAAATTTAGACTATTTTTAATGAGTCTGGTCATTTGCATCAGATTGCTAAGAAGATTCACCTGGCTTCACATCCACCATGCGGCGAGCGGCAAAAGCATGTAAATTAATACAAGTAGACCTGCTTTTATGGCTTTATAAAACAAAATAAGACTCTGTGACAAAAAATACAAATATTTAATTGTATACACAAGGCTTAAGAGCTAGTTTTTGAAAACATTTCACTCATTCCTTTCTCTCTCACTACTCTGTTATCACCAAAGTAGCTTGGAATTAAATATATACAGGACTTGATCTAAAATCCTTGGAACAGAACTGCCTTTCACAGATTTTTCAGCGTGTTTTCAAATGACGGTGGTCAACTACATACTGTGGCCCAGACAAACTGTTCGCTCAGAGATACACTGACTGCTAGCCCTGATGTTAACAGTCGGATAACACATTCCGCTACATATAAACATTATAAACAAATTTAAAAATGTACTTATATTTGTGCAGATTTATCTAAAAATAATTTAAATCTTCAACCATGAGTCATTTCAGTGAGGTAGAAAAAACTCAATTTATTTATTATCCAAATCACATTTTCCTGCATGTAGATGAAGATGCTCAGGCTACTGCACAAAGATGCCATTTTTTGTCTGAAGTCCCTGAGATTTGTTTAAGCTTCCTTTTAGTGCAGGTAATGTTGCAGTAGTGTGTTTGTCTTCATCACACTAGTAGTCCACCAAACTGATCATGAATAAACTGAATTAAAAACGTTTTTTATTAATTTATTTTTGATGTCCAATGAAATGGGACACAACTGTGTAACTAAATGTGCTATGACAAAAATATTTTTGGCATTTTATCTTTAGTGGATGCAGTGGTCTATGGTTCTATAACTGTATTTTTAACATTGCAATTATTAATGAATAATGAAACATAAAAATGCCAATTATGTTTCTTGTCTTTTTTAAATATTGAAATATGGACAGACTGTCCAGGGTATACCCCGCCTTCGCCTGTAGCAGCTGGGATAGGCTCCAGCACCCCCCCATCCCCACCCCCCCATCCCCACCCACCACCCCATTCTGTAATTTCTTATGAATAGTGTCAACTGCTTTTGATGCACATCTCTACCAAATTCATGTTTTTATCCACCATCATCATCACCGTATATTGCACCTACCTGTGTGAGAGAGCATTGAGTAAGCAGATGTACTGGAGCTTATTTAGAAGTTAATTACCCATGAATAGCTTAAAATGGGCCTGCATAAAAGAGAGATACAGAGTGGGGCCAGTGCAACTGAGGAGAGCTGCACTGATACACTCTCTCAACAGCTGCTAATTATTCCAGCCTCGAGCTTGGCAGATCTAGTGTCGGCCTTCACTCCACCTACTAAACATTTATCTGCCCTCATCCATTTTTAATTAGCCACCATTATCGCCCAACAATGTAGGAAGGAGCCAGACCCTTACCTGATACCAGACACGATGCAAACACTGAAAAAACAAGACACACACAAACACACACACACAAATGGATGCACATTTACAAATGCATGTCTATTTCAAGTATGTTTATAATTAAATGAGACAGGTTAAAAATTAAAGGACAAACCAACAAAGTGATTTGGTAAGATGTTGGGCCACCACAAGCTGCGAGACCAGTTTAGACATTCTACAACTCTCTGGAACTGTTCTAGAGGGAGGGAACAACACCAAAGATGTTCCCTTTGTTGGTGTTTGTGATGATTGTGATAGTGGTGGAGTGAATTTTGTCCCAAGATGTTACATAGATGTTCAATTGTGTTGACTGCAGGGGGTGGATGGGTAATGCTAGCTGGTTTCGGCCATGGTTCCAGGTGGGAGATGCGGTGCTAGCTGATCTCGGGGAGGCCAATCGTGCACCGGACGGCCGTTGTGTTTTTTTCTAGAACACATAGATTGCCAGTCCGCCCCTGAATATTAGCAACACTACAGTCTGTAGGGGGGCCTGGCGACTCGCTAGAGGGGGCAATGCCTTGGAACACTCCCCTTGATAGCGGCACTGACTCTTGATAATGAGATCCGGCCACCTCTTGAATTTAAATGTCAGTCATCAGAGCAATAGCTGCTCTACATTTTTAACATCCCCCTAAAGCACAAGCATCACACCAGCTAAATGTGAGCTTCCCCACAATTTCCAACTCTGTTTATTGATATCTTTACCAAAGATCTATATACATGTGTTAGTTTAGTCATTGTTTCTTTTGTAACACTATCCAGGTAAAATGCAACTGGAGCCGTCCTGCCTCTGTTCCCCAAAAATGAAATATTAAACACAAATCTTATTCTCTGATTTAAAATCAGTCAGTTGGGCATCCTCAAAATTTTTACACATGGCCCAAAGCATAGAAAGATGTTAAATACTTAAACTGTATCTTCCATTACACCTCTCTGGAAACTTCCCATTGTCCCTGAACTGCTACACATAACTGTCAAGAAACCCTGTGGTTAGCCTGAATCACAGGAACATTATCATAGAATCCTTCATAAAAAAGTCATCAGCTTTTAATTTATCAGGAAGTAGGAACAGCAGCCTCAGGTTGAGCATGTCTGCACATTTTGAGAGGTCACTTTTCTTGTCATTTAATGTTAATTACTCTTGGTTTTGAGAGACGATCGCCATTGGTGACTGAAATGAAAAATATTTGTCACTTTGGTCACCATTTTAGCCACCATTTAGAACCCTTGTTTGGAACTAATTACAATAGAACACAGGTGGATATTGTTTATGACTGATAAGAATTGTATTAATATTTGGAATTTACCTGCATATTTGCTTGAGTTGTTGGTTTGAATTCCAGTTAATATATTTAAAACATTCATCTTCTATACTCCTGAAGGTCTACTTTATTCTTGACTGCATGTATAAAATCATGTAGATTAGATCTAAAGATTATGTGGAGCATGCTTGGAGACAGCAGTGGCGGAAAACAACTCAGATCCTACACCTGCCCATCCCACCCTGCTGGGTATTAATGGAGGTCAAAGGTCACCAGGAGATCAAAGCAATAGCATGTTTCTGCAAAAAGCACCACAGTGGTCGGTCTCCATCAGAGATAACGACCAGCCCCAACAGACCTGGTCAGACAGGAAATACTAGAAAGTGGCAGTAGAACAAACCGGTTGATTTATGTTTGAGAAGACTGAAAGCTCACACACGACTTGTCATGTTAAGGACTGAGGTGATATTGTAAGATAACATAAGCAGTGATGGGTACACTTTTTCATTCAGATAATTTGATTTATTTCGAATTTCGTGCTTAGTCAGTCTTGTCACGCACACGATGACCAAAGGCAGCTAGAAATGTCCCATTATATATAATCATTATATATAAGGATATCACCAAAACGTGCTGGACTACAGCCCTCCAGGACCGGATTTGCCCACCCCTGTTCTAGACCTTCAAACTGTGAGTTAACCGGTCGAGCCAGACCTTTGTGTGTGAGAACACAGATTCCAGTGGGAATATCTACACTTCAAGAGAGCATTCTCATATCAATATTGTGTGGTTTATCAACTCTCTCGCATTGCTCTGCAGTTGGGTGTTTCAACCACGCTGCACTGGTGTAGCCACTACCCTCATATTAGTGAGCATGGAATTCAAAGTTATGAAACTAATCTAAATGAAGTGCTGTATGTGGAGGGGAAAAAAGGATTCCCATACCTATGAAAGAAGATAAAAATCATTGCTGAACATTTTCATTTTATTTTTCCTTTGTCACATTTAATACAATTAATCAAACCATGATTTAAACATAACTCCAGTTTTTCAGTATTTAAATATACTGTTTACTTAGAATTTAGAATAACAAACTCAGAATTTAGAATATCATGCAACAGTGGGTGGCAAAAAGGCACCATTTACCAATAGTCATTTGTCCAAGAGCCCCTTCCATCCCCCACCGATCCTCAAGTAAAACAGCAAGCACAAAAATAATTTGGAAAGTGGAGTATAGATGGTCATGGGAGGAAAATGTGTTTCAGTTTGTGAAACCGTATTAAGAAGAATAGCACAGCGCAACAGGATTTATGGATGTAGGAATAACTGTAAACTGTTTATATATATATGTATATATATGTATATATATATATAGGTCCTTTTTATCAAGTGATTATGATTATTGTTATTATTATTTTCATCAGAATCAGTAAACCTCTATCCCAGAGGAAATTTATGTGGTGACTGTGACATCACTGAAACACAGAGAGAATGTAAGATTAAATACAATAATAAAATACATTAAACAAGTCTAAAACAAATCTAAATATAATCTAATACATATAATAAAATATGAATAAAAATAAAAAGCAGTTATTATTATTATTTTATTATTATTGTTTTATATATATATATATATATATATATAACCCCTTTGTGCAATGACCTATAATTCATTTACAGGGCAAACACCGTACTTAGACCATGTCCACACGTACACGGGTATTTTTGAAAACGGAGATTTTCCCTTTTCGTTTGGTTTTTAATCACGTCCACACGAGCACGTTTTCAAAAATATATCTGTCCACACACAAACGCTAAAAACGCTGAGAAAAGCATGCCACAGCAGCAGGTGGCAATATAAACTTAATCTGTACAGCATTGCTGACCAATCAGAAGCCTTGGCGGCAAGGGCTGGCAGAGACAACAAACAAGGATCTCTTTATTTGACGCCATGTAAACAGTTCGTTTGGGTTATTTTAATCCGAATAAATTTAATCCTAGTGACAAAAAGTGTCCATGTAAACGCGGCTAGTGTCTGGGTTGAATATAAAAGCACCCGAAGCTGACGCTGACGTCTATGTCCTTCATATCGGATGGACAGT
>JBBKCR010000001.1:33684166-33696428 GCA_037577295.1 Ladigesia roloffi
GACGCTGACGTCTATGTCCTTCATATCGGATGGACAGTAACTCCGTGCATGAGTATAAGCATGCCAAAATGTCATTTGTTAACGTCGGGCATTGTAGACAATTTAATGTAAACCCGGCGCATAATGTGATGTCATCTGATTGGCGCACAGTATGTCGCAAGGCGGTCCGTATTTTTCTCATCCACATTTAAACGCAAAAACTGAGTTTTCAAAAATCCCCATTTTGGCCGGAGTGTTTCAAAGTGTTCACTGACCTAAAACACAATTTACCAGTGGACGAAAGGCCAAAACGCATAGATTTTCAAAAATACCCGTGTATGTGTGGACAAGGCCTTAATTACATGGTTTATGAAATGAATACATAGTCTTTATGTGCTGTTTTAAATGACTTTTGCTGTCTTATTCCCTAAAAATCTTTCCATTTCCCTGAGATTGTCCATCTTGGCTGGGTAAATTCAACATATTCCTCTTGGTCATGGCTGTTTATGGTCATCTATTCTTAAAAAAGGTAGCATTTCCTAATATGTCACATGCCTTTTATGCACGTATTTTTTCATCTTCATGACCTTCAATGACATGACATTACCCTCTTTTAATCGAATACAATTACCATGCACTGATATAATCTGATCATTGTTGTGTCTCTGAAATGCTTCATTTCTCAATGGAGAATCTTCAGTCAAACTCCACTTTTGGTTTAAAAGCAGCTATCAGCATGAGTCTTAGACGCTGGCCCAGTCCATTTTCCAGACACTAACTGAGCTGCTGTCTGGCGCTCTCTGTTTACCTGTATGGATCAGGTGTCTTTGCTTAATAAGCGAGGGCATCTCCCCTCTACAGAGGCAAACAGAGTCCAGCTATCTCTCTGTCTGTCGAAGGGATGCAGGGGTCAGGCCTAAATGACCCTCCCCACTCACGTTCAATTATTCACACCCCCCTTCACCCGAGATGACTGACAGCCTCTGCTTTTGTCTCTCTCCAGGTCCTGAATGAAGCGCAAAACTGAGCATACGCATGCAGACTGTCTGTAGTAAGAGCATGCAATGAATGTAAACAGTGTTCTGAATTATGAGCAGCAGCATTCAGCCGAGGCCGAGGAGTATGGTTTATAGAATCCTATGTGTATATATATATGGTACTTCATAAAGATCAGTGTTAATCTAATATTTATACAATCTACAGATATCCAAACACCACTTATAAGAAACATAATGGAGCATTTAAAAATTAATATAATCAATGCACATGGCAAAATATTATAATCTGGTTTCACTGAAATATTCATTTTAATTATGATATTTTTACATTAAAATTCACAAAGCCTGTGTCTACAACATGTTCAGAGCTTTCAATATCTTGAGGGAACTTTCACGTGAGCAAAAAACAACTGATCTCGTGAATATTGCATGATTAAAACTGAGCAACCGCTGTGCCATGGGGCTCATTTTATGTTGGGTGTCTATGTGTGTGTGTGTGTGTGTATGTGTGTGTGTCTTTGTGTGTGTGTGTGTGTGTGTGTGTGAGTGTGTGTCTTCTCACTCCACTACTTATTTGCCCCCAGCTTCTTTGTAGCTGATTCTCGTATACTGAAGGAGAAATATCTCTTCACCACAGATGCGCTGTATCTTGGGACATAACTCATTTCTATGGAGCACTGAAGACATAAATATGAATGAATGAAACCCAGGAGAAAAAAAGATTCTAAAATGGCCTTTAAGTGGTGGGCCAATAGGAGAGGTCTGAAGGCAGGCTATTAAAGCCAACAGCCTGTTATTTGGTCAGTCTGTCTGCTCAAGTCTCCACTTGCTCACTTCCATTGGGTCAGCATGCCTCTTCCACCACACCTGACTGGCTGCTGGGGCTCAGATGGTTGCTATGGAGCTTGTCCTGTCAGATGGGTGGGATTGGGAAAAAGCCACCCATTGGTCTCTAGGCAGGATTCAGAAAAAGAGAATTTGAAATAGAGAGACTACTTTTAATTTCATGGTTTGGATCTGTTCTCTCATTTCCTTCATAGTCAACAACATGAACATGAATGGGCATTTGAAATCACTGAATTCAAACAGGCCTCCAGCTTTATCCAGTCAGAGTGTCTGAACCCCTCCCCTTCCCCCCCGCCTCCCCTCCCCTCTCTTAGTCTCCAGGCAGGATTCATGTCCTTGAGGAAGTTTGGGTGGGAGAGGTACAGGAGAATGAGTGAGCAGAAGAAAAACAGAGAGAGGGAATGAGAGAGAGAGTGGGAAAGAGAGAGACAGAGAGAGAAATAAAGAGAGGGAGAGGGAGAGAAAGGCACAGATAAGGGCCATAACAGTGGGGTTCTGGGTATATTCTGGGTATATGGGAAATGGAGCATGTGATTGTTCAACCGTGTGTGTGTGTGTGTGTGTGTGTGTGTGTGTTTATGTGTATGTGTGCATATCCACATGCCCTCTTTCTAATTGCATGTGGTCATCCTTCTAAATGTTCTAAAACTATATGATATTTTCATTAGCATAAAAATGCATATAAATTAGATGGTTCAAATGCATTGATTTAGTAATGTCAATAATCACAATAATATTAGTAATGGATCTACATTTGGCTAAAATAATTGCCCATGTTCTACTGCCCTTTAAATATCCCTTTGGTCTATTTTGTCTATTTAAAAAAAGTAATTTCAATAAATCATAATTAAATTCAAGGTTCCTTCATGCATTAGACAGCATCTTAAAAATTCATTTTAAGTTCGGACATCTATACCCCTAGTGGCCATTATGTCTCCATCTGAGGATTCCACATGTTTACGCCCTCCCTCTGCCAAGCACCACAAGCCAATGACGACCCTGTTGCCATCAGAAGAGAGAGAGCCAAGAGAGTGTAGCCTCCTCCTTCTCCCTCTCCACCCCGTTTCCATAGAAACACACTTCTGTGGTAGAAGTCTCTATTCACATGAATCATTAATCTCTTTTCTTTACTGTCTGTCTCTCAGCAAACAAGATCATGACATTAGTTCCAGGGCTTAGCTTTTTCATCAAAATCTACCCATCGAAATGTCATGTCGAATGCTAGATTGATAATCCTGTGACTGAAAAGGGAGGGGAGCTCCATTCATTATTCATGCTGGATAAACGTAAGTGGATTTTCACAATTTAGCTGAATGGCAGCTTCGATCCACAAGCTTATTTGTGCCAAAACATAGCATAGCATGACTCATCACAGCTGTAAATATTATGCTTAGCATATGATTACTTCAGTATATAACAAGGAGCAAGAAGCATAAGTATCCCTTTTTTTTTTAGTTTTCTGTACTTTTTAGTTTAGTATAGCCCTGCTTTGACACACTCAGTTCAACTCAGGAAGGCCTTGTTAACCCGTGAATACAGAAACAAACAGTCCCCCTCACTTTTCTCCCTCTCCCCCCTTAGTATGAGGAATTATGCACAGCAGGTAAACAAAGCAGAAAAAAACACTGGATGATTTTTCAAGGTGAGTCATAAGGAAGTGTTATGAGAGAAAACATATAAGCGCTGATATGACAGCAATACAGCTATAAGCTATGAGCCATAGAGTGGAGACAGTCAATGTGTACACAGCCACAAACTGCTTCAGCATAACTGGCCGTTGTCACAGCATTGGCATTTCAGGCAGGATTAATGGTTTATGAAAGGGAAGTTGGGTGTTTTTGAGGGCAGTGGTTTGAATGGTATATCATTTCAGACTATACAACCACAAATAAGAATTACAGTTGAGTTTGCCCTAAAAGAACATTTAATTATTTAAAATCAGGTAGTGCTATAGAACAATGCATAAATATAAACATGAAAATATATAGTGGTCTTTTCTGCAGTAACTGGGGCAATACATAAAGAGTATGTGGATTCTTACAGTCATATAGCTAGGAACCTAACAGTAATATATTTCTACATAAATGGAAAAGGGAATGAGTTGGGGAGAACAGATCAATCACAAGTCAATCAGTAGTCTTTAATGAAAGTTACATTAACTTTTAAAAGTTTGGGAACAGACTACCTTGCATTGCTCTGAGTCATTTGTTTTAATATTAACAAGCAGTACTTCGGTTCTGTACCATGTTGTGATTTATCCCTCTGTTGTTGTATCTGCGCTCAGTGCTCTTATCTGTTTAAATCTGTGTTTTGATACAAATGATTTTCAAAATGTTCAGTAGTTTTGAAAAACAGCTGTCAAAGCCTTATTCAAGCAAGAACTACACTTCATAGCAATTCAGATATTTTGATGAACAAGAAGCTGACTACTATAAGTATTAACAAACTGATGTTGTACTGTACTTTTCAAAATATTTATCATATTTCAAAAGAAATCCCAGCTAACTCAAACTTTGGTGCCACTCAGCGTTAAGACAAAAATGACCATATAATTATGATTGATTAAGATGTCTGCACTCAATTTTAATGTCTTTCAGGAGTATAACCCAAGTTGCTACTGATACTTTAAGACATTTTTGTAATGTAGATGACTTAATAATATTTCCAGACACTTAATCATTACTGCTTCATTTGGGGGAGCATTGATTTCACACTCTCTTTTACTTGCCTTCTTACTGCTGATGGAGACCCATATCAGTGGCCCAGGCCTGAACTTGCTTTTAACCTGATTTGGCAGGCCTCCAGCAAACTCCTTGTGAACCCTGATGCTGTTCCCCGATCTCTGGTTTAGGAGAGGGTGGGGGAGGGATGGAGAACAGGCAGGGTCAATTGACAAAGGAGTTGGGTTTCACTGTTTGTGGGGGCTGAGGAGAATTGATTGCATTTTTCCCTACAATATGATTTGCTGCATCTAACATAACATGCATTTGAGCTTTCAGGTCATTTCAGCATAGGCTTATTCTTAATTTGTGAGCTGAATCATGGCCTTGGCTATCAGTGAAATACATTATAATGGATTATTATAATTACCTCACTATCACAATGAGATGCTTAAGTCAACAAGTACTGGAGACTGTGGACAAAGTTTACCAGTGTATTTACAATGACCATAAATCAGTAGATTTCATTTACAAACACTGCAAAAGTACTAACATAATTCAAACATGATATGGCAAGGGGAGTCAAATACGTAAGCAAAGATGTCAATAAAAGTGTGACTATATAAACACACATTTTCTATGAGTCGTCAGGGCGAGACTGAATGAAGGTAAAATGAGCAAAGTTTTGTTATTTGCAGGGGGTGGTGGTAGGCAAAGGCAGACATGCTGTCAATAGTGGTCATCTATATTTTCATACAGCACAAAAAATTCATTTGAAAGAAAAAAATGTTGGCCATTTGAATTTCCTACATGCCTATTAAGCAGGCAAGTATAATCTTGTTTCTTATCTCATAGTTTCATGTAGCGTGAGAGTTCTCACTTTCTCTCTTTAAGTTACTTTTGTTTTTTGAGTTCAGGTTTACTATGCTTTTTATATTTTATTGAGCATTGGCAATAGAAATAGAAAGTCTTTGAAGGTCTCCTTTCTTCTTCTTTCTGAGTATCTCTGGCTCATTTTTTTCTGAAGTGGCTTCACATTTTTATCAATTTCTCTCCTTCAGAAAAGAGTAAGGGAAAATGTTTGTGTGTGTGTGTGTGTGTGTGTGTGTGTGTTAAATGAGGAATTGTCCTCTGTGAGAGAATGCTGGGTTGCCCTCAGCTACAGCTGTCCAAGTGTTTATTGATCAGTCCTAGTCCCAGAGGGTGAAGAGGCCCAGATCATAACAACCAGCACCTGCCCTGCTGCCCTCCTCAAGATCCAGATTCCAGAGAAGCATAAATAGAGCTGCCATGGAGCAGCCTGGGCATGCGCTCTTAGTATGCATTCCCGATCAGATCAGCTGTGTTTGATGAGAGTCCAAAAATGACCTCTGTAAGCTCTTTAACACTGTGTGTTGGAAATACTTTCTTCTATTTCCTGTTTTATATACTAAAATACATTTTGATTTATTCATATTTCCAAATCGTAAAATGTGAATGTTTTTGAGGCAATCATTGTTTCTGTCTATACCACACACTTTCAAGGCTGTGACATAAAATATCAGAAAAACGGGAAAAATGTGAGTTATCATGCCTAGCCAACGACAGTGCACTCACTGAATATCTATAAGAAGTATTACTTCTTTTAAAATTTCGCCTTTGGTAAGCTTTACTCCTACCTTCAATTAATCAAATTATCTTTGAAGCTAACACCTGGTTCTTCTAGTAAACTATGGCTTGACAGGGTCTTTGTGTGTTTTGACTACGAGCATTCGATATTCTCATAAATGTTGACTCCTCTGCTACAACAATGATAATAACTTTATTTTAACGAGAATAATATCTGTTCAAGGTCTTTGACAGTTCTCGGTTCAGCAGGGTTGATGTTCCCGCGTTGGGAATTTCCCTTCCACGTGTCTGATTGCAAGACATGAAGGCGGGATCATAACAAACTCTCTGATTGGTTAGGCAGGCACGTGACCGCCGGGTCTTAAAGGCGAAGTGTCTCTTTGTAAAGTGATGTTATTAATCAAAAGAACAGCACGTATCTCCCAAAGTTCATGTTCTGATGATATTACTTTTATGAATTGTCTGTATTTGCTCATTAAAGCTGCAAATTCGTCCATTTAAAAATTTCAATCAAGCTTATTTCAGGTGTAGAAGCTAAACATGCTAATCATGCATGCTGATGTGTGTAAAATGGTAGATAATATTAAGGGAAAACAAATCACTGCTTTTCCAAAACAGTAGCTCGTTGATCTTAGTCAGGCTAGTGTGCTTGGCTGCTTTGCATCGTTTCATGTTTTTTTTGGCTTCTCCAAAATTACTGATTTAGATCATTAGTGAACCAACACACTTATCGAAGTATTGTTGTGTCAGTAACTGATGATCTGAATCCGTTATGAGTAAAATCATTTAAAATGATAATAGTTCATTATGCATAAACAGATAAGATGCTTGAATATTTAAATCTCAAGTTAAATTAGAAAACTCACATTGTGAAAAAAAAACATTATACAACGACTGGCCCTTTACGAGAAGTTTATTGACGAGGCTGATGTGACGTACCACGGGGCGGGGAAACTGGTTGTGACGTAGGTGGAAATGAGGGTTTGTTTGGGGAGGTCCAGATCAGACTGAGGTGAGAGGTGGAGAGAGGAGCACTGGAGAGTACTTTTATCTGAACGGACATAAAGGATTTATAAGAGTACGTGAAGAGGTAAATCTCACCTTTAACTACAAACGCTCTCTGTACGCTCACAGATAGTTGCAACACACTGGGTTTGATTTAGGTGATTGCTAGAGTGAGCGAGACGAACTCGGTGAAAAACAATACGGTGCGTGATTAGTCATGTGGAGTTAGTGTAGAGTCTAAACTGAGTTTAATCCCGCTGTCGTCGTTGTAATGGGCCTTTGCTATGTGTGATAACTGTGTTCTTATAATTTGTCTGTAAATACTCACTGCTCTTTCAGAGACATCATACCTAACCTAACTTTACCTAACCCAACCTTACCAGCCTTAAATGGCAGCAGCCGGCAGAGCTGCCGGATACAGTTTCGGTAAGGATTTCGATAGTAATTCTGAAAGACACGTTAAGTCTGTCGACTGTAATGAGAAGAGCTATCAGACAGCTAGCCATGCAGTCGTTACGCACTGTAAACAGTCAGCTGACTGAAACCACGGTATTTTCACAGTTAACACAAGCGGCGCACTGAGTTGGATAATTTATAGTGTAACGCATAATCCCGAAATGTCGGAAGAGGTTATCTTACCCAACTGAAACGGTAAGTGTTCCGTAGTGCTTGATTGCAGGTGTGGTTTACACGTTAAAGACACGTTTATGTCGGTGTTGTTATGTATGTGTTATTACGCTGGTTTACTACGATTCGAAGAACTGAGAGTCACAGTGCCCGAGTTTTATTGGGTACGAAAAAAGGGGTTAGTGCCATACGCCACATCCCCCTGTATTCTACCGACCAAACGCAAAAGTAACAGCAGGCAAAATGAACTGAGGTCGGAAAACACCATAGTGGACAGCTTTATCGTTACTCCATCCAAGCTAACACTTAGAGAACCTTTTTATGAACTCTAACCGCAATAACCTGGGCGCTCTGAGGTTGGGTGCGTCTCTAAACTAGACACCACGATACCACAAATACTCGTTTATGCGCTACTACTGATGGTGTGTTCTCTTAACACATAGCCCAGAGGACCCGGCGCGGACGAGCCTGGCGCAAACATGCGTCTGGCTCGAAGGACAGGATTTGCATTGCAAATGAAACGCTAAGCAGACTGTTGTAGAAGTGAGCTGACAGTACCAGCAGAGGTTTTGAAGAGGAATAACAAGTGAAATTGAAAGCGGTTTCACTGGCCTGAGCCCAGGCTATACATAGGCTAAATTCACACTCAGCTGAATTCGGTCACTGGGGCAGGAAACGACGACTTATAATTTCAGGACCTTTCTTTGCCATTCGACTTTGTGAAGTGTAAAAGTTCAGGTGTGCAGCCAGTGTGTGTTGCCAGGTGTGTATCGTGTGTGTGTAGCCATGTGTGTCCTCTGTATATCCAGTGTGTGTGATTTTTTTTGTTTTGAGCACTCGCTCTCTTCTCTAGTCAGTATTACCTTTTTTGTTTTTTTATCTGGGCTGTTCCTGAGATGTTTTTGTGCGGTCTATCCAGTAACGTTGAATTAAGGGGGCGGGTGGATAGATCCAGGGACGAGTATCTTCGTGAGTAGAGTCATGCTGTATGCCTGTTGTGTGTGTGTGTGGTTGTGTTCGTAAGTTTTCCGTGGAGCAGCAGAGGGAGCTGTATGTCACTTGTCTGTGAATGCACGCCATCATTTGGTGGTGCCTGGGTGCAGCTTTTAAGTACATCAGTGGTTCATGCACAAACACGGTCAGCACACACTTATACTAATATTCACTACGCTACGTCCCCAATTCAAGTTTAAAGTTTTCTTTTTAAAAGCAAGTTTAAAGCTTTCTTTTTAAATGTTTGAAAGGAGTTGATGTAAGAGTATGATGGTCCATTTAGATTTGTGCTTGTTTCAGTTCCTGGTGAATGGTCATTACTCCCCTTAATGTTTTTTAGACAAGTGTTGTGTTCTGCTGATTCTATGACACTATATGTGCACATTAAGCAGCGACTTACATACATTTGTAACCAAAACATAGTGATGGAGCGCTTCTGTTTTGTCAGTGTGTATGTGTGTTTGCTTTTTTTTTCCTGTGTCTTTTCTGTGTAGCATAATTGTAATGTGGGACTGATGTGATGGCATTTCGGGGACAAAGTCTCAGCTGCTGCGTCCAAGATTGTCGTTATTCACAAAAACCACACAGACCTCACCACAGAACATGGAGCAAGTTGGCGACATAATTTCTGTCTCTGCCTTGCCAAACCACTGGGAAGTTAAATATAGTAAACCAATTGTCTAATCGCAGCCCCAACGTGTGGTTTCATTGCTGTTATTTACCTAAATCAGCACCGCCAGCACCCACAAGCTAGGCTAATCTCTACTGCTATTATGCTACTGCTGAATTGCTGGTGAAAGGGGGTAAGCAGTTTCTCTTCAAGTTCAGAATGTAGGGCACTTCTCAGTGGCAGGAAAAGGCTTAGCTTTTCTGAAAGTGAGTGCTCATGTTTGTGAGCGCACATGTATGAAAATATACTGACTTTATTGGAAAACCATTTTGTAATCTAGCAAAATGATCCATATAACAGATCCGTGCTTATTCTTTTATTTATTTTTTCAACAGAAATGGTAAACTGTTACTTTTGAATACTGAGGTTAAGGTTATGTTTAGATTAAATGGGATAAGTAGTTACACAAATATTTAGGAGTCATATGTATGACCACAGGTCCTAATAAGTTCTAAGCACATAAAGGTTTGAGGGTGTTTGTGAAAGTCTCTATATGGCGTTAAAGTGTAGAGGTGACTATTATCACAAGAGTGTCCGCTCCTTGTGTTTTTGCAGGTGGAAAGTTTGCGAGACCCTGCTCATGGATGAGGAGGAGGATGATGTCTTTGAGACGGATATGCAATATTGGCGTTCCTCAATCAGGGAGATAAAGCAGGAGGATCGTGGCACCCAGACTCCAGGACAGCCGTCGACTCGGCTCAACGGAATGCTGCCCTGCGGAGTGTCCGAGGAGCCAAGACGCCTCTTCTACGGTAAGCTTGGACATCATAAATGAAATACTGAGAGAGACTGCTCTCATAGGTGCTCAGTTTATCCAACTGTTAGTCTCTTCCCGCCAGCCCCTGTGGCATGTGATACCCCTGGCCTCTGCAGCTTTTATTACCTGTGTGTACCTAGTCACTTTGCAATTCAAATGACTGCACGCAAGGGTTGTTTTGCTGGCAGGTTGCCTGGCCATGGACACACGGCCGGTGGCAGAGAACTTAACCGTCTGCTGCATCTGCATTTGTTTACAATTGGCCAAATTAGGGATTCTTTTATTGTCACTCTGTACAACAACCAGGAGGTGCTCAATGTTATACCTAAAAAGTACAGCTGAGGTTGTAATGATTATATAATTACAGGAATTTTTCACATGGATTGACTGTTTGCTGTTTGTATATTTTTGATTCAGTAGATGTTACAGTAAGAGACAGAATCGGATAAACACACTCACAACACAAAAGCACCAACTTCACTCATTAACCCATAACAAGATGTGACTTTTTTCAGCATTTCACATCTTAATTATTTCACACATGAGAGCCAGTGCTCACACACCTTAAGATTTCCAGGGTCAACCTTTTCCTGAGTTCCAATAGAAACTCCCTTTTCAAAACGACAAACGTTTAACTTTTGTGTATCATACCTTCTTGTGATTTTTTTGTTGATCATAAAGCATGTTTCACTTTCATTCTTTGTGGTCTGGTGAGTATTTTGAAAACTTCAGAGCCTGAGGTTAAGTAACCACAGTGTCTGATGTCTGATTTTTTTTTTGTTTTAAGCATTTGCTATACAGGATAACAATTTGGCCAGTCACTGGTCATCATAACATGCAGTAATTGTAAACCTTGAAGTGGTCTGTTCTAATTTAATAGCCTGTTCTTGGAGTTCGAAGATGAGAGGTGCTCATACTTATTAACAATGTTGATAGCACTATTAACACTATTGAGTGATATCTGACTTTTTGACATCGTTAGTTTGACCACATATGTGCTGTTTTACCTCCTAACATGGTGCTGCATGCTGGATTTCAGAGTGTGATGCTCACCTGTGTGTTCTCAATTGTAGGTAGTGCAGGATTGCTATTACTGGCACACTCTGCCCGCCCTGACCTTGCTGAGGACATAATGCTCCAGGGGGATCAGCATGCCATGGAGCATCAGAGACGGCCTGCACACAGTGTGGAGGCTCGCATTGGTCAGAAACTCCAAATGATTGGGGATCAGTTCTATCAAGAGCACATGCTGGTGAGTCAATATCTGCTGAAGCTGTCTGATATTGTAATGCCTCTTAAGCTTGTTCGCAAGGGGCTTAGGTTGTCTCTAATTTTCAGCATAACCGTATGTTTTTATTGACTGTTTGGTATACATTTACCTCTTAATAACTTCTAGCAACAAGTCAAATTAGCTGCAAGTGAAAGAATTCACACTTCAAGCTGCACATTTGGTAACATGCAAAATATCCAGGTTCCAGATGTCTTAGGCTAAATTACAAAGACATTTTTTCCTATCATATTAATTACAAATAAAAACTCATTCCTGTTACTCTGGTTCCTTTTACCGACCACTATAAAGATATCAGTGTTTTTTCCTAAAATGGACCATTTCGACATCAAACGCATCTGCAGGGATTTGTGATTGAATTATACAGGTATTCTAAAAATCAGTGGATTGCATCTGTGACATACCTGTAGGAAATCTGCAATTATTAAATATCAGCTAAACTTTCCCAGCCGAACAGCCTCTGACTCTGTTATACCTTTCATTCAGGATTCTTTTGTCCTTCCAAAGATTACAGAAATCTTAGAGCTTATAAGTTGTTTATTGTGAGCACTGTCAGAAAAGAGTAAAATGTCATTTAAACTTAATTAAATGTTGGACAGAACAAAGCCCACCAATACCAATTAAGCCTTGAAGCAATGTTAGCCACCCCTGCTGAGAGCTGTAAAAGGAAGGCATTAACAGTTTGCTTCGGTGCAGGAGATTTTCCATGTCTTTCCATTTCTTTGTTTCACCTCCACAACACTAAGTTGTGCACCCCCCCCCCCCCCACACACACACACACCACCACCACCACCACTTGAAACTCAATGCTCCCTATCCTCTTTTTGGCTT
>JBBKCR010000001.1:33707790-33719201 GCA_037577295.1 Ladigesia roloffi
CAGTAATGTTACTTCCTCCTTATCTGTGTGTTTGTGTGTATACTTGTGCAATGGAAAAATAGCCGTGTGTGTTTGTGTGTGAGAGAGAGAGAGAGAGAGAGAGAGAACAGTAGGCCAGATCCTCGTATTTACCGGCTCTGTTCTCTTCTGTGCCCCAGAGAAAAGGGATGTGTCTGATGTTTCCTGTCAGATAGTCAACTTGTCTAACAACTGTACACACCTCTCAGAGGAACAAAACGGCGGCTCAAACAAAACAAAAGCCATTGAAGCACCTAAGCAGGGCTTGTTATTGTTACAAGTTTGATTCACTGCATTGTAAAATAAATTTTCAAACTGCAATTTGTTACCTCATTTGGCTGTCTCATAGAACAGGAGCCGAACAGAACCTGCCCGGAACCAGTACTATTGCTGGCTGCTACCTTAGCCTTGTAGCTTCACTGCACAACAAAAAAAGCAAACTAAACATTTCTTGGATTGTGGACTGGATTTGGGCTAAAGAGAACAATTCCTTGAAGGTGTCTTTACAGAGCCCATTGTGTGTATTGAATTATATTTATAGTAGAGTCCATTTTTTTTTCTTCAAAGACATGAACACCAGTGGGTGACATTTGGTGTGTGTATGTGTGTGTATGTTTATTGCTGTCGTAGTGATAAGCGGGGGCTCTTGGGAACTGATGGCTGATGGGCAGGCTGCACGCAGAGCTGATAAGAACTCACAGGAGTGACGACACTAAGCGTCTGCAAAAACTCTGCTGCTTATCTCACCCTAAATATAGCCTCTGACTCATTTTTAACAGTTAGCCATGTGGCACGAAGGCACACAAACATAGATGGACATTTGCGTGTCATTTTGTTTTGGGTGTGTGTGTGTGTGTGTGTTAATGTCACTCTGAGGGACGGGACTTTTTGTGTTTGTTTAGTTTTGAAGGTTTCTGGTGAAACGCTGTCTGATTCTGTTCTTCTTGGGGGTATAAAATGGTGATCCAGCTCAAGGTGGCAAATGAGCTCCATCGATATTTCATTGTCTGAACTATATTCAGAAAAATCATTTTTTATGAAGCTGTTGTCTCAGGTGATCTTAATAAGACAGTGTGGTGTGTTGTTTTTAATGCCTAAACGAGGGTGTGTTCCATATGCCTTTGTATACTCTGGATCATATTAAAATATATCTAATTGGTAACTGGAGATTTACAATCCCTGTGCTTGCATATTTATAAAAGATATGAATCTTTTTTCCAGAGATGCATGTCTGCTAATTGGATTTTGCCTTGGACTCAGACAGAATCTCAAGACACATCCAGCAGCATAAAATATGTTTAGTGTGTGACTGCGAAATAGTGCTAATTACTAGGAGCAGTGCTAAAAAAGGAGGAAAAAAGAATGTCCTTGACTTAAAAATGAGGCAGAGCAGACCCTGAGTGATCTGAGGCACCCCATGAAGCTGAAGAGGGCCTGGTGGCAGTTCCTGCTGCGGTTTGGGAGTGTAAATTGGCCTATGAGGAGACTGGAAGAGATGGCGGGGGCTTATGCAATGTGCTGCAATGCCCTGCTATGATCTTTTTGAGCCAATGGCAATCGTTATATCTTAACAAGAAAGATCGGTCTGCTTCTAAACAGGGCAGCGTCTTGCTTTATTTTGCAAATGATGTATTTGTTGTTGAAGGAGAAGCTTTCGATTTTTACAATTGAGGCTGAATGTGTTACTCTAGTTTGACAGGAAATATTGTATTTAGTGATAACATTAGTGTATTTTATTAAAAATCCTTGTTTTAGGAGGTTGTTTATAGTGTCTTAATAGCTTGCAGTGTGTAAAAGTGGCAAAAGTTCATCTTGTCTTCTCTGGTTGGGCTGGGTTTCACCCTGATATATCCATCTTAGGCACTGAGCAAAGCAAAAAACATGTGTGTACATTTTTGGATGTGTGTGCCTCCATTCTGCCTCCAGAGAATCTAATCCCATCCACTGCTATTATCTCATCCCCCAGCTCAATGACAGTGGTAGCATTATCCTTTAAATCTCCTGCAATCCAACTAGGCTCATTTCCATGCAGAAACACATGAGTATGAGAGTAAGCCATGCACCATCAGTGGTATAACTTATTTCAGGTCATGACAATATCAAGTGCAACATAATCAGGAATGTGTAGTAATATATTTATAAAATATATTTTAGTCCGCCTAAGGATAATGCACTTAATGCATTCACTTTCATCATGTTCTGTGCCAGTGTGTTGGTGTTGAGATGATTGGGTAATACTAAGAATCAGACAGACCTTGTGTGGTGGAAGCACTGTTACGGTGTCTGGTTTTCACACCCGCCCATCACTGGTGCCCTCATATCTTACAACAGAAACAACTGTTTTTTTTTCTGAGTGATCCCATGATGTAACTTTTAGTAAAACATACATGTGCAAATGTTCTGGCATTGGTTAAATGCTGTTGGCTAAATGTTTTGTTAAATTTCTAAGTGAAATGAAGTGTCCTTTGCAAGGACACACTTCATTTTAAGACAATTACTCTTTATTTGTTGCATATTTGATTTCTCATGTTTTATTTGACCCAATGCATTAACCTCCGCAATAAACCAAATTTTGCATAAACATGTTCAGAAAATGTCATATGTTAGTGGAAGCTGTATTGTTTTTCTTAGGTGAACATTTTTCATTAAAGATTTTCTGTCTTTTTTGTTTCAGCAACACAGAAACCAAAGGAACCAGCAGCCGTTTTGGCTGCGTTTGGCATCAGCGCTGTACACTCTCTTGTTTGAAAGGGAGCTCGGTCATGGGAGAAGAGTGGACTGGAGGTGAGATGGCCACCTCTAAAAAACTAAAAAACTGCCACGTTTGTCCTGCCTTCATCATGGAGCGGGGCGCTTAATGGCACTGTCTGATTTTTAACACGGGTTTTCGGGGAGAGGGGGAAAAAAAGACGGAAGGCAATCATCTCTGCGGGACGGAGGTACTGGCTGTTATGACTTTCTTTTTGACTCTTCCCCATCAAGAAGATGCCATGGTGTTCACTAGACTCTTGAACAGGAATATTTTCGTAAGAAACTTGTTGAGGTATTTTGTACAGTATGTACTGTTTTGTTTTGTTTGCACTTCCATACTTGTACATTTTGAACAACCTCCACGAGTCCTGGGAAATGCCTTATCGTCTCCGGCCGCTGCAGAAAGACAGTAAGGAGCTGAGTGCACACTGAAGAAGAGGGTGGTACAAGGAAAGGCAGTGGATTGGTTTGGACATTTTCCCCTAAAATCTCCCAGGATTACAAATCAACTTGACAATTAGCCTGACTAATCTCCAAAGAGGCGGTTTCTTTAGTTTCTCTGAACAAAGAGTTTTGCACCTCGTCCAGTTCTTTATTGTCTTGTCATTGTGGATTTTTTTTTTGTCTGTTCTTTTTTCCACTAGTGTCTCAAATGTGTATGGTAGCAGGAGTTTAAGACTCCTGTGGCTTCATTTGGCAGTATCCACAAAAGTGTTCCTCTGTCAGCTAAAAAAGGGCAATGTTTGGCATTCTCAGGTCTCACCAATAAGCCGGTCAACAATCATCAGTATCTCTCAAGAGGTGCTCCAGGCACTGATTCAGATCTCTACATGGTCAGTGGGATCATCTCCACACTCTTAAAAATAGAAGGAGTTCTTCAATGCCATAGATAAACCATTCTGATTCTCTAAAGAATCTCTAAACTTCTGTTTGTGAAGAACTTACTAATAGTTAGATGTCCTTAAATTAGTAGAAACTTTTTATGTGTTCATAACACTTATCATTTAGGACTATTCTCCTAGGTTATTGTTCAAAGAAACACATTTTATGTGTGCATGTTAGCCTGAAGATCGAGTGCAGTGCCTACAGTAATACACCAGATCTTACCTTAAATGTTCCAGTGTGTTAATAGCAGCACAAGGAGCATAGCAGCATTTGAAGGGTATTATGGAACCATGAAAAAATTAAAAACTCTAACAGACTTCCTGAACTGTTCAATGAAGGTTTTAGTAGTTGATATATAGCCTATTTTGATCAAAGGGACTGGTCTATTTAGGCTTTTGACTGCAAGTTTAGCACCATGACACCATGAACTCCTCACTGATTATCGACACCACAGGTGTTCTTGTTTGCCTTTTATGGATTGCTGTTTTTTTTCTACTGAAAGCTTTTGTTGTACCACTCAGAGTCTGGTTCTCTTCATTAGCTGTTGAAGATCAGTCTAGCCATTAATCTTCTAGGCTCCAGAGCAATACTGTGTCTGTGACTGCATTTCTTCTCTCAGGATTCTTGGATGTTTTTGACTTCTGTAGTTTGTGCTTTTGTCTTTTTATACTTTCAGGTGACCTGTCTCAGTGGTGTAAATTTTTGTATGACCACTACTTTTGCATTTTTATATATAGGAGATTATGGTCTTCTGTAAAATGTGTGTAAGACTGTAACTTGGTGAAATAATGTTATGTTTGAAGACACTGTTGGATTCTTAATGCTGTTTTTCTTGTTTTTTTAATTGTATTTCATTTTGTTAATTTTCAAGGAGTTGTGTATATTTTGTGAGACTTGGTTTCCCGTTTCCAACCTTTCAAGCCTTTTATTCTTCTGTTACATGATACCAGAATTTTTAGTTTTTAGTTATGGATGTGATATGAAGGAACTACATTTTTAGTACAAAAGCACAAAATATGAGTAATGCATTTAAAGCATTAGATGCTGTGATTAGCATTTGAGAGACTAGAATTGAGTGCTTTTAATCATACATTTCCTTCCTATTTTGCTCAACATACTGGTTCGACAAAAATTATCACTTGGATTAGTGGTAGCCTTAAAACTACATAGGTACAAAGGTATGGTACAAACCTTCAGTTCTCATTACTTAGCAACTGTCTTGCCAGCTATGAGTCTGTGGGGCACAGGCTACTTTTTCAAGCATGTTGAATGTCCTATGAAGTGCTGAAAGTTTGTTTCCTGCAGATCGTGAACGCTGAGCCAGTGTCTGTTGCCCTAATAGCTTATAGCTTCCTCACAAAGATTACCGTCTCCTCATGTATGTACACTCCTTTACATGTTTTTTTTTATTGAATTAACAAATCTGTAATTTATTTTTGTTTCTTCTTATTTATTTTTTTTATATTGATCCATTGCTACTGTATAGACTCATGCGTGCAATTTCTGTTCTTTGTTTCTTGCCACTTATTTCTGTCTTGGATATGTATATGTTGCAATTTTTGGTCTGTTTTTTTTTTTCTCCTCTGCCTTAAGAGCATGGGGGGTTAACCATGTTCAGTTCAGAAGTATCCCAAAAGAAGTTTGCCAGGACATGGTAGTCCATGTCCGTATGCAGAGTGAAGAGCAGTTAATTATAAAGGGAGAACTTTTTTGTACGATCATGGTCTTGATAGTCTTGGCTACACTGTAAGATAATAATGTATTCCCATACATCTTGGTTTAGGAAGGCTGTTTCTGGATTTGTCCCTGTTGAAACTGTATGAAGAGTTCTGCATTAAGATAATTTGGGAGGAAATGTTACACTCTTAAGTATAATGTCAGGAAGATTTTTTAGGGCAGTGCCATGGAAAAAACTAAAGAACTTTCAGTGTGCGGTTGTTTAAAACAACACAATTGGCACCACTCAACTTTTTTTTCAGTAGTGTTTCCCAGTACTCATCATGGTGCTTTACCATCTTGCACAAATTGATTTTTTTCCCCTTTTTTCCTGCACCAAACAGTTGATACAACTAACTAGATACAACTAGTTGTGCTGGGTTTACTAAAACGGAGGAGAGCACAGAAATATTCAGGTCAGTGTGCCTCCAGGACCAGCGTATGGTAAATACTGATTTAGGGATTCTGTGGCATGGCCCTAAATGATCATTTTTAGCACCTTACTTAAGAGTAGATTTACCCAGTCAGTGTAACAAATCAGTGAAGGATAGTGTGGTCTTTTGTGACCAGGGTTGGCCCTTTCCAACCAATTCTGCAACAGTGTCTCATTACTTTTTTCTAGCCCTTCTATTTGTCTTTAATTATCCCAGCATACCTGATGGTTTTTAATTAGGCAGATTCGCTGATGGATACAAATGATCTGGTATAGTTAGAAGAATGAGATCATGGCTAGCAGCAAGTGAATGCTACTGGAGAAATGTTAGCATGATCTAACTTCTATGATGTTGACTGGCTACCAACTTTGATCAATTTTGGTGATGGTGTCGGGTTTTGGATGATGTGTTCCTTTAAATGGCAAACATTTCACAATCCCTCAATGGCCAGTGAGGCTAGGGAAGTTGTCCTAGACACTGGGCAAAGTTAATGGGGTGGATCTTTTTTTATTAAGATTATTTTCATGCACTGGAAAGTACTTTTGCATCTATTTGTCTCATGCGTCCTTTGATTTTCCAGTGTTATAGTAAATGGCATCTCCTGGCAACGTTCTTCTAATGTTCTCCAGAGGCCAGGCACAAGTGCCCAAGTGTATGTTTTACTCTAAGGATCGCAAGCACACCATGGTGCCCAGTATTAGTTTGAGGGTAAAGATTTGTGAAGAGGAAGTGCTGGGGTCTCCATGCCAATTTCAATGTTCAAAAGAAATATCAGGATAAAGACAAACCTGATGGTTGTCTGTAATGGAAACCAACAGTGTCTTGTAAACACTCAGTTGCCCAAGAAAGTGATACTGACTCTTTGGTTTTTAAATGTCACAGCATATCTTCTTCAAGTTTTTTTTTTTCCCTCAGATTAAAAATGTAGTACTTTTTAACAGCAGTCTATTTTAAAAAATTATGGATTGGTTCAATACTGTATGACAAATCAAATGAGATCAAAGGGCTTTTTAAAATGTAGAACATACAACATAATTCTGGGTTTTATGAGTTTTTATTAAATGGATTAAACACTCTAATTTAGCCATCCAGTTATATTTTGAGATCCTAGAAGCCCCTCTTGTTAATTTAGAGTCAACAAAAGTCTTGAGGATCACACATTCTCTGTATACCAAGAAATGAGACCCAGCGAAAATGTAGCATTTTTGTAAACATTGACTGTGTGTCTTCGAGACTGTACTGTGCACTCCTTATTTGTTGGTCGTTTTATCCCCCTCTTTTTATGTTGATACAGTATGGAAGTTTTAGACAATTTGTTATATAGTGCAATATGCTGTACATAAGAGCTTTGCTCTACAGAACTGATTTCTGACTTTTTTGTTTTACATTGGTACATTTTTTTCAATAAAATTGTATTAAAGCCTGAAATGTTTTGAGATTTTCATTGTGGACGCACCCTTTAAAACTTCTGAGTAGAGCAACTTCAGGGCTTTCATTGGAGCCAAGCTATTCTGAAGAATATTGTATTGTTCTCCTTATCTCTCTGTCTCTATGTCTCTCTCTCTGTGTCTCTCTTCTCTCACTCTATCGCTCGCTCGGAGTCGCAAAGTTAGCCAGGCATTTGGCAAACCTTACCAGCTGCTTCCATCTCCCGCCACAAGGTCATTAATTCGGTGGTCCATGCCATGCCTCCTGCCCACACTAATGACTGCCTGTCACTTCTCTCTCTCTCTCTCTCTCTCTGTCTCACACACACACACACCACACACACACACACACATAGCTGAACATTACCTTGAACATTAATAGACCAGACAGGAACAGTTCCTCTCACATTAAATTAATGCCCTTTATACCAGGGTTACCATATACTCGAATCCTAAACTTTCTCTTTAGTATTTCATTAAGGCATTAAGATGCCTCATTTGAAACTCCTAGAACAAAAAATCATTAGGAGTCTAAAAGAGCACAAACACGTTTGTTTGGAGCTTTTTGGAATAAGATTTTGTCAAGAGCTTTAGGAGCAAGATAGTTATATACATATAATCAGAATCAGAATCATGATGCATTTGGACACAATCAGTAATCAGTTTGGAAACAAACCTGAGGTCATTAGGTGTTTCTGATCCTTCAGACTCCCTTCTCCACAGCAGGAGTGATCAGATCCCAGCCTGTGTCCAAGAGACATTAAGACTGTCCAGACTAATTAATGGGGTATGAAACGCATTTCATATGCATTAGCAGGTTCCACTGGCAAGGTACTTCTCATGCCTCTCTGACCAGCTGTGTAGTTACTCCACTGTGTTCTAAACACTGAGGTGTCAATATTCCGGTTCTTTAGGGGGTACTCATAGGTTGGGCAATGACACTGAAAAATATCCCTTGACATTGAGCAATGAAATTGTCTTAAGTGAGCGGCACGGTGGCACAGGTGTTAGCGCTGTTGCCTCATAACTCGACTGGGTTCGATTCCCGGGTCGAGCGCAGGGTCTTTTGGTGTGGAGTTTGCATGTTCTCCCCGTGACCGCGTGGGCTTCCCCCAGGTGTGAGTGTGTGTCCCTGTGACGTGCTGGCGACTGGCCAGTGTGTATGTACAATAAAGCATATCCAGTCTTAGTAACATGAACACATGAACACATATGTACGTCAGGGACAATATCTAATTTGTCAGGAGCGTTTACTCCTCTGTTTTACCTGATTCACCTGTTCCCCCACATTCAAGTTAAGAACTCCTGAAGCACTGAACATGCACACATGTACACACACACGCACACACACACAACACTCTCATTTACCTAGTTGTATGCTTTCACCTCGATCAGCAGTACAGGAAACGTGTAACTCCAGCCAAAGCTCTGCAAACACAAAGCTCCATTAGATGACGGTGAAGGCTGAAAATAGTTTGTAAAAGCGACATTTGATTATAAACTGTTCTACTGATTGATGCCTTAAATTAGGAGCTGAATGTCATGTGATGAATTGGGCTTAATATAACCATCCATTCATTATCTGAACCTACAATACCAGGGTTGCCAGGGGTGCTAGAGCCTCTCACTGTGGTCATTGGTCGAAAAACAAACTAACACACTGAACAGATCACAGGTGTTTTATGCCAACACACACTCACACACACATATGTATATAACAAATTCACAAAACCAAGACATTAGTGAATTTTAGGTCCAGTTAGGTCCACCCATTCTTTTTTAAGTTATGAGGAGGGATTTTAGCCCAGACTCCTTTTCCAATGAAGCACAATGTAAGATCAGTCAGACCAGAGTTAATTTACATATTTCAGTCTTAAAATGAAGGGAAAGTGACTATTCACACAGTGAGAGTAGCACAACATTCTTCCTCTGTATTTCATCTATTCACCAAGTGAAGCAGCGGGCAACCAGGACCACAGTGTCCAGGGAGCAGTGTGTGGGTATGCTACCTTGCTCAAGGGTACCTCAGAAGTGCTTAGCAGTCTTGGGAATTTAACCTACATTTCCCTGACCGTAGGCGTCCAGTGGCAATAGCAACAAAATTGTCTTGTATAATTCTAAGGGATAAAAATAGGCAAAAAATGATCATTTAAATGCAAATTATGATACAAAAACCTATACACTGTCATAAGTGGACCTAAGGTGAAATTAAAATGCAAGAAAGGTGTAGGATATGGGCCCATTAAAGTGTTTTTCCTTTACAAAAAGTCACAGTCACAGAGATAACTGATTGTGTTATCACAGCAGCAACATTTCATTTGTGTGGGAATTTAAATATTTGAAGTTATTTAAATGTGTCATGTTTCTCAGAGAAAACGTTAAGCAACTATAGAAGAAACTAAAGTCAAGCAGCAAGAGTTGAGATGATTTCAGATGCGCCTCTCTGGCCCTCCCCTGGGGCCAGGCTGTTGTGGTGCTCCAGTAGAAGGGGGGCTGCTGTCTGGGGGCTGTCCTCCAACTCCACGGCCTTTGCTTGGCTCAGCACTTTTCATGGAGGAGAGAGAGTCTTGGCAGTCGCTGGATTTGGAACAATAGCCCCTCTGTTCGTGGACCACTCGCTGCATGAAAGAGACACCCTTTAGCCCCACTGTCTATCTCTAGGGTCAGGCCTGAGGGTCACCAGCAAGAGCGCTCTTGTTTATGTCTGCAAAGCCAATGAAAATGTTGAAGCGCTTAACCCATTCCTGCCAGGGCTCATGCAGGGAATAAGTGTTTATAAAATGCAATTGAACAGTGACTGCAAAATTGTAACCGCTTTGAACTACCAAATTAACGTACTGTACTGTGTAATTAATGGTATATGTTAATTTTTCATAGCAGAAAGACTAACCACTGCTTATATTTTGCAAAATATATATTTTCCGGCATAAAAACTGATGGAGGCTTCCTATGCAGATTCATGCAGCCATTTTTCTCCACAGCATAGTAACTGAATGTCAGAACTCGGGTTTTAGCATCCTGAAAACTAGCTGGTCGGTGATGTTTGGTAGCAAGCACATTACCATCTGGAGATGTGATCATGTGGATCTGTGAAAGCCAACAGTGTAGCGTACTTGGCTGCCGCTAGTCCCTCCTCTTGTTTATACGGCTAGCAATATGTCTCACTGGATAATAGCACTGCTCTCATAAAAACCTAAACCATGTGGACTTAAGTTTGCTGGGCCATGCATCGTGTTCACTATGTGATCAACCTTAAGTAAATAAACCACACACTTCATGCCTAGTAAGTATTAAAAAAGAATAACTTGACAATTTGCTCATTACCTCATTCTGACAGTATTAATTTAGCTTAGTTTCTACTGCTTGTCATTTATTTTCTGCTTATACTTAAGCAATGAAACAATGAGACAAAACCAAGCCATGTTATTATACTCAGGACACTAGCTTGCTTTTGCCAAAAAAGACACTATGCCCCCTATACTCATGCCACAACCCCCAACAGCACTGTTAATTTCCCCCACACACTCATACCTGCCCAGTATTTTCACAAACAAGCCCTCACAGTAATGTTCTACTACCGCAGTACAGTGGACTTAGGGTTTATTTTGATATGCAGTGGTGTTGCTGGTACTGTTGAACATAATAACTATCAATAAGAGTGGAAACAGTAGATTAGAACTGAAAGGTACTTAAAGCCCCATGCTGACAATCCACAAACCCCACTCATAACAGCAACAACTAAAGAGCTTTCATACTGGCCATGAGTTCGTTTCATTAACCATTTCAATAACATTAAAGGATCATTTCACACTGCCTGATAGGCAAAGGATGCATACATTTCTCAGAAGCATAATGACATGCAGATGAAATTATTGTTTGTTAGAAGAAATGTGAAATGGTGGGGTATTTACTTAACACTAAATAGTTTCATAAACGATTAATAATAATCTATAAATAATAACCCATAAACTCTTACCATATTCTTTATTTTTTTGCACAGTACTCATACACATATGAATAATTGTATTATTTATTGCATTTTTTAAATTTTTACCTTCTGTGTTTAATGTTACGTGTATGCACCTAGGGTCTGAGAGTAACGCAATTTCAATTCTCTGTATGTCTGGCACATATGCCAAAATTCACAATAAAAGTTGACTTGACTTGACTTGACTTGATA
>JBBKCR010000001.1:33729325-33756061 GCA_037577295.1 Ladigesia roloffi
ACACACACACACACACACACACACACACACACACACACACACACACACACACACACACACACACACACACCTACACAGACACACACACACTCGCACATACAAATGTCTGTCTTCAGGCTGTATTCTGATACAGATTTGACCTGATCAAGCAGTTTTAGTAGAATAGCTGAAGTTTACTGTTAATGTGTCATACTGATTTCTGTTTGACTGAACAGACACACTCATATCAGCAAAATGACAGTGAATGTGAAACCTGCTTTTTAGCACATTTGTTTCAAATCATGTTGCTCTTTACATACTTTTTTATCATGTTCCTATTTAGTTACATGCCCATGTCAACTATGTCTAGTGGGACAAAATCTCCAGAAGGTTACGGAGACATCAGTAGCTTACAATAGTTATAAGGTTAGTGTAGACTCATTCCTAAAAGTAAGGAAATGCAGAAACAAACACATTTTAATGCATTCCAATAACTGTACATTAAATAAAATATTGTAATAATTATTATAATCGAACCCTGCTACATAATATTAGCATAACCCTGCCTTAAATATTTTGTGCCAGATACTGTAATATGTGTTATGATAGCACTGCCAGTATCTATCATGACAGAGGCTTTGTCACAGTTTTTGTCACAAGCTAACTGGCACATTTGTATCAAAACAATTACCAGAATTACCACATGACACTGCCATGTTAATGGACATAGTCTGCGATGACATGTTCAAAAGTATTGGTGATCTAGCATTCATCCAAATTGTATTGATGGATAAAAGCAGTGTTTGCTCACAATGCTTTTTAGATACAGCTAACTGCAGTTCTTTGCCAGCTGCTTTTACTTTTGTTCGGGTGTTTGCTCACAACAGTACATCTCACTTTGTAGCATGTGTTAGGGAACAAATGAGGAAACCCATTATGTTTTCATCTAATACAGTGAGTGAGGATTTTCCTGATGTTTTTCCTCCCCACAGGTTGATAAATGTAGCACTTTGTATCTACAGCTCCTGTCATTTATTCTTCTCTCTAATTCTGTAGAAATTAAAATTTTCAAGTTCTGAAAGAAAAAATGTCTATCATGATTGTCTTTGTTTTCTCTTTTCTCTACTGATAAACAGTAGACACAGGAGACTACTGGGTTTAATGTGTTATTTACTTTCCCTCCCTTCCCCCACACACAAACTTACTGCTGTAAGCATTTATTGGAATAGTCATATGGGCTTTAAAAACAGCTTCGCTCCAGAGTTCAATTAAAATAATGAGCATCTAATGTAGAGAGTCATTAAGGGAGCTTGAGTAAATGACAGAGGTTTGCAACCGCATGGTGACTCAGTATGTAAGAGAATTCATGTGCATACACTTACACACACACACACACACACACTTGGGCACACACACATACTGTCAAATAGTCCCATACACAACACGATCAGTGCTAAGAGCATATGACTGTGTGAGCTGCACTGAGCTTACTCATTCTCCTTCCTTCTCTCTCTTTCACACATGCAAACATATGCACACACACACACACAAATACACACACACACAAACACAAATACACACATAAGCACAGACTTTAATTTAATAACTATTACTACTGAGCAGTATATTTTGCAGATGTTGATATTCACGGTAGTATACAGTTTGAAACACCATGTTTTCTCGGTACTTTGATTAGGTCGGGGTGGTTGCAGAGGGTTTTCGTCTCGGCCTTTAAAAATATACAAGAAAAGATACAACTGTTTCTTAAAAACCTAACCCTAACTCTAAGCCTAACCCCTAACCCTAACCCTAACCCTAACCTGCTGCTTACTTATAAAACAAGTTTGACTGAGGTATATGTTATAGCAAACATGTTTATTTCTAAAATAATAAACAAGTAGAACTTTCATTGAACCTATTGGTTCATAACGAATAAGCCGTCAGCAAAAAGCTGATGTGAAAAACATATACATAACACAATGTTATACATAACATTGATCTATACCAAAACATTCTGCACTTGTCAAACTGTATTTGTGTGTGTGTGTGTGTGTGTGTGTGTCGCTGCAGATGATGTGACATAAAGCAACATTTTCACTGAGTTTTCACTGAGGGTTAAAGTAAATTTTTTTATTTGGGAAATATGAGCAGGCCTAGTGTTGTTCTATTGTTGGACACTACAAGGCGCACTATGCAAATATCAAATGTGTTGAAGTAAATTAAGGGCAAGCATCAAACAAAATGTCACTATACTGTGACTTCAGTTTCAGAATTCTCTTTAATATGACCTCTGAAAACCACCCACTGCATCTGACACCTGATCTTTACTTAAAAATATGCTGTGCATATTTTTTCAGATGTTGACACACTTGATTCACTTTTTACATGTGCACATTGGCAGAAACTTTCATCCAGAGTCACTTTCAACTGTAATCATGGCAGTGGCAAATGTTGGCAAATGTGTTTTTTTTTGGTTTTGCCCAATGATTATTTTTGGTTTAATATAGTATGCTTATCCAAGCTTGTTCTATAACACAAAGTGCTCAGCATCAAATGTCCAAGGTAGTTGAAAGTGATCAAATAACTGGATTAGGTCAGATTATCTCAGCCAACCCATTTGTTTTTCGGTTGTTTTCTACTCCATCCTTCAATAAAAGAATCTAACTAGGATAACAGGTCTTTTTGTACATTACTACTACATACACGCTTAAGCTAATAGTTTACTACCATTAGCAATTAGCATTAACTAAACTGCAGCCATTTTCATGTTTTGTGACATGCACCCCTGTTTGTAAACTTAATGATACATATAGATGTAAATAGACAATGATACATATTCATATATACTGAGTAATCATTACATTAAAACCACTTGCCCAATATTTATTCACCCTATTTTACCCAAAACAGCTCTGACTCATAATGGCATGGAGTCCCCTAGATCAATGAGTCTATATCTGAACACTACCATCAGATCCTATAAGTGACAATGTGGGGTCTCCAAGGTCAGACTAGTTTAGGGGCCTGGCCAACACCTTGAACTCTTTGTCATGTTGCTCAAACCATTCCTAACTAGTTTTTGCAGTGTGGCAGCGTACATTCTCCTGCTGAAAGAGATCCAGTAAGGAATATGCAGGGGTGTACTTGTTCTGCAACAATGATTAGGTTAGTTTTACATACATCCAGTTGTAATAGTACATAGTGCATTTTGTTGCCATGTCCTCCTGAGGTAAGTAATGCACAGTGACCAAGTGATCCACATTGAAAAAAAAAATTATAACAAAAAGTTTTTTGAAAACAGACAGAGTATGTCATATTTTATCACCATTACAAGTAAATATTGAAAAAAAAATGCTACTGGGCTGAATTCATTTCATTCAAATGTATGCAAAAATCTGAACACTCTTGGACAATTTCACGCTTTGTTGAACCTTCAACCGAACAAAGCTATAGTCTTGCACATTTTGTGTATTTTTTTAGCACAATGCAATAGTTTGTTCAAAGGCTATACTTTATTGTTCATTGTCCCCAAAATATTCATTCGTAATATTCAGCATATAAACAGTAATTGTACATTAAAATTTTAGGAGGTGTGTTCTATAGAGGGTGTGCAGTTATTTTGACTTAGAAAACTCTTTTGCCCAGACCTTGAAAAATTACTGCAAAAAACAATGCTGCTTATGTATCTAGAGATGATGTACATTTGAAATAGTGCTGCAAATCATTGTGTCATGCAGATATATAATCATAACCATCTCATCTTGCATTAAAGAATAACTGTACTACAGCTATAGTACTGTAGTGTTTGTCTATGTCTCAACTCACTCTTGGTATGAGCAGTAATAAAAGCATCAAAGACCGGATGGCCTCTGCAGCTGACCCCTCCCCTATCTCAACCCTGATTGGTAAATCTCATGACGGACACTTCAAAGGCCCCCACTGGTGCATGACCCGTACTTGCCACTGTCTGCTACTCTACAGAACTAGAGCCAAAAAATGGCTTCAAACGCTTCACAATACAAACAGCCTCAGGCAACAAGTGACCGCTCTACACAGCATGTAAACCAACAATGGCCTGAGGGAGGCAGATGGAGAGATAAAGGGGGAAGTGAAGCAAGGGATGACTTTATATCTCTCCTGCTCCACTTGCTCACACCTGAACCTTTAAAACTTCTCTCATCCTCTCACACCCTTAGCCACACTTTCTCTCTCTCTCACTCTCTCACTCTGTCTTTCTCTCTCTTTCCTACTATCTCTTATTCTCTCTCTTTTTCTCCCTCACTCCCCTCCTCCTCACTGTCTGGCTCTTTAATCTTTTACCCTGTCCTCTTTCTGCCAACCCCCCCTCCGATATACATACTTTCTATTCTTCTCCCCTCTTTTCACAGCATCTGGAAATGATTAGCAGCGTTGGATTCATGGATGCATCTGTGAACCCTCTGCTACGGTCAGTGTTCCACTGGAATAGAAGCAGTACGGACAAAACACAGAACATGACAGCAAAGTTCTGGACATTCAACATTTCAACTTCACTTTGCTAACTTATAATGCTCTTTGCACTAGTGGAAGCAGTGACATAGCACTGGAATAAACCTTTTGTGTGAAACAGACCTTTGATCACTTTAGCAGGTTTGCTGACGGAAGGCCAACAAAAATGTTTTCCACACAGAGCCTGTACGTGTCTGGCGAGTGAAATGGAGAGTAAAAAGGACACAAAGCCAGAGTTAAAGGAAAGCATCACTTTGCTAACAAAGATTATAAGCTAGAAGAACCAGTTGCTGAATGAAAGGTAATGAGCAACACTTATTAAAACCAACATAAAATAGTTTAAATATCTGTTTTCTATCCGATTAGACCACACCACATGCAGATTCTTACTATATGCTCAACAAAAAAATAAAAAGATTTGGGTACACCAAAAATGCAAAAGCATGTGTTGTATATAGAAGTTGGGGAACCCTGCTCAAAATGCATGTTTTGTTAGACTTAGTTGCTTTTGCATATATATATTTTTTATGTGTAAGTGAATTTGCTGAATAGAACATACTGAAATGGGGCCTAGGATCAAAATAAGAAACATTTTATATATATATTTTTTTCCCAGTGTTAAACATAACAAATATACTCAATATTGCACTGGAATTTAACCAGGGGATTGTATTTCTGACCATTATGATCATTATACAGGAAATAATGGCAGCAACGTATTGCATTAGTCAGTTCTGAGCACCCTTGGATATAAAATTTTTCATCAAGATTGCTGATGATCTAAAAACAACATCTTTACACAATCTATAGACCCTGTCATAGCTTGATGATAACAGTTTACCTTGCTAACTTGATAAATATTTTGTTGTTGCAAAACTTGGCTGCAGTGTTGAGTGTGGGGCAGTTTCCTATAAATCAGATACCCAATATGCCCAGACCACATGAGCCAATTCATGGCAGATATAAAACCAGATGACAGAAAACCCCTATAACCCATAAATATACACTAATAACTAAACAAACGAAATACATTAAGAAATATTTATTATCCAGTAAGAGACTGCGGTGAATAATTACAAGTTTATAAAACATGAAAAATAGAAAAGTGACCAAGGGCCACAATACACATGTGCAATGAATGAATGAATGAATGAATAAATAAATAATTGAATGTATGAATGAAATAATATTTCAAATATAAATGTAAATTTAAAAAGTGTAGGACCGCAATAGAAGAAGCATGACTAATATTCAAAGGTAGGGTGTTCTACAGCCTTGGCACAGAAGCCCCATCATGTAAGCTTTGTGTAAAATGAGACCATGCTATCTAGCATATGCTAGCTCATATTCGCTGTTAGATACATGAGCTTTTTAGGTGGAAGGTTGAAGGTAAAGGCAACAGAAAAGGGTGGCATGAAAGACAGCAGTAAGGAAACAAAAAGCAGGCTCAGTTCAGCTGAGTCTAAAGTGTGTTTTTCACTTGTCAGTCAGCTTGATGTATTTACAGAGTGACAGATCCAGCTGCCTGCTGGCTCAGAGCACAGCTAGAAAGCTTTGCTCAAAACAAATTGCTTGCCTTCTCCACTAAAGCTTGGCAATCGTCTTTATCTTTATTCAGTTGCCTCAGGACAGATGAGCCATGCTGTTTTTCATATTTTCCCAAAAAAAAAAAAAAAAAAAAATTTTAGTGTGATTACTACTTCGAGGTGTATTTAGTGGTACATGCGTGCATACCACATACACGCAGAGCATGGAGACACACTATTGCATGCTCAGCTCCAAAACACATATTCACAAGCACAGCAGGGTGACACCACTTATCGCCCAACTGAGTGTTCTTGATCGGCGGAGTGGCCTTGGCTCTCCACAGGGGAATAAGGGTTTAGGCTATAATTAAACTTTTACTACTTGCAGTTTTATGTGCTGCACACTAAAACATCTCTCTCTGCTTGCAAGAGGGTATTCTCATGCACTTAACAAACACAGGTAACACAATTATCTCTGGGGCCAGACTTAAAAATACAGATAACCATGCTTGACAGTAAGAATGTGTGCATTTCTGCGAGTTCCAAAGGATTTAAATACAACCTCTCCAATCATAGCTGCAGACTGGACTCAAACCCAGGGTCACTATATTTAGCATCTGCTATAGGGTTATAATGCCCAATATTGAGCTATGAAGCAGTAAAAATATGTTCTCTGGAATATCAACCTTGAGTACCATTTAATACCTTTGAGAAGAGATGGGAGGTTCCTAATTAATCGTCCAGTATCAGTACTTGCCCTTACTATGCTCAAAATCAATCAGATCTTCTCAGCAATGTTCCAAAACCTTGTAAAGACTTCCTAGAAGACTTGAGGCTATTACCACAATGAATATTAGGGACCCACTGCTAACTAATAATCTGGAAAGGTATGTTTGATGGAAGGGGCCTTAAATCATTATGAGCAGCAACAAAACACAACAACAAAGACACAATGTGCAAAATTTTTATTATCTTGGTTTCAAATATAACTTCCAATAAACTTGCATAGTCCATAACTTGGCAGGTTAAAGCTGTTTTGGTGGCACACAGAGGGCCAACAACATATTAGGCAGATGGACATAATGTTCTAAATGAGTTTTTGTAGCATTGTTTCTTACTTTTTTTGAAGGTGGATGTGCTGCCTCCCCTGTGGTTTTCATATGCCCCTGTCATGCTTTTGTTCTGGCCCAGGGCCTTCTGAGACATTCTTGAGTCATGCTATTATTGCAAAAACAGTTAATAACTGCTTTATATTATTTTTACTATCAGTTTTAATCAAAACAAATAATTCTAAATTAACAGTCAACAAATCAGATTGTAATGTTTGCCTGATTACATTCTGGACAAAACAGCCTTTTTCCCCACTGGTTCTGCTCTTGTTGGCAACATTAGACAAATTTCCTCTTAATCGGAGTTAGATAAGTCCTGTTGTGATGAGTCAGTTACATAATCTTGAATGTTGCAATGTTTGCACTGCCTACTGTGGTCAGCAAATGTGACGTGGACAAAGAACAGACTGTGAAAGCGTCTTGTTGTCTGCACGTTATAATACTACCAATGTTACACAATAGTCTGCAGCTATTACATCTAAAGAGTCTAAATGTAAAAACAATGATATGAACCAACATCTTCCTTAATGGATGATGCATTTCATTGTAACACTCTACACAACTATTCAACAATAGCCAAAGGCGGGTTATGATTTGTTTTTTAGCCTCAGGGTTACCAATCTTACGATCTCACTTTAAACTAATGTCACAATGGATATAACCAGTCAAATAGCTTAAAACTGCAAAATGAGTGAAAAGAGAGCGTTGCTGTTTTATCACATTAGCTTAATGAATAATAACCCTTATAATGTAAGAAGACTGGGGTTTTAAATGGTTAATAAAGTTTTAGTGTTTTAACAAAGCCACTGTATTTCTAACTTAATGCATTCATTTTCTATTCCAGTGACTTGTCATAATTTATTTTTTGAGATGTACGTACATTCAGTGTTTTGATGCGAAATGCATTATAAAGAAACTCAGTAACTTGGACTGTTTAACAATAGCAGAGAGCGGAAACAGGGGTCATGATATCTACAGTGCAAGTATAGACATTTTCCTTACTGTTAGTGAACCTCAACAGCCAGTGGACCTACACACATATCTAATGTTTATTAAATCAGTAGAGGTATGATTTCTCTTGGAAATATTTTGCCTTAAAATATTTAGAACCACTTCATTAAAAAACTGTACAAATTATTGATTATGTAGAGCATTTAAATGAGGGAATTTCCCTTTAATGTCTTTAGTGGTGAAATAACCCAACTGACTATACATATTCATGGCATTTCATGTCATAATTGCTGCATGCATTTACGACATGAAATGAATTTCATCACCCAACAGTATAGCTATAATTGTAACTTTACCTGGGAAGGCAAATCATTGTTTATTTTTTATGTAAGCTTATATAATAATGAGGGCTAGGAATTTAACGCGTTACTTACAATAATAAATCACAGAAATAAAACGTGTTAACATTTCTAACGCAATTAACGCTTTAAGCACTGCCACAAGTCGGCAGACATGTAGGACTTCAATTCAAGACCAGAAATACGTCATCTTCCGGAGTCCCAAATCACTGCTGCGTGAGCAGCCAGAGTCCAGCTCACAGCACGCGAGGAAGCGTATGAGATTTGGAAGAAATAAATGCCAAAATGGCTAATAAAAGGTTTTCCTGTGTCTTGTGAATGTTTTTTGCAGATTCTGAATATTTGCCTTTTGTAAAAGACAAAAAAACAAAAAAACTCCAGTACAGAATGTTTTGGGATTATGTTTTGAAACCATTAGGGGAAGCAATGACACAGGCTGTGCCGCAGTGTTGGGATTACATCTTAATTCTATGACGGGGTGGTGCAAGCCAACTTCTGGCTTGCCATGTTGCACAAACAGTGTGTCTGACAAGGAGCAAAACAAAGGAAATTAGACATTTGCCTTTAATTTGTGTAAAGATTTCTCTGACAGTCTAATTGCATTCGTCAGTGCTTCTTATTGTTATCTAACCACATCAAGGAGGCCCAAAATGAGACATTTTCCTTTGTTTTCTTCAGACTTCAAAAAACACCCTCTTTAGATGGTTTAATCTGTGATGTCTGGGCTCTTAATCCCCCCTCCCCCCCATTAACTTACCACCCTTTACTGTTCATAAATATTTTTCAACCTGCTCATGTATGACTCAAAAGAAGTGTTAGAAGTGCTTGACATATTGAACTTACTAATGCTTTAATGCTGCTCATGAAACAACTGTGTCCATCATTTTGGAGGATTTCCACTATATTTACACATATACTTACATGTGTATATAATTGTCACCACACATTGTTCCTTTTCTCTTAACTAGTATGATAAAGCATGTTAAAAGACAATGCTAGAGAAGTGAAAAATAGCCTTAGTTAACAAATTGGATCATGATCCATTAGAGCTACTCAACAAAGTATGTAGTTCAGATTTAGATGTGTTGCAAGCCATTTTATCACCAACATTGGTGCTTATATTGTGTTTAGTGTGTGTTTACACATCTGTCAAGATGTAAAAAATTACTAATCATAATAAGCACATGGCACAAAAAATATGACCAAATGAAAATTCAGGGTAAAAGAAAATACACATTCAACACACAACGTACATCATATTGCTAAAATCCAGACAATACAAAGTAAGCAGACTAGCCTTTCTATGCTAACTGACGTAGAATTTTATACCAATCAGGCTTTTTAGTTTCACTTTGATTGTTTTTTTACTGCTTGTTATGACAGCAACATGTACAATATAAATGTTTAGTGACACTTATGACCAGGGTCGGTCTGACCATCTGGCATATCGGGCATTTTTTGTCAGATGGGTTGACATGCTATTTGGGCCGACACAATTTATTTATTTATTTATTTATCTCTCTGACGCGTAGATCTGTGGACCTGCCGCACTGTGGTGGTGCAATCAAATTTTTAAAACCCCACCCCTTTCACTTTCGTCCCTGTGTAATGCATTGGTCAAAAAAGTCAGCACAGGAGTTTTTTTCTGACAACCGACCTATTGGTTCTTTTCTTGACTGACACTGGGCTGGCCAAATCATATCTTTAAACACCTCCCTCTATTGGCTCTGTGCCAAGTGCAGTGTCCAGGGATGAGATGGAGAGAGAAAACATAAAGGGAGATGCAAAGACTGTGAGGGAACAAAAGGACCTCCAGACAGATGCTGCCAAATGTGGCAAAATCACAGACATTTTTGTTGCAGGGCCTTCATGATGATGCTGGCAGTGGTGGCAGTGAATGCAGGTGAAATAAGCTAAAAATATTGTCTGTGTTACAATATACCTTCATGGTTTTAATACTGAACTAAATAGTCTTATTTCAAGTGAGAACATGGTTTTAACCACCATTCATCAACAATGACAGTGAGATAGCAATTCATTATCTATTATTGTTTGTGGGGTGAGTGGAAGGCAAATTTGAGGCATGGTGTAGGCATTTATGAACAATATACAGACCATGCTTTTTAAAATCTATTTCTGTCTCTCTTTCACAAACACACACATATAGAATGCCCTCTCTTTTTTCCCAGATTTCTCTAACAGTCTGATTGCATCTGCCGGTGCTTCTTATTGTCATCTGGCCACCTTAAGGAGACCCAAAATGAGACCTATTCTTTTTTTTCTCCAAACTTCAAAAACATACAGAATACAGATATTCATTAAAATATTTAGCTTTATAATTTTTGACTGGTATTACTATGTTCAATAATACTTTTAATGAATACTACTTCGTTGATATATGACCTCATGGAAGCATAAATTATTGTGTGTAATTGTATGTGGTGGACCATTCTAACCCAAATGGAAGGGCAGTTTTATGTCCCACTCTGCCCTTGCTTGTGACTGATAGTTGGGGCATAGATTTTTTTTGACACAGTGACAGCTTATTACTAACAATTAGATACTAATTAATGTATTAACCATGGCTATAACACAGTATAGGCTTCTAACGTCAGTAATGATATATAAAGTCTGTACTGAATAGCAATAGATCAGCTCCTCCTACTGTGCATACTGTACTGAATACTCTGGCTGTATATGAAATCCAGGCCAATTACTGATGTTTAAAAGCTTTTAATGGCTGATGGTTGCCATTGTCTATATTATAAGATGCAAACACATGACATTTACTCATTAAAAATTGGTGTTTGTTGTTTCTAATTGCATCATGGGTAATTGTTTTGTGTTTGGTATCTAATCCAAATGACTGTAACCATGGCAATAACTGGAGATGCACAGAAATAATATATCTGAACCGAAACTGAAACTGAAAACCAAAACTGAAATGATTATGAAATTGCCAAAAGAATAAATCTCCTACAAAACTATCAAAATATTTATTTAGCATTCAAACAATCCACAATATATTGAAAAAAAAATTAAAAATAATATTTTACTTGACCCCACTCATGAACAGCCCAAAGCAAGATGGTTGAAATAGTATTCAATTATTTATCTTCTGATAAGTGATTTTTAATATTCTGAGCGAAGTGCAAAACAAATTGCATTCAGAAGTGCTTTAAAAATGTTGAAAGATAAAACAACATTATCTGTAGGCCTATAAAAAATACTGTATTAAAACAAAGCCCATATATTAGCTGTCATCTGCATCATCATTGCATCATCACTGTTTCGGCCAAAAGCCAAAACGTTTTTGGTGGCCAAATTTTCTGTGTATCGCTAGGATTAACAATGCTTCCAACTTTAGTTGCCAGCAATGCACATGACTGTTTGTGATGAGTATGTATCTGTTGGTCATAAAGGCATGGTGTCCACACACTTCCTCTGGTATTGTGTCGGACTCTGGGGGTCCATGCTCTTTGATGTCCAGAGAGATGCCCGTTGTCCAGAGTGACTGCCAGGAAACTCCGAACCACGTCTGTCCCAGAGGAGCCTTGCTTGCTGCCGAGCAGAGGGGGCTCTTTTTGATGTTGTGAAGGGGGATACTGGCTGTAATTTCCCCTTTCATCTGCTTTTCTTCCAGGCTCTGATTCATCTCCTCTTTGGCAGGGTTACCAGCCTCTTTGGCAGTTACAAGAAAAAAAAAATAATGTAGCTTTTAAAAATAAGCAGCACCCACGGGAGGACAAGGAAACATGGGAACAATGAAGCCCATTTGAAGAGGCTGAATGAGCATTTTGCAGACTAAAGAAACATGAGGGAGGTCTCTTATTTCCTTATTTCTTTCCTTCACTACCTGAAGGCCATTGTGCAGCAATAACAAATCATGTGTTTCTAGAATTTTACCATTTTTTATGTGTCAAATGTATTGTAATATAAATTATACCATGTTTCTTTACCATGCTTGCATTTGCAGTGCAATATTAGTTATTATTGGCCAGCTGCCTGCTTCTGTTCAGTCCTTAAATCTCACAAAAATTACAGCCCTCCCTGCTAAACCTGAGACAATTTGTCATGCTCCAGATGTTTAAAAAATTTTAATAATAGTTACTTTTTTTTTTTAGGTTACTTATTTTTTAAGTTAAAACATTGTGTCATTTTGCAGTGTCAAATTGTGGGCTTGAATAACTATAAAAGTTAATGTTTACATTACCACATTTGGCAGATGTTCTTATCCAGAGTGACTCACTAAAGACAGATGTTGAATGTAGCATTAGCAGTTGCCCAAAAGCTATCAGTGCAGCAAGGATTGTTCGTCCATGTATGGGACTGATCCCAACTTTAAAGCATGGAGAGCAGAGGTGTTCTCTACTACACTGGACCAACATCAGTGTGAGATAAATTTAACAATAATTCAACTTTTCGCCAAAAGTCTAATTGCTATTAGCAAAAAAATCTAATCCTGCCTGGTTCTCAATAAACACCATCTCAACCGTGGGTTCATTTTCTCAGCAGGGACAGATTATTAGCTTTAGCCGTAGCAGTCTGGTAGTCATTTAATGGAAGTAGATGGGCATCAGTCCTTTCAAAGTAAAAAAAACATGCACAGACAAGTCCTGTGGCTCGTGATGACACATTGATGTCTTAAGACACGAAATAATCGTTTTTTGTGAGAAACTGAACAGTATTTATATAAGGTTTTACCTCTGAAAGACGACCGTCTCGAGCTAGGATACGCAAACGCCGGAATCTCTGTGCTCTGTGTAAACAACGAGTGACGTACTCACGCAACAGATCACTTTCGGCGTTTGCGTAACCTACGCCAAAGCCCATACACAGGGGGCTGGAGACGGTCGTCTTTCAGAGGAAAAAATTATATAAATACTCTTCAGTTTCTCACAAAAAACGATCATATATTTTGCTTAGGCTGGCATTTCACTGTTGGCCACCATTATTAAACTCTGAAAACCTGTTGAAAATCCCTCTCCTTCCGTTACGTGGTCAAAATGGAGTCTGTTGACGTCATTGTTTTTTGGCCATTAGTAGTGCACCATTTGGTGACTTGCAGTGAATTGGTTTTTGCTTGCTTATCAGTGTAACGTAATACGCACTAAAATCAGAAAAGACCAGTGTTGTATTAAGACCATTTCCTTTGCCAAATTAACATGTTTCAAAAGGTGAAGGGAATTATATTTCAACTACATCTAAATTCATGCTTCCCCTCGGCACACCCCCTCAGTGAATACGGACGCAAACAAGTGTTACGTGTTCACCTGCACTAAGCACTGAGCTTTTAACAACCACTCTTATCTAACATATTAAGCTTCATGCTTCAGCACATCTCTGCTTTAATAGCCGAAGAAAAGCCACAGACAGCCGTGTTTGTCTAAGTGTTTGCCTAAAGGTAGAAGTGGGATTAATGGTTTACAGCTCCCTGTTTAAATAAATGACATCTTCTTTAGTAGACAAACACTTTCAGTAGCCAGTGTTCCATAAATGATTTGATATGAGCCAGACAAAAAAAAGATAAAGGAAATAGAAAGAAAACCTCACAGAGCTACACCCCTCTCTGAGGCAGAGACAAAAACGTGTTACTTCCTAACTATGTGATAAGAAATGTTGTGCAATTTATTATAATTAATGCATATAACATATGGGGCACCTCAACTTGCTTTTCAGTCCACTCAATTTGATCAATCTGGGCTTCAGTCTACTGCCCACTTTTGTCAACTGGTTTCTGAGGTGACACCTAAGGATATGTGCTGTATGCAGTTACATGAGACTTCAAAGCCAAACACAGTACAGGGTTAGAAAATTGCATTTATTGATGTTTGAGTGGTGTATGATCAGAAAAAATCTGCTCAGTTGATTCATCATATTTCACCTTTGGATTTGCACCTTTGCTGTCTTTCACACAAACATAAACATAGAATTATGTGCTTTGATATTGTGCATGACAGGATAGGAAAATGCTGCACTTTGTTACTGTACACCCTTTAAAACCAGGGTACCAAAATGAGTAGTTATCATAATTTAATAATCAGGTATTTTTCTATATAGTATTTAAGGTTATGGGCAGTAAGGTGTCATTTTATCGTTACTGCGATAAACTTTATTTAACTGAGCTTTTAGGGTATTTTTTGTTGTTAAAATTTTTACAATATGTGCAATGTATGCATGAAGCTACTACTGCCAGGCAGAATGTGCAAAACTGTGTATTTCATAAAAAAAATTGCAATTTAGTCTGCTTACTTTTTATATTAAATTTATATATTTAAGTACGGTGTATCTTCAGAATGTATATTGAACATTTCTATTTTTTATACTTTAGTTTCTTTTTATTTCATTCTATTCAAATTTTTTTCTCAATTTTGCAATTAATTTAGCATCACTGGTCATCATCAAATCAAAGTAAAAGTAACTAAGAACATGAAACAATAAAACTTAATATTATCATAAGATTAAAAACTGAGGTAATACAAATACATTTAATAATGAGTGAAATGTAAAAAATAAAATAGTCTGAGACCGGTCTCAAGACCATTTCCTGCTTTCTCAGTCTCATCTCGGACTCGACCCTTCAAAGACTCGGTCTCGGACAACAGTAGAAGGAGGAGGACGCGTCATTTCAGAGCGAGTCCTGGAGACCAGGTTATTTTTATTTGTTCATGTTAACAAAAAACTCCAACAATTATCAATTTAAACAATAATAATCCCTCCCTTAATAGTGTAGAGGACTGCTCCTGTAAACAGTTCTAACTCGGCATAGGCGTTCTAGTCCCCATCACTACTGTAAAGAACACTTTAAAAGCTTAAAGAACTTCCACATAATGTAAATTATTGGAGGAACCCTTAAATCGGCCAGATTCAGTGAATGAAACCATTTATTTTGCATGTATTATGGCTCTTTACATGTTTACAAACACTAACACATATATCACTTAATTTTCGTGTAATTTTAATCAGTTACTGCTTGTTGGGTGAAAGTCATTATTAGGTTACACTGAATGCATTGTAAGGTCAGAGAACATTTAGAAGCTACTTCATTGAGTATACACTATACCCCATAGGTTGCCATGTGTTTTACAGTCAGTATGTTCATTTCTGGCACAACTAATGTAGCTAAAATTACAGTGAAATGTAGAATGTAGAACTGAGATAGCTGAGCATTTTGCCCTGTGAAAGGGGTGGTGGAGGAAGGTGGAGGTGAAACATGATAATATTGATTTGCATTATTGTTTCCTACCTGCTCCTCTGTCATGTCCCATTTATGTTGGTGGTTAATCTGATAAATTAGGTCTTAAAAACAGAACATGAAGCACTTACCAATTGTAACTGGATATCACAAAAAACTGATTGAATAATTTTCACTGGCTGATTTCTGAATGTATCCTACCATAATTTACTAATGAAATAAGAGTCATGTTTAAATACAAAGGCTATATTATTAAATAAAAATAAAATAAACATTTTCAGTGTTCCATGTGTGTATCTGATATGGTGGAAGGTGCACACACTTGTTTTGTTTAGTTAGTCAAATAACATCTAAGTACACTAGTCATGCCAAAAGTGTGGACTACATTCTAGGATCTACACTATCAGTGATCTTATACTTTGACATAACTTATTTTTTTACTTTTGGTGAAAATGCATGTGGAAGCTTGGGTTAATGAAGCAAGAAAGGTATCTAGAGATTGTTCTAGGCTTTTCTAATTTCATCATAATACTTTGTTTCCAGGCCAAAAGAGAATCTAACACAAACTACTTGAAAGCAAACTTTGAAGGGGAGGAAGATTTTAATTTATGAGGTGAACTGTACTGCACCCATAAGATGCAGAAGGAGGTCCTTGGGTGGCCTTGTGGTCTGTGGTTCAGGTCAAAGCAGAGGATGAGTTCACAGGTGCACATCCTCTCAATCTGCAGGCTCTGTGGTTTCCAGTGAAGCAAACACACAGCTGCGTCAGCTTCTGCCAGTAAAGGCGAGGCTAGAGAGGGAGGACCGGAGACAGCTGCAGATGTGTGAAGGTGTAGAACGTCTTCTCTTTACGTGTGTTGTTCCACACAACTACTGAGTACATCCTTCATGCGAGTGACGAAGACTGGTTGAGACTGCGGATACTTCCACTAAAACATTAGAAGTTAAAACCATGTGGCTTTTTTTAATGAAATTGAATGTACAAAGTGATTTGGCTGGTTGACCTTTGAACTCTGGTGCACTTGCTCAGGGCTTAGAACTGGGTCTCCAGCTTCCAACTTCTTCTACATCAGTGGTTCTCAACCCCACTGACCACATCATGAGCCTCTTAACGCCCCCCTCTCAGCTGTCATTCTCAACGCCCCCCGATGGTTTTCAAACGCACCCAGGTGGCGGTACCTTCCCCGTAGAGAAACGGTGTTCTACATTGATACATGTATGGTCAACCAATCACATGCATGACATGTTCCTCAGTCTGATTGGCTGGCTACACCAAAGCGAGCAGTCTCATAACAATTGTTAAAAGATGTGAATGGTGGATCAAATAACAACTTTAATTGTTAGGAAATTAGTGAAACAGCATTATGAATCGCATTAGGATTACTTCATGTAGGGTTAGGTAAAGAGTTACATTTAATATGATCTATAGTCAACTTCAATACAAAATCCAGGTTGAACTTAAATGATTATTAGTTGAGGGAGGGGCTGCAGAGGCCCAAACAAAAGATCTCAGCCTACATGTGAACTGAAGTTTCTAGTAAAATTCATGGATTTTTCCCCATTTTTGCTTTTTGGTCCCTGAAATTTAGTAGAAGAAAACTTCAGCCCAGTTTACTTATTTCCTCAATTATTTCCTGATGCTCTGGATCTGCAAAAGTGAGATTTAATATACTAACTCACTTTTGGCACTTAATAATTCTCTAAATAACATAGTTTCTTTATGTTTTAATTACTTATGTTTCACACAGTTTTCCAATTAGCATTGAACACAAAGCACTTTACCTAGATTCAAATATAGTATATTCCTATCCCCACATGCAGATAAATGTTTTTGTTTTTTGCATTGCATCGCTCATCCCAGTGACTGGCTAAGACAGTATGTGCTTCCATTAATTTAAACAAAAACACATATGAGGTCACAATCCCTAAACGAGTGACATTACACTGAAAGCGATAACAACATTTTGGCACATCTACTTCTGTTATGCCGAGAAGGTGACAATGTTACATAGATTGTTACATAAATTAAAAGCCCGTAAGGCAGAAGGACAGAGAAGAAGACCAAACCATTCTTTTCAGTCATTTTAAAATGATAAAGGGCTTTGTCATCTGCTAGAGTGACAGATAACAAGCCGCTCATGTTCAGTGCTTAGTTCGGTGCACGGTCAATGGTGTTTCTTCATGCGTACTACAAATTCAAAGAACAATTCAGGTTGAAAAGCCTGCAACTCACATGCACATGCACTTGGTCAAAGAGAGCCATTGTTGTTCGAACAGTTCTATGGCAGTAAACTTTACCAACATCCTTTTTTTGGAGGGAAGGATGGGCTTAGCTGCATAATCGTTGTGGGTGTGTGAAAGTGTGTTCATCTGGAAAATAAAGAGAAGTTGAGGAGCCACTTTACAAGAGTAAATAGGCTTGCACATGAATACAGGGCACCGGCTGTAAGGCCTGGTCAGTGTGAACAGGTCCAGGGCTGGAAGGGGAGGGGTGGGGGTAGCTGTGTAGCAAAACAAGAGCTGCTTTCTTATCCAATCATGCACAGCGCCATAGTCAATTTCCCAGCATGCCAAGCAGGTCACATGAGAGAGGACCAAGCCTAATGACCAGCATCAAGTGGTGGACAATGTGGGATTACATGGCTGTATCCTTGCATTCAGCCTTGCCATGAGGAGGAAGCACAATAGATGACTATAGTAAGCGCTGTTGGGACTGAACAGGCTGCTCTCAACAAGAGCACAAGCCCACATGTCACATTGTCTTATGATAAACCACAAGTCACAAGCTTCATCTGTGAAAAGAAGAGAGAATAACACAGCTGGTGGATGGGGTGAGGGGTTGATGCAGCATGACACTCTGTGTCTGCATGTGTGTGTAACTGTAGAAGTTAACATGTTGATAATACCACAAATAATGTGATAGACTATTAATTCAACATTTTTTACTGTAACCATTTGAACCATCTAGATTAGTGTATTTTGCTGTGAGAGAGAATCCGTGATATTAGCATTCTCTTTCACACACACAAAAATCAAATATCTTGCGACAGATCCATTCTCAGAATGGCCCTATAAACTTCCATTGGCATGTATGTCTACCTCGGCCAGAGAAATCAAATCAGAATGGTAAAACAAGGCTTTCTGTGCTACTATGCCTCTAATGCTGTTTAAAAATTTGTGAAGCTTAATTTATTCTTGAATGCACTACAGAGTGAGCACACAAGGTCATTCAGAACACAGTGCAATCTAATATACCAGGTTTATCAAATATTACTATATTGTTTTTTGCGCAAAACATGTAGTTAAACTGAATAAAAATGTCTTTTTTTTAAGCAGCAAAACCCCTGTAAGAAACTACATTTCAAGAAGAATCCAGAATATTTATGGAGAACAATGAGATGCTACAAAAAAGGAGCTGGAAGCACTGACTGCATATTCATTATTCACCATATGAGAGCTGTATCCTAACTATCGCAAACGTTCCATTACTATCTCATATCAAAATGAAAGGCAAAGAAACACCTTGGACAGGTTGCCAGTCCATCATAGGGCAGACTCAGCCACACATTCCCACCTAGAGACAATTTGGCATCTCCAATGCAATCAGTGTACAGGTCTTGATACTGTGGGAGGAGTCCAGAGCACCTGGATGAAACCTACACATAGAGCAGGAGAGCATGCAATGTGCCACCACACTGCCCCTGACTGTAAAATGGATTTGATACAAACACTTATTAGTTTTTTTTATGTTTAGGTTAAATTAGTGTGGATATCACATACCTTTATGTATAATGCATTAATTTACATCATGAAAGTAGTAATAAATACATCATGAGGAGCTTCTTTTATACAAGCATACTTGTTCTGACAGTGCAATAGGCAGAGAGACATCTTCAACAAGTCGCCAGTCCATCTCAAATAAGATTAATCACAATTTATTATTGAGTGAATCATGGTTGAAATACTGAATAGAATCAGTACTGCAAGAGTCAAAATCACAGGATAAAGAACTAGTGATATATTGTGTAAATATACCAGTGTCTACCATGATTTGGGTTCTACTCCAGCTCTAATGTTTGAGAATCTTTTAGTCAAAAATAAAAAGGTGAACTGATGTAAGAGGTGTGACCAACAGCAAAGCATCCCAGGTGCTGAACCAACAGAGCGATTATCAATAGTTTAAGTGTGAATTACTAAAATGGAGCAAAAAGTAGATTACTGGAATATACTTGAGTAGAAGTAAAGGTGATATCAATAGAGAATACTTAGAAAAGTACAAATTCATGTAAAACGTTCCTTGAGTACATACACCAGAAAATGTACTAGGTGCAGCCACTCACTGCATCTCTGTTGTTTATACCTAGCGTGAATGACAGGCTGCTAAGTTTCTAGCACTAAACTACATATGTATTTATCATATATGAAAGGTCTCAGTACTGATTGAATTCTGAAATGAGTTACAGCAGCTGGATTAATTTCACTCCCTGGTTCCATCACTGAAATATTACAAGCTTTGTTTTCAGGCTGTCATCAGCATTTTTTCAGTACTGCATGTAGGGTTTGCTTTTCAGGGCTTGGCCAAGTGTACTGCCTCAGAGAAATATACTTTGTGTCATATCCTTTCAGCGGTAACAGGATAGTGAACAGAGAGCTGTGGAGAGGGAAAGTGTATTGTTGCAAATGCCATCAATAAGTCACACTGAAAGCTGGTTTTCAGGTGCGCACACACATACACACAGGTTCATATTCTGATGTTAGTCATTGTGGTATGTTCTAACCTTAATTTATAAACTATGTGAAGTTTTAAAATTGTTTTCCTTTATTTTTGTCATGAAATGTGGGAAAACCTACAAACAGACACACACACAAGAGTCACTTAGAGGGCCCAGAGCCACAGGGGAGCTTCTTTAAGAGACTTATCCTGGCATCCAGTGAGGGTTTTAGGTTGAACATTGCCCCAGGCCCTGCTGATAGGAGAGAGAAGGAGGGAGAGAGGTGGAATAAAAGGGGGAGGGATAGGAAGAAAAGGGAAGTGGAACATGCATATGTGTGAGCCTTCTATGAAACAAGGTGGGGAGTTGTGTTTGTTTTTGAGTGGCATAATGCAGGAGACCTCCTCTCAGTGAGGTTTTTTTTTTCATTATCAGGCCTGTTTTTGGGCCCCTTAAACCATACAACTAACACTGACTCACGTTTAAACAAAAGCTGAGAATATGAGAATCAGCCCAGTTTGTCATCTTAATTTGAAGCTTGTGTTAACTTGCACCATTTGTTCGCTTAACACTCACGCTCGTGAACATGCAGCTGCGGAAATATATTTATGCATTCATTGTCGGTTTACTCTAAATCAGATCGGACCAGTTAGGCCAAAGATATTGTTTAAGAGAGTTCTGATTTCATTTGAATGATTTGAGTGTTGTGGGTGCCCCTATTTGCATTTGGTTTGTTTTTGGTTGCTAAGTTGGAAACAGGTTTCATGCTGCTAAATATGGAGCCTCTGATTGGAATGGCCTTCACTGAGTATATCATTGTTTTATATTGTATTCCTTATAACAGGTATATACACACACACACACACACACACACACAAACAGACACACACAAATTATAACGAAGTGTGACACAGTACAGTGGAATTCTAAAACAAGACAAGCACCAGAGTTTATTTTTATTTTTAAAATTTCTGAAAAGTGCAATTTCACAAGGTTACCTAGATGGACCTGACATGAAGTGAATTATTTTGCTACTGGATGCAAAATGCCTACTCACTTTCTTGATTTCCTTTCAAGGCATTTTAGTCATACTCATATAGCATTACTCAGAATTAATGATGGCTGATCGACATTTTTCCAACTCCAGTCAGATTCTGATACACGACTGCCGATACCGATACAGATTCAGATATAATATATAAATCATCTTTAGTATTAGCATTAATTGTGTTGAAATTGGGCTTCCAAATTCATTTATGGCACACATCAGAAAGAGGTAGCAGCAACATCTGTAATATTTAGTAAATATCAAAAACACAACAGTCTTGGCTGAATCATCTAAATCTAGTTCACATATTATGTACATTCTAGCAGCACCAACTGTGTAGAAAATGAGGTGCAATCCTAATAAGTGTAAAATAACATGAAATCGGAGACAACACAGGGTAGAGTGTAATCTCACCACTTCAGGTGGAGTGAAGGCTGTGTGGCGAGACGCCCAACTTTAGTCTATTTGTGTCTTGAGAGAATCATCTAAATCAATGGTTCTCAACCTTTTCAGTGTTAACGCCCATCTTTCACAGCATGCTACCAAGGCCCATCTGGCCACATCAGATGGTATTAAATAACTATTTGTGGAACAATGGCCTGTCTCAATTTAAGATTTGCGGCCCAATCAAAAGCCTTCGTGGCCCATCAGTGGTCCCCATCCCAGTGATTGAGAAACCCGGATCTAAATAGTGCAACTACTGTGTAAATTTTAGAAACAACTACTGTGAAAAAAATAAAGTGCAAAACGAATACATTTTAAATAACATGAATTAAGAGACACGACATAGGCTGGGTGTTATCTCACCAGAGAGATAGAAAGAGGGGGAGAGGGCAAAAACAGCCAACAAAACATGGCTATATATAATCATTGGATTGGGCCCACCTCTACTCAGCATAATAACTTTGATGTTCAAAATTCTGCATAATTTGCATAGTTTTGGGGTTTTGTTTTATTTTAAGTAAATTTCTCAAGTGAAATAATCTCACTATATAGGTAATGGGATTGTGCGGGACACGGCAGCATGGGAAAATGGTCTAATGTGTTGGATTTAGGATCTACTGTATTCTCTTTGGCGGTGAATCCCACTGTTGCCAGCTTGAATTTTAGGAGCAGCTGTAGGCCTAGTGATTAGGGTGCTTGCCTCAGCAATCCTGTTTGTGGGTTCAAATATCTTTGATCAAGTCCGAGGCAACTTTGAGCAATGCACCATCCCCAGGCACAGTGTTCCTGACTACCTGCTGCTTCGCTGGGCAAGTGGGTTAAATGCAAAGCTATATTTTGTACTTCATTACAAATTGGTGACTTTACAGCTTTTTGCATTTATTAGGCATATTTATTGTAACAAGCAAACGCATATGTTTTACGTCTGTGCTGCCTCTGCCATGCCTGTAGCAAGAACCTTGGTTTGAGTTTTGAGGAGTCTTTGTCATGCCCCTCTGTCTCCACATGCTGGTTTGTTTAGGTTTGGTGTGGTGATTGGCAACACACCTGCAGCACATGAGTCCCTTTGCTCTCTTCAGCAGTACTGTCCCATCAGTTGGCTGGTGGAAACACTGGTTGCAGCACATAGAAGAGCAGCTGTTCCGGTATTCGTCAAGGCTCCCTGAGAAGAGCCTGTATGCTTCGAGTCCTGCCCGGTTGAGGCGTGAGGGCTTAAAGGTTGTGTCTGGCAGCGACCAAAACCAAGAGAGAGTAGAGAGTAGGACAAGCCCGACGCTGTGGTTAAAATCTCTTTCTGTTCTGTAGTGCAGCTCTACAGTTTTCCATTAAAATCCCAGTGTTCTTGGTATTCCTTGCATCTGCATCTTCCTTCCCTGTGGCAGACATGACAAAATGTCAATGCATAAGATGATCTTATAATAAGTTTCAAATTGTTTAACTTGAGACACATTCGATATGTGGACTTTTACTTGCTACAATACCATTTTTGCTGTGTCCTCATTATGAGATCACACCTGACCAAGGAAAACTATTAATCTACACTTGATCACTTAGCCTCTAGGGACAAGAGAATTTTGCTGTGACATTTCTTGATAAAACTGTGTCTTTTACTGAACACCATTGTTGAAGTGCGGTTATATATGCGAGCATGGAGACTGAAAAACAGCAAAAGATTTCTATCTATCTGGCCTTATCTACAGGTATGAATTTTAGTTTTGGCCTAAGATATGGGCTTCAAATAAAAGTGGTGAGGAGAAGCATGAAGTAACTTCATAGACAAGTATGTGTGTGTGTGTGTGTGTGTGTGTGTGTGTAGAGTGTAGTAAAGACTATGATGAAGCTGTGGAATCAGCAAGAATGATAACATCATGCCTGGCTAACATCGCTATAGCTCAAACCGCCTTTACCAAACTCTCTAGAGCTTCACCCCACTCTGTTGGAAAACGCTTCATATAACTCAGCCATTCAGCCTATTCTAGCCTACTGCTAGTGGTCAGATCTGGGTTCAGCACATACATGCCTGTGTGATTTTCGAGTAATTGCACTTTGACAGCAGACTAATGAAAACCATTCACCTTCTTTCACTCTCTTCCCCTCCCTCACTCTCCCATTCTCTCTCTTTGTCTAATCGTGGAAAGATGCACAATGGAAAAAGTGTCAGCACGCGGGGCCATACGTGATTCATGGCTGGGAGTCTTTGGGGACTGTTTGGAGAGGCTGTACCATCAAAATATGGCAATTGGTGTCACACCTAACACGTGTTCCACAAGACCACAAGACAGCTCTGGAGACTGACGAGATCCAGGACAGGTACTGGCAGAAAGACTGGAGAGTGTTGTGTATGAACATGGGTGGAATGGGTGATGGAGAGAGATAGTGAGAACATGTGTGCCTGCACATGCACATACGCACATCCTCACATCCACACCCACATCTAAACCGAAATCATACATACATACATACTCATAAACTCTCAACAAAAAGAGTTATAATGCCAAAAAATACTTCGTATACTACTTTTGGTCCTTCATGAAAGGACGACATGTGACTATTTCTGAATCATAGAGATAAACTATTTAACCATGCAAACTGTCACCCAAAATGTTTCCAAAATACATCTCCCAAAATATTCTCAACATGCTCAAAGTGCATTAATCTCTTCATTAAAGCGGACAGACTTAAAGGTTTAAAGCAGCATTTCTCAAACTATGGAGCCTCGGTTCTGCAGCAATCAAAATTCGGTCAGATCCAGGTGTGATCTCAGCGCTGCTATCATTGTGCTGAGATCACTATGGGCTCTATGACAGCCATGGAAAAAAGAACAGAAACAGGTTGAACTTAGAACACAAGCTCCGAGCAGCTCTTTCAGCATGCCGGCCTCGTTTAGACCAGTTAGTGGCAAGAAAGGATGCACAACTATCACAGTAAAATGATGATATAATGTGATTTTAAAAAAATTTATAAAATAAAAATGTGAAAAAATTTCTTGGTGCTTATATATAGGTATAATAATAATTACAATAATATATTATAGGACAAATAAGTTTGAGAAACGCTGGTTTAAAGCACACCATTATTTACTGTAAGCAAAAAAAACGGCAAAACATCAGTGTATTGTTATATGAACAGCCTTTTTAGACAACAGAACCACCTCAGGACTAGGACTGCTGAACTGGCATCAGTTCTTGTGGCACCAGCTAACAAAAGTACAGAGGTGTCTAGTAAAAGATGAGTCCTCTCCAGCCATGATATGGTTGGATCCATGACGTTTTGCTATTTTTTACTAATAAACAATACTGAGTATTAGTAATATTAATAGTAGTAGTACTGTATACTAAATACTTTACCCTAAACTGTCTGCCACCTTTATGGAAATCTGTTGTTTGTGCCAAGAGAGCTCAACGTGCTGCAACTTCAAAAAACACATGCAAACAGAAAAAAAAAACAACAAATTAAGAAAACGTCTCCATTAGTTTAACAACACAGGCGCTGCATATACGGAATCGCGCTGCAAATTCTCACAACACAACCAAACACAGAAACGCGCAGCAAACACACAAACGCACAGCAAACACACGAACATGCAACAAACACACAAACGCGCAGCAAACACACAAACGCGCAGCAAACACACGAACATGCAACAAACAAATGAATGCGCTGCAAATACACAAACGTGCTGCAAATTCTCACAACACAAGCAAACACACAAACGCGCAGCAAACACACAAATGCGCAACAAACAAATGACTGCGCTGCAAATTGCAGGGACCACAACGGAAATGTATCAGGGGGACCCCAAAAAATGACAAACCGAGCAGAGGTGTTGTTAACATCCTGGTGATACCATTAATTGGTCTATTGGACATTATTAGACTGATCGGATGAATTACACACTTAACTGTGAGACATTTTAATGCAATGTATATATCAGGTCCCTGATGGGTTCGCCACTTTTTGAGGTCCCCCTGAAACATTTCTGTTGTGGTCCCTGCTATTTTAGTTTGTGTTTTTGTTGCGTGTTCGCGTTTGTGTATTTGCAATGTTTTTGTGTAATTGCAGCATGTTTGTGTATTTGTAGTGCGTTTGTGTATTTGCTGCATGTTTGTGTATTTGCTGCGTGTTTGTGTATTTGCTGCATGTTTGTGTATTTGCAGCTGCGTTTGTGTATTTGCAGCATGTTTGTGTATTTGCTATGCGTTTGTGTATTTGCAGTGCGTTTGTGTATTTGCTCCGTGTTTGTGTATTTGCTGCGCGTTTGTGTATTTGCTGCGTGTTTGTGTATTTGCAGCTGCGTTTGTGTATTTGCAGCATGTTTGTGTATTTGCTACGCGTTTGTGTATTTGCAGTGCGTTTGTGTATTTGCTCCGTGTTTGTGTATTTGCTGCGCGTTTGTGTATTTGCTGCGTGTTTGTGTATTTGCAGCGCGTTTGTGTATTTGCAGTGCGTTTGTGTATTTGCTGCGTGTTTGTGTATTTGCAGCATGTTTGTGTATTTGCTGCGTGTTTGTGTATTTGCAGTGCGTTTGTGTATTTGCTCCGTGTTTGTGTATTTGCAATGTTTTTGTGTAATTGCAGCATGTTTGTGTATTTGCAGTGCGTTTGTGTATTTGCTGCGTGTTTGTGTATTTGCTGCGTGTTTGTGCATTTGCAGTGCGTTTGTGTATTTGCTCCGTGTTTGTGTATTTGCTACGCGTTTGTGTATTTGCAGTGCGTTTGTGTATTTGCTCCGTGTTTGTGTATTTGCAGTGTGTTTGTGTATTTGCTGCGTGTTTGTGTATTTGCTACGCGTTTGTGTATTTGCAGCGCATTTGTGTATTTGCTGCATGTTTGTGTATTTGCAGTGCGTTTGTGTATTTGCTGCGTGTTTGTGTATTTGCTGCGTGTTTGTGTATTTGCTACGCGTTTGTGTATTTGCAGCGCGTT
>JBBKCR010000001.1:33761866-33772863 GCA_037577295.1 Ladigesia roloffi
GGGGAAAATTCAGTAGTTTTACCCCTTAATTAGCCTTAATCTGTGCACTTTTCCACTTAATTTTCCTTACTTTCTTGAAAATTAAGGTAAAAATTAAGGTTATATTAAGGGGTAAAATTAGGGGGTTTGGTTTCGTAGTGCACGTGCAGTCCAGTTTCTCTGTAGTGCCACCACAAGACAGTGCTGTCTGCATTAGTAACCTCCAACATAATAACATACAGAAAATAAAACATACACACACACATACACAGAAAAAGCTCCAAGACCCCATGGAGTTAATAGTCTGCTGGATTTGGAAGTCCCAAGGTCTAGTTCAGCTCTAAACACTGGTTACTTCATTTCCTCCATAATGAGAGTAATAAGCAGGCAGCTATGTTGACTGACTCTGACCTGCTCACACACACACACACACACACACACACACACACACACACACACACACACACACACACACATGCACATGTACACATATTCCCAGAGGAAAGCTGAAGCAGAGGATAAATAACTAACCTACAGGAGTATAATTACAGGAGTAAACCATGTTCATTGACGTTATTGTAAATTAAGTCAGGAGAATTGCAATGTTGCGTGAAACCTTATCATTCCTAAATTCAATAACTCCCATAAAAACAGCATGTAAACAGTTCCATCATAAAATCACAAAACGGTGAACTTCATGATTTCTTACACACAGAAATCTTTAAGAGAACTTTGGCCTGAAAATGTTCGAGTAGTCAAGAAGTATACCAAGGGCATTGTCAGGTCCGAAAATAGATTTTTTTAGATTTATTTTAAAGTGATCAACATAATTTTCATAAGCCATGTTTAGCTTCACTGGTCATTTTGGATGGTGCAGATATTGAGAGCAATCCCCCCATAATAATGAAAGCAATAAGTCAGTCAATATCAACACGTTGTAAAATTCCCTTACTGTATGTGCACATGTCTTTTTGTTTAGCTTATGTTGCAAATGTGTAGATGTGTGTGTGTGTGTGTGTGTGTGCGTGTGTGTGTGTGTGTGTGTGTGTGTGTGTGTGTGTGTGATACATCAGCACTAGGTCATACAGGTCAGTGTGGTAAAAGCTGGCAAATGTCCAGCTATATTTGACCCACACGCAGATGCCACTGGCTCTTAGAGGACTTGAGTCATTTCAGTCTGGACCTTTAGAAGCAGGTGCAGCAGATTAGCGGACAGGTCTCAACACGTCAGGAAACAGATTGTTATTGTGTGTCTATGTCTCCTTTTCCACTCCCTCTCTTTCACCCTGTACCCCCCCCCCCCACCCCCACCCTTTTCCTCCCTCCCTCTCCAGCCTGAGGTGGACTGAAACTTGAGCTTGCTCACTGGGATAATTCTGCTCATTGTGTTAAAGTCTCTTGAAAGAAAATAGCTGGGATGTGTGTATGCGTATGAACGAATGTGCATATGTATGTGTGTGTGTATGTGTGTGTGTATTTAACTCAGTCTACTGCCTAATGTAAAGAGTAGTATAAGCTTACATGTGCAATGACAGATTAAACAATATCTTAGAGAGAGAGTGAGAGAGGGGGGGGGAGAGAGAGAGAGGGAGAGAGAGAGAGAGAGCGAGGGAGAGAAATGAAGCAAGAAAGCAAGAATAAAAAAAAAGAAAGCCAGAAAAATAGAAAAGACTAAATGAAAGATAGAGGCAAGGAGAGAGAAAGAATGAGAAAGAGAAAGACAGAGTGATACAGAATGGGCAAGAGAGATAGAATAATAGGGGGAGGCGAAAAGTGACTGAGAGAGAGGGGTGAATAAGAAGAGAATCAGACTGAGGAAGGCAGAGTGTGAGGGGAGACAGAAGAGAGAGAGGGAGAGAGTGACAGAGCAAGAGAATAGTATGCAGGGAGTAAGTTACAGATATTTAGAGAGAGACATGTGACTATTCATTCAACCAAAATAGTTTTAATTATGTTTATTGTAAATATAAATAAATATGATTGCATAAAAATGATAGAACATAAGCAGGTATTGTACAGTGCTTTCTTAGGTACAACATTTATTGATATGGACTGTAGGGTTTTGAAAGAAAGAGAGTACATTTCTCCTCTAGATAGTCTCAGACAGAAGGAGAGAGGGAAAAAACATGCAGATAGATAGAGAGAGAGATAGAGAGAGAGAGAGAGAGACAGTCAGGAAGAGAGATGGAGAGAGAGGGGTGGAGAGAGAGAATGAGAACAGGTCATTATGTGCTCTCTTCCAGCAGACATGTAGAGGTAAAAACAGATTTACATGCTTCATACTAGTGCCACATCTGCATATTTAAATATATGGGATTGGTTACATTTCTTTTCGCTTTAAATCCTGTTGTTCCATTCATTGTCTCTTCAAAAAGTTTATTTTCTTCAGAGGTTTGCTTGTCTGTTCAGATAATTAATGGCCGATATTGTACTTTGGCCTGTAAATAACAGATATGTGAATGGAAAGCTTCGCCCAACCTGTGCTACCATGTTTTTAATTGAACTTCTGCTCTGTTCCTGTAGTGTCACATTCCAGCAGAGTTTAGTTCCAAACATAATTTGGAGAAGCCAGTCCAGATAAACAGGATCTTCAGGAGCATCAAATGTGTGTTACAAGTGTGTTTATTAATATCAGTGCAAGGATTGGGTTTGCTGTATGTTTAGAAAAAGCCTGGAGAGGTCGCGAGTCCATCACAGGACACACACACACACACACATAACCTGGGGCAGTGTAGCACCTGAGGGAATCAAGCCCACCACATTCTTGCTGTGAGGTAACAGCCACACCACCATGCCACTCTAAATGTATAACTGTGAAGTAATGGGAGGTTATAGCCACACTTTGTGCAGTATAGAGCAAACAGCAAAGACAGCTGCCCACTTACCCCACACGAAGTCCAGTTGTTGATCAAAATAAACAAAAGTATAATTAAAAATTCAGTGCAACATGCAATATTTTGATTCAGTTTTATGTATAGCTTCATTTATGGATACCTTCAGAGAGAAAGAGAGACAGAATCATTCATATTCTCCCTGCCACGAATCGGCAGTTATTCTAAAGAGAGAGTAAGAGAAAAATATAGGTCTCATCAGACCTGATGCGCAACATTAACAAAACAGGTTTGAGTTTCTCAACTCAACTTAAAGGGCCCTGTCTTTGAACACTTTGACCCCTATCTATGACACAGTTTCAAAATGGTTTCATATCAGCAGTGGCATGGGCTTCTTCTAACCAGACCACTATAGATGAGATTCAGCCTGCAAGAGTGTGGCTCTCAATGCAAAACACACCAGAGGCACCTGTGCTACACAAGCCACAACTTTGCCACATGTAAAGAAAAGCAAACAACTTTCAATTAGGTGGCTGAATGTCATCTTCTCCAATAGACTCGCCTACTACACTGCAATGAACAGTCATTATTGTCAGTATATATTCAGTCGTCTCTTGACTGTGTGAAATGGCAGTATCACACACACACTGTCATGTTTCTGTGATTGATGAAAGCCCATTCCCTTCTTTACTGTTTTCAGCAGCAATACAATGATTGACTTTTCAAAACATAATAATTGGTGGTTAGGCTGGGTGGTTAGGGTGTTCGCCCTAGGATCAGAATGTTGTGGGTTTGATTGCCTGGACAGCTAGTGGCACCTCTGTGGTACCCTTCAGCAAGGTATCGTCCCCACACACTCTTCCTTGGGTGCTCTGTTCCTGACTTCCCACTGCTTCGCTTGGTGAATTATTAAATATGTTAGTACTGTGGCTGACTTTCATGGGTAGTGGTGGCCAAGTGGGTAGGACACTTGTCTCTGGACCATGAGGTCCTGGGTTTGAATCCTACCATAAGCATACCACCACTGTGTCCCTGAGCAAGACTCTCAATCCTAAGTTGCCCTAGGGGTACTGCCCCCTGTAGTTGAGGAACGGAAGTCCCTTTTAGACAAAAGCATTGCCTAAATTCCATAAATGTATAACTACACTTTTAATAAAATTAAATAACTCATTGTTTTTTTAAGTCAACAGATTAGAAAAGTAAATCATTCTTTTGGGATTCCAAGACCATATTTCAAGAAAATAACTATTTCCAAACAAGGTGAAGAAAAATGAGTCAGTACTCAGATCCTTGCAGGGATGGTCTTTCATATAACGGTTAAACATTTGTTGGGAAACATTTTGTATGTTGTTAGGTCTAAGCACCCCACACACACACACACCCAACCCCAAAAACGTACTTCATTTCAATAACATGATGAGAAACCTCTGAATGTTAGACACAGGTTTTTTACATGGTGCACACCTCCATTAGCCCTGCTCCCAGGCAACTTCATTAGAAACCCTTTACAGTCCCATTATAATTGCAATTTTAGACTACAGTCCAGGTCATCCGTTCTGTGCCAGTGCAGTTGAGTTATTTACCTGCTCAGTTATGCTACATTGAACTAATTAGCAGATACCAGTTAGGTGTGTTAAAGCAGATGAGAAATGAATCTTGTTCTTGTCCATCCATTGTTCTGCACAGTTTGCCAGCTACCCTGTACTCCATACACCAGTGATCAGTGTCAGACCACAAAACCGCTTTTGGATGGATATTTGCAGGTGGTGGACCACCCAGCAGTGCACAGTGACGTGTTAAACCCCAGCTGTGCCTGATACACTCATACCAGTACTACAAACACAAGGATGCCACCTATGCTGCACTGCTGAGAATGGTCTGCCTGAATATAATCTAGCCAGCCGTGGTCCTGTGGTCAGAAACTACCGTCTGTGCACCCAGCAGGTAAGCGGAGCTCATGAAGTAACCAGTGAGCGCACGTACAAGCAGGGGAGTGAAGTTTGAGCACAATTCTTCATGGAAGAAGGCTGGCAAAACGTCCTGTCTCGCTCTGCCCCCTACTGGCCAGGCTGTGTTACTGCTTATGAAGTAACTGCTTTAGATAATGAAGGCAACCTTTTGTTGTTCTTTTATTTCTCAGAGATAGCAACACCTATTAAATAAAAAGTACCGGCAAAGCCAAACCCTTCGAGAGCCTGGGAAAATTAGACAACATTTTGATATGAAACTAGCGTGGTGTGTGATAGAGAAACGAAAGCGAGTGATTGTCACGGCAGGCGGCTGACCGCAGGTCAGTGCTCTGTCTGCTGTCTCTGTCTCCTCAGACTGACTGGTACACGGGTGTCTAGACACAGACCTGCAGCGCCTTCCGAGCATTGTTTGCTGGTATTTGAGCACGAGGAAAAACAGGAAACCTATCGCGCGCGCACACACACACGCACAGAAACAGGGTTCAATAAACAGAATAGGGAAAACATTCTCTCTCTCTTTCACATACATACATACCTTTTGACACACATGTAGAACACTGGGATCAGACATGATACGGTTGTATGCCTCTCTCACTCGCTTATACTGGCAAACGATCAGATATATTATAGTGCTGTCTGATTAAGTGTCAGACCTCAGTATCTTCAGTACTCTTGTTTGTGTAGAAAGTTTCAAACAATCTGAAATTCAAAATAATTGATCGCTAGTGAATAAGGGGATAAAATATGCTGTTTAATTCCTTAGCACCTGATGTAGAGTCTTGGGAAGTACAAAACAGTCTTTTTGTAAAGAGATCAAATTATCTCTGAAAATATCAGATTCTGTGAACTGCATAACATTGTTACTAGATGATCTAGTGGTGGAAATCTCTTCAGTTCAACCATCTTTGTTATGATGATTTGTCATGTAATTTGTAAACTGTACCAAATTGCATTTCTTACCAAACTACCAAAAAAATGTTTGGTATAGCCCATACACTTATAACAAAAGTGAGTTTTGCATAATATGTTCCCTTTAACACAAACAGCAACCTTGTTATGACTGATTAAATGGCTAATTAGTTTGATTAGGTGTGTTGAGAGCAGTGAAAACACTCAGATGTGCAGATCACTGTGCCTCCAGGACCAGAAGACTAAAATAAACATTCTTTTGGAATACGTAAGTACAAAATGTGCTGAACCACCACCCTCCAGGACCGGATTTGTCCTACAATGGATTGGATTAGAATCAAAATGTGTTTCTCTTTCAAACTGCATTTTTGTGTATATCTAGACCAGTGTTTCCCAACCCTTGTCCTGGAGGCCCATTTTGGCACTTTACCTGATTTAAAGGGAATGTATTATGCAAAACTCATTTTTATAATTCCATTTGGCTCTCTAATGCTCCTATAAACACACCAAGTGTGTAAAAAACATCAGTTTTCTGTGAATCAATTGAAAAATTTTGGTGTAAAAAATCATATGCTTCCATGAGCCGTTTGGACAGCTCCCCTATTGTGATGTCAGAATAGGAAAATTAGCATCAAACCACCCCTCATCTCCCCCTCTCACTAGATTAGTTGAAGATCTGCGATTTTTGTCTGCTGGTTTTAGGAGCATGTGTAGGCAAACAGGGAAAAGCTTGGCACACATGAAGAGTTTTGTTCATCTTGCTCTGGGTCAGGGTTGAACATATAGGGCCGGAAAGCACCTGGTTTCATGTATGTTAAACCCAAGCATGGCCAGCAACAGCTTAGTGCATGAAAGTGACAGAGCCCGTAAATGGCGCATTTTGAAAGGGATAAAAACCTGTGAAGAACAAAGCTGGTAAGATCTCTTTATGTGAGAGTGATTTTATGCAAAAAAATGTTTGGTATAGCCCATACACTTATAACAAAAGTGAGTTTTGCATAATATGTTCCCTTTAACACAAACAGCAACCTTGTTATGACTGATTAAATGGCTAATTAGTTTGATTAGGTGTGTTGAGAGCAGTGAAAACACTCAGATGTGCAGATCACTGTGCCTCCAGGACCAGAAGACTAAAATAAACATTCTTTTGGAATACATAAGTACAAAATGTGCTGAACCACCACCCTCCAGGACCGGATTTGCCCTACTATGGATTGGATTAGAATCAAAATGTGTTTCTCTTCTCATCTGAAGCTGTTTGAAGACATTTCATCAGTATTTTAAAGCACATTATAGGTGTAGCGAAGCAAAAAATTTAAATGGTAATGGGGCTGATGCTCTTACATCAGAGCCATTTACAGTCATTAGTTATAGGGACAGTGTTCCTGGAGAAAATGAGGTATAAGTGTCTTCCTCAAGAAAACAGTGGTAAAAAGTGGGAGATCGAACCTGCAACATTGTGGTTAGAGGGTTCACATGGAAATGCTTCTTTAGGGCTGGGTGACAGTGTTAGGTGCTGGTGCTCATGTTCCTTGTTGCATATGATCAAAGACCAGCAGAGGGAGAACTTTCACTAGAATGTGAGCTCACAACATCCACCTTCATGACCACAATAAAGGAGATTGTTGACTTAAATGATTCAGTTCCTTTAATAATAATTAGATATTTCTGTAAGTGTGCAGACCCTACTAGATCTATTGGCAGAATATTATTTATCTTTCTAATATTTTGCTTTTTTAGGTATTCCTTTTTCAAAATTTGGGTTCTTATATGATAGCCTGCAGATACATATTCGGAGAAGAGACAACACCACTCCACCACTGGGTATCAGGAAAGGCTGGATGGGATACACAAAGTAGAAAAATCTAATTAAACTCTAAAAAAATCTAGTCTGAGTGGTCTTGCTGTGGCTTTCTTCTTGAGGGGTTGTGTGTTTAAGTACTTTGAGTATGAACTACTAATATATGCTCATCTTTGTAAAGTGTACTGATTGTCTATTCAGCAAATTGTCTATTTTAAAGAAAATTGGTTTTTAGGCTTTCAATTTTAGTATTGCATGTTAGAAAAAAGTGTCATTCTTTCATGTACATTGTTGTACAATATATACATTCTGCTTTGATGTCTTTGAAATAGAACTAGAAAGTAATGTGTAGCAGCTGGAACTGAACATTTCCCAATCTGAGGTGTTAAAATTTGCAAATATATTGAGATGCCAGTTTCTCTTGGTTTTTGGAACAACGTGATTACATGGACCATAAGAATGTTTTCCTGCAGGATCAGCTTCTGTCATTCTTTACAGATTAAAGTGTGTAGTTGGTAATTTGAATTAAATAAAATACATAAGCTTAAAACGAAATCAAATCAGCATATAGTGCCTTAATCTTTCTATAACAACCTGCTTAAAGCAGATTTCTAGATTTTGCATTTGTTTAAAGGCAGTCAGGTGTAAAAGTCTGAACACACTGGTCAAATTACATGTTGTTACTTTTGATTTTGATGCAAATATGGCAATTTATTTGCTAATATTAGTGCACATTTTCCTTTTTTTTTTTAAGGAATATTAAACCATGATATATAAAATGTATATGTTTTGCAAAGACATGTGATTATTGTCAAATTAATGGTAAAGTTCTCAGTGAAGACTTTCACCTAGGAAATCAACAAAACATTTGACCAGATGTGTCCTGGCTTTTGCATGAAAGAACAGCCCTGGCCCACAGTTCCCATTTTGGTGCATTCCTGCCAAGAGCAAATTATGTTTTGAAAGGGAAAAACAAAAAACATGCACACACAAGCTAAAATGCGAGTGTGAGGTTGGACAAGAGCCAATTTCACATACTTCTCTTCCAGTCCTGTCCATCTTAACCCCAGAATATAACACAAGGGCGCATTTAAAACCCTTGAGCACTGGCCGCCATGGCCCCGGCAAAGGTGGTAATTTCACTTTTAAGTTTGAGCTGGTGACACTGTAATTACGGTGGTGGGATTTACCGCCCTCTGAAATGGAGAAGATTGACATTCCAGAAGCAGATGTAAGCATGGCTGTAAATACTGCAGCCTTACCTGAGGGCGATTCCCCCTCCGCACCAAGGTCTACAAAACTGACCTCATGGTGCTCACTACATTGATTGCTCACGCAAGCCAAAGGCTTAACGTCAGGGGCAGGTGTGGTAGTACGGTTTGGGGGCACAATAGTTCCAGTTCATTGTATTTATCTTTGCCACCGTTGCAAAGATTTACAGATTAAGCTTTGGAGAGGGATGTGCAGGGCTCCGTTTGCACAGGCTAAGGGAAATATGCAAACAAGTCATTTGCCATTCTTCCTCAAGGTTCGCAAACAGGCAACTTACAAACTTACAGTCATCGGTCCATAAAACAGCCCACAACTTACTGCCACCTTCTCACATTGGAATGCTGGGAAGAAACACCTGTGGATTGTTTTCACATCTGAAGCAAGAGAATTTCTCCTCTCACTCTCTCAAATTGCAGTCAGAGAAGATTGCAGATCGCAGATTCTCATGTTCTTTGCCTATTTATGTTGACTTTCACCCATGAAAGGATGCCAACAAAAACCCAAACCATTTCAGGTCCTGGCTAAACTATAAACCTGGGAAAAAATATAAAAACGCCTGTTTTCATTAAAAAATTTACATCTGACACATGTAAAAAACATTAATTGTTTTATTTAAAGCTTGTAACAAACATATTAATGTATATTTGAGGTTGTAGGCAGTATTTCTAGAGTTTCTAGGCCATCCTGGTCATTACTTTTTCTATGCAACACTGTGAAACATCTAGGATTTAAGGACATGTGTCAGCATTAAGGTACTCATAATTAAAACGTCCATTTAAGAAATCTCTTGCAAGGAAATGTTTACTAGAAAACATGTTTGCAAAAAGACCCTTAACATTATCACTTTTAATTCCACACAGGTCTTCAGTGATCACTCACCAACTGAACGCTGCTTCTCTAACAGGAAAAAACAGCTCTCCGTTGCCATAGATAATAGTGATTTATGTATTGTATGTTTCACTGATACCTGGCACAGTGTACGTGAATAGCCGCAGAAGTCCTAGGCCCAGTTTTAGGACTCTGTGTTGATAAACTCACTGAACCTTAGCTTGATTTATGCCTGGAGGTTTGACTTTCAAGGCATAGAGACCGCTGGGGTGCTCAGTGTCTGGAGATTTACTGTGTTCTTGTAGAGGTCTTTCTCCTAATTCTGTCTTTCACCTTCCCAACCCAACAGACAGTTACATTCAATCAGCTTAAGGGAGACTTACACAAGTGCGACCTGACCCTGAGCATATAACACAGGGTCTAGAGAGTCATTACGAAGGTCTAAGAAAATGCTTACCTTTGAATTGACCCCATATACCATGGAATGGTTTAGGAAACATATTTGTTATAAACTTGGTGTGCGCAGGAGGCGGTTTCACGGAGATAAAAAGACTGCTGGTCATGTGACGGGCTGTGTCCGGCTCTGTCCATGAAGCAGCAGAAGCTAATATTTAGCAGAACCAGCCAGTTTTTTTCCAAGCAAATGGCTGAGAGAATTAAGTTGTTTGAATGATTTCCTAACCTCCTCAAGCTCTCCAGCTGAGATAAGCCTAGTACATGTGCTATTTGAGCTAGATGTGAAGACCCTCTTAAGGTTACGTTTTGGGGGCAGCTGCAGCACGTAGCAACAGGCTGGTGCTGGAAAGACTGTCCAATCCCCTGGCAGACATTGCATATCATGTCTAGTCTCACTTGGAAGAGATGATCTGGCAAGGACACGGGCAGGTTCTTAGGACTGCCAGGCAATTCAAAAACACCTTCAAGACACTTAGCTTTACACATATGCTAAGGTTTCAGCTATCGTGCTAAGAGCAGAAATAAAAATCTTACCCACCCAAACATACACGTTCGCATACATACTCAAATGGCCACAGATGATCACAAAAGGCTAAAAATGGCTAAAACTGTGAGGATATCTCAAGAGACAGGAGTAATCCTTTCTCAACAGCACTGGTGCTGTCATCAGGACAAATGGATGCATTAGAATGTTCTACAGAAGCAATTAAGCTATTATTTTATTTGAAGAGTAACCTAGGTACTACTTCAGAATGTTGTTTTTTTGTGTAGTCCTTGGGTGATATTAAAACGTACTGAAGCACATGCAAAAAAAATGGCTATATATTTGGGATCTAAAGCATTTGGCAGTTCCAGCAGATGTAATTCTAAGAAAAGCCAGTATTCAGTTTGTTTTTGATTATGTTTTTATGAGTAGTTGCAGATGAATTATAGAAACCACTGAAACAAACA
>JBBKCR010000001.1:33772963-33789746 GCA_037577295.1 Ladigesia roloffi
TTCTCTCTCTCTCTCTCTCTCTCTCTCTCTCTCTCTCTCTCTCTCTCTCTCTCCCTCTATCCCTCCCTCTCTCTCTCTTCTCTCTCTCATTCTCTCTCTCTGTCACTATCCCTCTCTGTCTCTGTCTCTCTCTCACTTACTTTCTCTCTCTCTCTCTCTCTATCTATCTCTCTCTGTTTCTCTCTGTCTCTCTCTGTCTCTCTCTCATTCTATCTCTCTCTCCCTCTCTCTGAAAAGTGAATGAGGATTAAGTTGAAGGGTTGGTGAAAATGCTCTGGGTGGTCAGTGTGTGTGTTTGTGTGTTAAGGAAAAATAGGAGAGGGTTAGGATGTAACCTTTCACTCCAGAATGTCCACGTGATACTAGATCTTCAGGATGTAGAAGTTTGATGAGGAAAGCTTGATTAGCTGAGATGTAATCAGCCTACCTTGTCTGATTGCAAGCAGCTCAACCATCACTATGATCATGCATTATGTATGCTGTTCATTAATTACAGATTCATTTCTCAGCCAATTCGTTTAATTAAGTAATTTGTATTCAGTTGATGAATGAAGGGAAATGTATAAAAAGGAAGAAGCTCTCATAATTAAATAATCAGATGACGTTTTGTCTTTTCTTGCATTTTTTGTGAGACAAAATGACCTTTGATCTTTTAGTTTATAATCTTCCTAATAATCTTAGTTATTTTAGGGGTTGGAACTAGATATACAGGGGCTGGGCACTGAAAAGTTATTCAGTTACATTCACTAACTTTGATCATTACAATAATAGGAAATAGGAAATCCATATAAAAATCCATTTAAATCCATTTTACGAATCCATCACTAAGTACCACACGAGTTGTCCATATAAAATTTCATATACAAAAAATAATTTAATGTCTAAATTCCTTATTTATTTTTTCAACATCACCACAAGTTGTGTGGACACAAGTGCACTTAGCATATCTTCCCATCTTCCATTTGAGGGATTTAAAGAGCAGTGTCCACTTGTGGGAAGCGTCTGTCCGGGCCTCTTTGCCCCGCGTTATCTAACGTTTCAAAGACGACTTCTTTAGTAATGCTATCAGCAAGATACTGGCCTCTCAGATCCACTGCCTCTTCTAGGGTTTGCGTGCCAAGACATGCAGTCTCCAGGATATTCTGGGATGTTCATGTTTAACACAAATTAAGGGCTTTTTTTCTAAACCTAAATGGTTAACTAAGGAGAAATGTGAGAACTGTTGACCAGTTTTTTGTCTATAACAGTGAGGTCCTTGTCAACGTCACCCAGAATCTTTCCCACTCCCATTCTCCCTGCCACTTATATATTCCACCCATGTTCCACAGGTGCCATTATAACAAGATTGTCAATGTTACTCACTTAATCAGTCAGTGGTATTAATGTTGTTGCACATAACTGTAGATGATGAGGTACAGTAACAAAAACATTATGTTTACTTCTAAAAAAGGGGTTAGTTTTTGGTACTCAGAACCATGCAAATAACTGAACCTTAGGTAGTTGAAATAACTGAACATTTGTGGTATGACCTTGTAATATCATTTTCTCAAAGATCAATAAACTATTCTGATTTTGATTCTGGAAAAATATCATGTTTAAACGCATTCCTTTGAACATAATTCAATAATTTGAAACTTAACAAGCAGTTTAATTGGTTTGATAAAACTTCATCCTGGTTTCATTCGTCACTTTCTTTTGAATTACTGTGGCCTGAAGCTGAGATTATGGGTAGACTGAAAGAAAAATAAGTGTGTTAGTGTACTTGCCTATGCTACTGACCAGTATAGTCCTGACATACAGTAGAGAACCTGTTAATGTGACATCTTATATTTCAAACCCTTATTATTTTATGTGACACAGCAACTATGACAGATACGCACATGACTAATATCAGATATTAGCATCAGTCCAGAATTCTCATTATCAGCGCATCCCTGCTTTTAACCATGCTCAAAGACTAACTTTTTGGTTACTATTAGGGATGTCTCAATCAGACTTTTTTGCCCTTGAGTCCGAGTCTGAGTCATTTGATTTTGAGGATCTGCCGATACCGAGTCCTGATCCGATACTTCTATATACTATACTAAGGCGAATGACAAGTCAGCCATTGCGATCATTTGTGCGTTCTTGGACTGCGGTTAAGTTGGTTTTGATTTTCGACAATCGTTTGATATTCGCAAATACTTCCTTTTCCCGAAAGAATCCCAGTTCTCACTTGTGATCTCGGTGTTGCCTATTGCGCTAACAGCGCTGCGTTAGGCACCGTTTCAAAACTACTACAAGCGACGCAAAAGGCTTCAAAAATAATCAGTTAAATCTATTAATCTTCAGCCATCTGAATTTGTGGTGTCAGGCCATACCTTCAGACTAATATTCCTCACAAAGCACATGTCATGTTTCGGGAAATATTACATTTGTTTATTTTGGGCAATTTTTAAAATACCAAATTGATCAATAAAATCTATTAATCTCTTCAACCATGTCACCTTATTGTGTCAAACCAACTTTACAGATGACGTAAAGCGTTAATTGCGTAAAAAATAGTAACATGTTATTTTTTTCTGTGATTAATGAATCTATTTAACACGTTAAATTCCCAGCCCTAATTCAGATATCTTATTTTTAAAATGAATCTTAAAAAAGTCTTACCTACAGCATGTACCATTTTCTCCAGTATTATCAAAAGTGACTACACAGCCCATTCAAAAATCACAATTAATAAAATTGTACATCTTCTCATTGACACCTACTAGTCGGAGGTATACAAAGCATCAGTGTAGCAAATATCTTTAGTTCTCACTAAAAAACTACAATATCTGAGGCTCCTGGTGAGAACACATCAAAAGATTTTTGCACATTTAGCATTAGGGAACAGGAATTACAATATTAAGAGAATTCAAATATGAACAAGTAAAATACTAAACATAGAAAATGCTTCCAAAATCATGCTTTACGGTATCTGAGGAATATTAGAGTTGGTTTGACACCATAAGGTGACATGGTTGAAAAGATTAATATATTTTATTGATTAGTTTGGTAGTAAAAATGTTCAAAAATAAACAAATGTAATATTTCCAGAAACATGACATTTGGTTTGTGAGGAATATTAGTCTAAAGGTATTAGAATTGGTCTGACACAATGTCACATTGTTGAAAAGATGAATAGATTTTATTGATTATTTTTGTATCCTTTTGCGTAGCTTGTAGTAGTTTTGCGATGGTGTTCGCGAATATGAAACGAATGTTGAATTTCAAACCAACTTTACCTCAGTCTTTCTTGGCTGTGATTTCCTGCGCCTTCATGCCGTCACGAGACATTTTTTAACTCCTCTTCAAACTCTCCTGCAGTGTGAGCTGACTCGTCTACGCACTCCTCCAATCACACAATGTAGACAATGATCCCAAATTCCCTTCAATAATCACCCACAGGTGTCAGAGACACGGCGAGCTGCAGCGCTGGGCACCTGGCACCTGCCGCCTGCCACGCCCCCTAATCACCACGCCCCGCAATTTCCACTCACTCAGTCACTCACGCAAGTCTAGGATAAGCTTCTCTAGTACTCTATCATCGTATAGTCCTGATCGGGAGGTAACGTCCGATCGAGTCTGAAACCACGTGATTGGCCCGATTTTCGATCACGTGATTGGATCGCAGGTGGATCAAGCTTTCCAAAAGTGGGGGGGTTCTGAGATGGGGATGCCAAGTTCTAAATACAGTTTAATCAATTTAATACAATATAATCTGACAAAAGTGGGGGGATGGAATTACATTTTATATAAGTGAGGGTGTTGAATCGCCCGGGACATCCCCAGATGCCCCCAGATTTAGCTCTTTACATTGCTTACATTGCTTTTAATACTGCATGCGTGTTTTTCTCTATGGTTTTATAATACAATCTAAGCAGAAATGCTTAAAAGCAGTATTTCCATTCCAAAACTGAACATGGAGAAAATACTCCCAAACCAGAGGCTCCAGGCAGTTTTGAACAACCCCTGCTTTGTGACCACCCCACTGTACAAACCATCAGTGGCTGTGTGAAAATATGATAAATACCCCCTCAGGAAAGGTCCATATGGAAAAAAATGTTTGAGCCTCGGATCATTTTGAGGTGACAGGAAAAAGAGGGAACGTTCTGGTGAGGCCGGGTGACGGTTGGTTTGAAAAGCGCGCTTGTGCTCAGTCTGCCAACCTGTCTGTCTGAGGGGAGCCGCAGTCTCCTGCTCAATAGATTCACGTTTGTCCACAAGTTCCAGAAACAGGATCATAAATACGTAAGCCCTGAGTTTGGTTGTGTGCTTTTTCAGTTTCTTTACCACCCATAGCTCTTGAAAACTGTTTCCCTTCAAGGCACGTTGAAAGTCTCTAGAGAGGAATTTATTTTCGCTACTTTTGTTGGTTTTGTTCACATGTTGCACGAAACCTTAACAAAAACAATAAATTGTTTCAGAATTACAACACAAGAACAATTTAGGATCAGATAACGACCAATAAGAACAATCAGCTAGTTATAGAAACATTGCTACTTGAAGTGATGTGTAAGTAATAGAACACAGTTAAACTCAGCAAAGAGCCATACACTATTGTTCTAATGGGTTTAGAAATGTTTTTAAAAGTCAACAGTTGACTGAAGGCCAGCTTTACCTGAAAACTAGTCTTTAGACGTTTAGAAGTTCTTCCAGTTAAGCACAAGGCACCAGAGCCAATGTGCTGCCAACATGCAGTCAGGGTTCTTTTGTGTCGTATTGTTTGATGAGGGTTTCTAGAGCCAAGCCCTAGGAGAGAGAGGCTGTAGATTACAGTCTGGTTCTGTTTATTTGCATGCAAGCTTGGCCCTAGCCACCTCTGGGGGGTCTACGCAGGGGAGCTTCTGAGGCCGAGTGAGGAATCAAATGCTGACGTGAATTGCCCCATCTTATTCAACCCACATGCACAAAGGAAGCTGGGGAACAGAGAGAGAGAGAGATGAGGGTGGGGGCATTGGGGTGGAAAAATGCAAGATCATAGTCAGCAGTAGATATGTAAATATGTTGTGAACAGTCCAAAAGAGATGCACTGACAACATAAAATATCTCCATAGAAATCTGCTGTGCTTGTCCTTGCCCTAACCAGCCATTTGCAAGACATGCCATAGTTCAAGTGGGCACAAAACTCCAGAGCACACAGTGACCCAGAGGGCCTTCATACTGTGGAACGAAAGCAAACAAATCACACAGACAGTCAAGAGTCTGCTTAAACAAATTAAATGAACTAATTCAAAGCTCCGTGGCAACACGGTTGTGTTTTTTCCACAGGGCTCCCCTATGCCACGGATGCTGGTGCAGAGGATGAGCGCTGCCCCCTGGTGAGCGGGTGTGATCGTGTGAGTGGAGAGTGTGTGTGTGAGTCCATACACTCTTGCATCAGGACATTCAGCTATCCAAATAGGGAGTCGTGCACCCGTGCTGCCAAGTCAGGTAAGAACCATTGATGAGAACGGTGTAGATCACGGGTGGGGCTTCCAGGAAGGGGTCCATACCATTAATTCTCCTGGTGTGTCCAGTCCACTGCCCTATGAATCAAATTAGCACAATTTCCCTTTTGAATTATCCCACACTTGCCTCAAACCATCTTGTTATTTGTGTCTGATGCTTCATAACATACTGTTGTCAATCAAAGAGCACACATTTTGTAATGACGCTAAAAACAGCCGTTTAAAGCCTGTATTTTGTCAACATATATATTTGATTTGAGGCAAGCATGTGATGACTAGGGATTTATGCTTATGAATTTCTGTCAGATGGAAAACAGTGGCAGCTCTGCGCCAGGAACTTTTACTGAAGGAAACACTGAAGAAATGCTACACACAATGTAAATATATGTTCAAATGATTTGTTACAAGCTACCAATGAAACATGGATTATTTTATTAGCTTCAGATTTTTATGTTTTATCTATGTGGCCAATAAATGTTCTAACTAATCTCTAACTTTAGTGCAACATACAATTAGAATCCGATTGGAGTACCAGCTGTTAGCATTATGGTAGAATGGAAGTGTTTTTTTTTTACCACACTTTGGTATTTATGGCACAAACTGAAGTTCAACCTCTAATAGTCACCACTGATTTACTAGACTATTATTAGACTTATTACTACCCTATTTATTTAATATCAACCCTTGTCTAACATTCCTAAACCAGCTGTTCAGGAGCATTTGAACATTATGGGCAGATGTGCTAATGTAACGATGAAGGGTATTGGACCTCCAAGAGAAAGGCTGAGTAACCATTTGCCGGCAGAATAATTGAGTACATCATGCCGTTGACTCACATTCCCACCCACCCCCACCCCCACCCCCACCCCCCCACTCTCATTTTCAGAGGCTCGACGGCATGAGCAGGAGCACAGGCACAGGGAGAGGTTTGTGGGTCCTGCCAACCCAGCCTGCACATTCTTCGGCTGTAACCTGACCGCTAATGGCTGTGAATGCACCTCCCAGAGCTGCCACCCCCATTTCATGTACGCCAACCGCAGCCAGTGCCAGCTAGCAGCAGGTAACTTCTAATGTTCATCTAATGTTAACACTAAGATAAGTAAGACCACACATTGACTTTCTATGCTGTTCTATGTGAATGGCAAAAGCCAATGGAGTGTTGGGTAGCAATTGTACGGTACAGAGGAGGCAGTCGCTTTGTTAATGTAATTTTGTTCAAAGAGCCAAAAACAGATCCTAATGCATCATTATTGAGACACTATAGCTTAATTTCTTTCTGGAAGTATTGGGCATAATTTAGCACATCTGTTATTCGGAGTACATCGTGATGGAAGTAATGAAACACTGCAGTTGTAAGCATGATGAAATCGGGTTTTACATTTACAATGTACTGTTTTATTAACTTGCATTGTGTTACATGCTTCAGAAAATCAAATATAGTGCAGTATCTTTAGTTATGCCTATATATTAGCTTATGTTAATGTGTCCTACATTAGATCATGTTCGGTCTCGATTAGCATGGATTGACCGTACGCAATTTTCACATCACTTGTTACTGCATAACCAAATGATGACAACGAGACCAGCTAAATAAAAGTGAAAAGCAGTATTAACATTTAAAATCCAACTAACCAAATTTAGTTTTGGTTATTTTAACTGGACTATCCCTGCAGGCAAAAGTGCCCTACCCACTACTAAAAGACAGTTGCTGATCATTCTCTGCACTGTAAAAAAAAAAAGAGGGTCTTTTCAGGGATCTTTTGCATGTCAGTCAGTTATAAAGGCATAAACAAATCTAAAAGAGATCTCTTATGCTACCCTTTCAAACATCCTGTCTCATGCCTTAACATCCTTAACATCCATATTTTTACACAATCCTTACGATTCAAAAAATAAAAAACATTATTTTTATCCTTCCATTTTTTTTATAATTTTTTTGTAAATAGGATATCTGTGGTCTGTGGTGTGGGCTTCCCCCATGTTTGATGTCTTTGTCTCTTGCATGTTGCACACAGGTCTACCTGGTTACCCAAAGCACAAAATACTGACAAGGTGCAAGGCCTATAACAAGCATAAAGATGTCTTCTAAAGCACAGAGTGAAAATAGCTTGTGAAAAAGTGCTGTTGACTGTAACCCAGGCCCCCTAGGATGTTTTTCTCCCATGCTTGTGTGAATACAGTCCTGTAAAAGGCTGCTCAGTACACGAGGCCATAGAAAATCACCATGAAATCCAAGGTGCGAGCTATAACCAAGCTTTACAAAGCAGTTCCACCAAATGAAATGGAAAACCACACGTCGCACACAACCGCGTGAACCGAGAACAAGTCCAAACTGTACAGAGCCTGTCCAAATAACAGTAAGAAGGGTATGTGTGTTTTGGCAGGATCTTTTACATGTGGTCAGGAAGCAGTGAGTGATTGACAGCAGGGCTGATGAAGTGATGAAGACTCATGATGTGGATTTAAGTGCAGTAGAACCCCATTTCCTCAACCATGAGTTGCATTTCAGTTTGGAAAGTATTCTCAAAAGGTGGAACACACCATAGCTTGAGTAAGGGACACAAGGTCCATTATAAAGACCGAGCTTATGCTCTATATATCAATGTACACTGGGTCTCGGAGAGTAAGGGTTAATGTAGACAAGGACATTTTTCTAAGTGGCTGACATTCACATTGAGGCAGACCTTTCTGCAATAAGCGGGTTGTCATATTTATTGACCTTCATGAGATAATTTGTTTAGATAGCAATGCTGTGGTTTATGCTTCTCAACCCTTTATTTTTTTTTCTGCGCCTTTAGTTTCCCTCATATACTGTAGCAAAAACTCTTGTTGATACTGAGCTGTTCCACAGCAGGGCTCAGTGTAACTGGCAGCACGTCAAAATGACATGTTTAGCTCATTAAGCAGGGTCATACTTGGCTGTGCATTTTGCTATTTGTAAAGAACTGTTCCTTGCAGATCTCCAAGGACTTGTGGGAAACAGAATTCATATTGTTTGAGGCAGCAATAAGAGTCATCGCATCCCAGTGCCATAATGAAATATATGCTCCGCAATGAAAAACAGTTTTTAACAATCCGAGGAGCATCTGAGAAATATGCAATTGAAGAGCGTAAACAACATTTTTCAGCAGCCATTTGGCTTTCAAACTTGCATCCGCCTCTTTCAGACAACCTAACATTAAATCAGGGTGGAGCTGACTTTCAAGTGGTGTGTGCACTGAATTTCCACACATGAAATGTTTTGTAAACGTGACAAGCCAATTAGCACATCGACACAAACCAGATTTCTCCAGGAGGCTGTCCTAAAGGTGTGAACATGTTTTGTGGGTGTTGAATGTTCTCGTATATTTAGTGAACATTAGGGGTGTAACGATTCACAAAAATCACGGTTCGGTTCGATACGACACAGTGGTGTCACGGTTCGGATTTCGATACAGCAAAAAAAATAAGCCGGATAATTTAAAAAAACTTTATTAATAAAATATTAAAAAAGGAAGATTTTGTTTTTTTTTTCAATTACATTAAACAATGATGGAGCTATTTTTTACCCACTATCTGGGGTTTGTTTTCAGCAGCAATTCAAACAAAACCTCCTTTACAAACCAAACCAAGAAGCTCCTGATAAATACATTAAAGGTTTGTTCCCACAGATGTTTTGGCGTAAATGTGTTAGTCATCTTTCGGCAGGCTTTGTAATTGCTTAATTTTTGTTATTTTCCTCATTATTTGCAGTTGTTATTTGCAGGCAATTGCCCATTTAGGGCCTTTGGCACTCTGATTAGAGGAATAACATTATATGCATAACGTAACTTGTCATTTGATGTTGTTTCAAAATACTTTTATCAATCTCAAAGCTTTCATGGTAATTCTTTACATTGAAATAGCCCTTTGAAGTGCCTCTTCTAAACAGCTTTGTTACGGTCTAATAGATGATATAGTGCAGTACATGCCTTTAATCTAAAACTTACAGTAATGCAGTATTATTTTAGATAGCATCTGATTAGAGTACATTTATTTCAGTCATTTGAGACTTGAGACTTAACTTGGACTTGGGACTAAAGACTTGAGACTTGACTTGGTATTGCCACTCAAAGACTTGAGACTTGACTTGGTCTTGGATAAAATGACATGCTGTCCTCTACCTAGAGCTGGAGATACTCACACATTAAACCCCACCAAGATGGGTGGAGACTTAACAGTCAGATTGGGGTTCAAAGAGTCCTTTCCAACGAGCCCTAGCATGAAGCACTACTCCCCTTGGGAGCGGAGCTATGATGCACGGAGCACGTCTGAATCGTTCAGTTTGTATTGCGTACCGAACTGAAAGCCTCGTAACGAACGGTTCAATAGAAATACCCGTACCGTTACACCCCTTGTGAACATAAGAAGGCAACTGACATAGGCTCTCTGAAGTGTAACGACATTTAGGGAATCCTGCCTTCATCAGTCATGCATAAATTGACTGAATTGCCTCTTCTCACACAGTGGAACATAAAAGCAGACTTTGTTGCTAGGATGATGATTTTTTTTAGTATTCATTTTAATGTACACATACATATAGAGCCTTGTGTCTCATTGTGAGTTGTTTGCAGACATGAAGCATGTTTAACGTCTGCTAACGGCTAAGTGGTTCAGGATGAGCAAACCAACAAAGTTAGTGATTGGCAAAATCATATTTTACCCTCCTGTTTCAGATGGTGTTGTTGCATGTGCTCACAATTTTCACAGGTAGAAATCAGTTAGAACTTGGCAGCCACTGAATTTGGCTTTACTTTAAATACTGTCTAGTCACTTGCTTCTTCACGAACAAAAATCTGCATTTTGTACCCCATTTCCCCATGCCTCTCTGCCTCCCTGAATCACACAGACCCTTATAGTGGGTGTGAGGCATCCAATCATTCATATTAATGAACCGAGGCCATGACTGGCAGACAGACTCCCCACTGTCTTCCAAAACTTCACTCAGTGGGCTGTACGGGTTGGCTTGATTACAAAGGAACCTTATAAATCATCATTTATTTATCCTGGATGATGATGCCGATCAAATTAATCTAATTTAATTGCACTTAGAATCATGTCTGAATTTTAATAGAAACAAAACAAGCATAGCTTCAACTGCCACTGTGCAACACATATAAAGCTCCTTAAGGTTACACCAGAAACATTTTTACATACAATGAAGTGTTTTAATCTGACAAAATGACACATTTGTATCATAGCTATCCTTCAAGACTACAGTGAGCCTTGTTAACTGAACTGATTCTAGCATGTCTGTTGTGAATATGACAGTCATATGACAGAGATAGAACAGTATACTCTTTAAAAATATTTTGTCGTTTTATGCAGAGTGCTTTGTGATCCTGACAAGTATTGATTTCCAATAAGCTTCGAATCTAGGCACACAATTTGAGGCTAACCATGCTAGCCCTAAAACCCCACAAGGTAACAGTGCCACTGTAGGTGGCCCCTTATTAAGACCTGTACTAATGATAGCTTGATTATGTTCTCCATACAAGCACTTGCCCTCTTGTGAAGAATGTGCTTACAATTATACGTCTTTGTTGACCAATATGTGTAGTTCATATATCATCAAGGTTTTATAGATTAGATCTCTCTATCAGCCCATGATACATTTAAATTTCAGGCACCTGAGGAACTGTTGCTGTTCTGTTGCTTCTCATTCAATATTTTTTCTTTGTTTTATTTATATATTTCTACGTTGTAGATTAATATTGAAAACAAACCAAATGATGAAGGAACAATTGGAACTATGCAGTAAATAAAAAGAGCTAAACAAACCAGAATCGTTTTTGTAATAAAGTAATGACGGACTGTTTCTTTTTTACTTTAGAGAGATAAGTGGTTCTCGCCATTATGTGGAGTAGAACCGTAGTGGAACAGAATCACTAACTGTGTTCCAACCCGACCATCACAACTGATGATCCCAAACACATTACAAAGGCAAGACATTTGACTAATGGACTCTTGACCAAGAACATCTGTAGATTATGTAGCGTTCCAAGTCAATTTTTCATTAATCTGATTGAAATAATGCCCAGAGTGTGCAAAGATGTTAAAAGCCTTAGGTGATGTTTTCAATATTAATCTAAAATGTAGACAATAAAAAGAACAAAGGTAACAGTTGAATGAGAAGGTGTATCAAAACGTTTGACTTTTAAAGTTTTAATGGCAAAATGAAAACGGTTAAAGCTCATTTGGATCCTGCCAATAACAGAGAATAAGTCTCAGCTTCTCGAATGATGGCAAGGTGATGCCATGCTGTAAACCTTGCACAACAACTAGAACTACTATAAACTTGGCCCACCTGTAACAGTTCCTTTCTCTCTCACCCTCTCTCTCTCTCTCTCTCTCTTGCTGTGTCCCCACACTCTTCATTAGTTCTGCATGATTGGTGTCTCTTTGTGGTGCGTCTGTTGCTGTGCTCTCCAGACCGCTGCTGGCTGGCAAAAGTACAATGTGGCCTTCACCCCTGGTTGTCTGCCGAAGTGCTGGCCACAATGTGTGTGTGTGTGTGTGTGTGTCTGGAGTGCACTGTTCCTCTTCTTTCATTCTGTCTCTGCCTTTCTTATTCACTCTTGTTCTCATGCTGCAGAGCATGGAATAGCTGAAGGTACCTCTCATTTTCTCATCACTGCCTCTTTTATAGATCTAATGAGGAGGGGGGGGTGTAGTCTGCAGTTGCCATCAATATAAACATGAACGCTTGTCCCGTTCTTCAATGTTATACTTTAGAATTTGGTATCTCTTCACCTCTGCCTCTTTAGCCTTTCATTAAAACCTGAGTTTGAAAAATTAGTACCGTAAACTTTTATCTTAAAATGGAAATGATTTACATAAACGCACACAATTTATCATAAAAACATCCCCTATGAAATTTGCACAAGTGTTTATTTCATATAGTAAATAAATTACAGTAGATCCTGAACATGTTGGGCAAAAATGTGGTTTGCCAATTATCTTACTGCAGATGAATCCAATTAACTAAGATGTGTTTGGAGTCCAAATGTTGCTACTTCAATTAGGAACTGTAGCAGTAAGACTAAGGCTGCAATGAAACACTGGAACGCAATAGTCACATGATTTTCTTAAAAACACATCAGTTAAACTGCTTGCCACCCATGCAAACTGTATTCGTGTCTTAATTAGGGTCGCGTGATAAGGTCATTAAGGTAGTTTAGAACAGTCCTCCAAAAGTCTACCCATATTTTATCCCAGAATACATCATATATTGTCCTATAATGGCCGGTCTGAATGGTGTTAAGTTTTTTTTTTCAAAGCTGGTTCTTGAAAATAATGGGATAATAATCATTTTTACCAAAATACAAAGACGTTATTCCATCTTTATGCTGACTGTTGTTTTGAGAGAATGTGGCATGTTTCATGTTAAAGAGATCTGCCATGCCGTTTCTTGAGTGCAGAGCCTCAGACAATAGCAGAAAGGACTTTTGTGTAAAAGGTGCATTGTGTGGTGTGTTCAGCATGATAAAGGCTCAAGACCCCCTCAGCCCTGTGTATCTGACAAAGAGGGGAAGGGTGTGTTTTCCACAGTGAACTCAAACAGATGTGCACACGCACACACATGCCAAGACACTCTGAGAAACTGTCTTGGATAAGAATGCACACAGATACACTCACTCATTGGCACACACACACACACACACACACACACACACACACACACACACACACACACACACTATGACACTGTAAAACAGAGCCCAAACAGAAATAGAATAAACACTCACATATTGATCACTCCTTTTTTAAAATGGCATGCAAGGGATGGAGTTTACCTGGCTGTAGTTTTTAGGACTTTATGCTCTAGGCAATATGCAAAACAAATAAACAAACATACAGGTAAAGAGTCAAACATCAACCCCAGTCCAGAAAACTGTCACATTTTTCATTCTCAAATATTTACCAAGTAAATAAGTGGCTGTTGAGGTTTTTTGTTTCTTGAGGAGGTGGGGCAGCCCTTCCCATGTCCCATCTCCTTATGGAATCCATTTACGTCCCAAACTCTGGTGTTGACCAAAGCGTTTCGCAACAAGTCTTTATCTCTCTATATCTACTTGAAGATAGTAGCTTGGCACTGGTGCATTTTTTTAAACATCTTCCTCCTGCTGATTTATTTTTTTCCCCACATGTATATAACTGTAAAAACCTGAGCTCTTGCGCCTGAAAAGCCCACGCAAGAGCAGCTGCACTGAGACAGCTTTGTTCCTGGCTGACTACAGTCCAAAGTCAGTCTCCGAACACTGTGTGCATTGTGAAGGTTTTTTTTTCCATGAGTAAACCCCGGCTTGTCAACACAGCCTCCTCTGCCTGCAAGAGACGCGCGAGAAAAAGAGGGAGAGAGGAGGAAGACTGCCGCCCTTGTGCCCTCTGCTAGAAGGAAAAACACATTTACAAAGCTGCTTTTCTTTCATGAATGAGTGTTGAGGGTGCCAGATATATATGCATTGTTTACAATGGGCCGCTTTGTGGTAATGAGCCAATTTCCGCGTCCCACCTCTTTTGGTCCTTGTGGTTTTTCCTGGTGTGTGTGTGTGTGTGTGTGTGTGTGTTTTTCAGACCCGCTGGTTGCTAGGCATTTCATAGTGCCTTGCCATTCTACCAGGAGAAAGCAAATTTTGGTTAGACTGAATTTATCAAGCATGTCAAATGAGGCCTTTGTGTCTTTGTTTGCTAAATGCTGGAGAATAGCCACCATTGTGGTGAAAAGATTGCTCCTATAGCCACTGACCAGCTAATTATTCCATGCCCTCTGATGGAACAGCGTTTGGCTGCAGTGCATTTACTATTTAATTTGTACAGCCACCCTTGTTCTTTTTATTGTACCCATAACTGTCTGTCCAGCTAATAATCACATTATTTGCACCGCTGCGGACCCACATTCAGCTAATTTGAATGACAATTGCCTCGGGCCATTCGTTTCACTAGTGAATTATGTTATTGTTCAACACACTTTCATGGTAACAATGAAACATTGAAAGTTTTGGTCACTCTTTATTTTGATGGCCCCCTTTATCCTCATAGCTTGGGCTTTGTATAGATTATTATTAAACTATTTGGTGAAGCAGAGAGTGTTGGGTGTAGGATTACCAAAAATATGTATATAGTACCTTATTTACTTAAATGTCTTTAAGGGTTGTGGATTTAGTGAGAGTTATACATTTTAAAGCTGTGAGATGAACCTTAATGATTCTGCTAATCCCCATTTTGGGATTTCTAATGAGTGCCATGCAATTTTTATTTAGCGAATGCACCTAACATGTTAAATGCTTTGGCTTCTAGTGTAGTAAAAACGAATCCGTCGGTTAAATAATCAATTTACCTCAGCTTTGAAGGCACAAAGCAGTCGCCATCTTTGTTAAATTGAGACACAAATCGCTGAGAAAGAATTCAAAAGAAATGTAGGTGTTGAGCATGGGACATCCTGGCCTACAAAGGCTGTAAGATCAGTGCCAATCTCATGAGGACCTTTGGGACAGGAGCAAAATGAATGCAAGACGGTGCCAAGTTCAATGAGGAGAAATTTTGAACAGAAGTGTTTTTACAGATAAAACCTGCATAAAGACCTGAGGCCTGACTGAGCACATGCCAAGTGGAAATGTAAGAAAGTAGAAGGATATAAAAGCTAGAAACTCTTCATTGATGTCCAGGATTCTTATAACTTTGTGTTCCAGGACTCCCTATGTGCCTGATCAAATCCTTTGACCATTGGTTAAAAGCATCTACAAAACATCTGCAGTGGACTGTCAGAATTATATATTATATAATAAAAAAAGAAAATTCTTATTTTTGTTCCAGAGCATCACCAGTGCACATGATCTGAATGCTAAAGAAATGTTCTGAAATCCGGCCTTGGCTGTTTATTTGACTGAAGTGTAGGCCGTTGAGCAGGGGTTGTGGCCAACCTTAATGCAAGAGGATTTTTTTACTGCCCGTAGTGTTAGTACTGAGAACGTTTGGTCAATGCATGCTTTGTGCCCAGCCACTGCTGTTTCTCAGTCAGTTAAAGCAAACAGCACTTTACAGATACTACGGCTCTTTCTATTCAATGGCTGCTGCGGCCTTAATCTCAACCGTCAGATTTCCTACAAAAATATTGTGTTTTCCATACTAGCAGCACACTCGGGCATGCAAGCCTGCTCAATTTCTGTTCCTTATTCCGTCCATCTCGGCCGATTCTGGGGTTTTTTTTATGGGTAAGGCCCTAGAAAACACCTAGAAATCCTTCCCAAGTGGATTGGTTAAGATGACAGTGCTAGAAGTTACCAGAAAACTTTATTGATACCTGAGGAAGTTGCTTATAGAAGAGAATGTTGCTAAACTCTTGAGAGGCCAGAGTGTATCATAACTTTTGAATTTCCCATATGGTGAGGGGAAAGGTGGCGGGGGAGAAGAAAAAACAGGCAAGATCTTCTTACAAGTCCGCAAATGTCAGAGTGGAGGCACATCCTCAGCGAGAGTCGAGTTGCAGGCTTGGGAAGGGGGCGATAGGGTCAGAGCCTGGGAAGGACATCAGCTGAGGACACCGCGCTCTGCAAGTCACCACAGCACAAACCACATTATGCAATTCAGCCTGGCTGCCGCTTTTGCAGTGGTCATGCGGATCGCGGAGAATGCCACTGGACTTGCTCGTAAACATCTTCGTTTTCTTCACGTTCATGAGGCAATTAGCTGTTTATGAGCTTTGTGGTGTTTCTGTTCACCATATCCTCATCAGTCTTCCGCCTTCAGCATTAGCATCATTTAGTTTAGTAACAATCAAAAATAATTACAGTGCTGTCATGCTAACTAGCTACGTAATTTGTAACAATGGCAGTATTGTTTATTTATCCAGGTTTTCCTAAACCTCTTCCTAGGGTGTCAGTTCACACTGCACATTTTCATTTCTCTTTTTTGCTTGAACACATCTGCATCAGCGCTGTATGCAGGGCCAGGTAATCCAGGCCAGTGTTTGGGCAGGACACTGCAACATAATGCATCACAGTAATTAAATTACTTTAGTTACTGAATGAATAAGAGTTACTTGCATTACTTGCATTACTTTACTCATTACCATTACCATTACTCATTTGCAGTGTTGGGGGTAAGGAGCAGACCTCAGACCTTAAACTTGTATACAGGTTAGGAAATAATACTGGTTTATACTTTGACTGAATTGGAACATAATTTTGCAATAAATAATAGTTCAAGTTCAAGTTTAAGTTTATTGTCATATACAGATAACAATGTAGCATCATTACCTGTAATGAAATTCTTAGGCTCGTGTTTCTTCAACT
>JBBKCR010000001.1:33816120-33830788 GCA_037577295.1 Ladigesia roloffi
ACACACACATACACACACTCACACACACACATACACACACACACACTCACACACACACACACACACACATAGAAAAACACAGAGACAGGAACATGGGGGGAGAGAGAAAAGGTTTGAAGGAGGAAAAAACATCCATATGAGACAAACAGCAGAAGAGAGAAATAAAGGGTGCAAGGCTGCATTTGTTCTGAACCTAAGCATGCCTGCAGTAGTACCTCTCACACACACACACACACAAACACACTTAAACTCACACATACATACTTACCATCAAACCTTAAAAAGTAGTAATCATCACATAAACCCAACCACATTCCTTTTATTACCAGAACTAATCAGTCTTTCTCTCACGAACACACACACACACACACACACACACACACACACACACACACACACACACACACACACACACAGAGGATAAGTAATGCAAACATGCACTGCATGTAATCATCCTGCACATAATTTACTCCGTTGTTAGAGCTATTTGAGTTAGTTGCCATGCCTCCTTTCAGACTTCTGTCCCAGCGACATGTGACACAGGACTGTCACATGACCAGCAGTCACATAACACTACTTGCCAATATGGAGAAAACTGACCCGTGCAAACACACATAAACGTACGTGCACACACTTTTGCAACAGTCCCTAAAAGAATAGTCTTCCTCGGCTCACTCAGGCTTTCGTATGAAATACACCATAATCTGAAAACACCCATTAGCGTCCAATAACTATTTATTAGGAATGGTATTTATTAGGAATGATGGCAGGCAAACATTAACAAGGCCACATCACGGCCATATTAAAACCTCAGTAGAGTTACTGCGGAAGCTAAAATTCAGCACCGCTTCTCATCCCACAGTTTATGAGATATTGACATGGTTCCAAATGTTTGTCAGTATCCAGTGTATTGGACACATTCATAGCTTATCGATTGGATGATTAGGGGCCAAGTATCGATCGTTCAAATTTTGACTTTTGTGGTTGAGTTGCCTTGAATGGGGAGAGAGAGGAGAGGGCGAGTCGTCATAACCCTTTAGAGAGAGACTAATTTCTGATGCTAAACTCACTCTGCTGGTACGTAAGGCACAAAGTGACAAATGTAGAACCAGTTAGCTAGCTAGTTAGCAAGCGACTATTTAGCTCAGTTAGCCATTTTGAGGGTGTATCTTAACCTTTCTGGATAAAAAATATGTTCATACTGAGCCTGAAAGTGTGGGAATGAAGCAGTTTTGAATCCTGCACTCTACTATGCACGGCAAGTGATTCTCACTGTGCAACAGAACCAGGTGCAAATCAAAAACCGTTCTGTCCTTAACTAATAGCTTGTAAAAATGCTTTAAATGTGATGCTTCCAGAAATGACAACTCTCAAAACAAACCTACACCATCATAAGGAGCTTTATCAGGAGTTAAATATTAATTTCATTGCTTTTTGTTGGCCTACACAGAAACATCAGAAGACTTAAACAGAACACAGTATATTCTAGAGAAGCACAATCCTTAGGGAGTCAGAATATACCACATTATACAAAAACATCTATTTTCTTTTTGGCTTAACAGAAAAGCTATTTTTGTAAAATAATTAATGTATTGCTTCAACCCAGTTCTCTTATTTGGATTTGTTGCTGCATTTCTTTGGTTTGTTGGTGTGTTTTGCACCTGCTGGTGTCCCTACTACTGTTTGCATACCAACAGTTTCAGTTTGAACTGAAAAAAGGCATAAAGCATGTTTTGATTTAAACTACACAAATCACTCAAGCTCAAAGTCTTGTTTGTGAATGTGCGGAAGCACTGTGCATCTATCCAGCCCTCCAGCCTTACCCGGACAATAAATGTCCAGCTAATTGGATGCAGCATTTGTCGAAGAGACTGATACACATCTCCAGTGGTCGGAGTCACTCTGAGGCGGGCGGTTTGATTGGCTATAATCTTGTTAGAGTGTTATCTCTGTGAAGGCTGGTCCAGGCTGGGCCTGAACCAATTTAATGCAGTCTGGAGGCTGGCCTTCTTTGCTCAGCAAACAGCAGGCTGTCTGTCAGCCGTTTTCACACACTGCCAATCACAAGTTAGAGCACACTTTGCTTCTTTATGTGTTTTAAACACAAATTACTGTTTTTTTTGGTGTATTGTCATAAGTAAACATTTAAAGCAGAAAGCTTAGACCTTTCCATTTCGCCAAATCACTTCACAAAAAAACGTTCTCTGGAGAATGATGTCAGAAACTAGGCAATGCTTAAAATATTGTAGTGATGTCAGCACGGATGGGTACCGAAACCCGGTTCTTACTCGGCCCCGGTGCTTAATAATAAAAGATCGAAGTATGGATGAGCTTTAACGGTATAGGTTCTGCTGTCGGTGCTGGAGATAGGAGAGAGCTCGTGCGCACACAAGACGAGAGGGCTGGCGCTTATGGAGTGATGATGGTGGAGAGAGCCTAACCATCTAAAGTACGGCTACATTTCACCCATGTGGACTCGGACAATGCTGCTGCAACAAGTGCAACAAGATTATTGCTATGAAGGCGGAAACACGAGAAATTTATTAAAACATCCAGCCAAAGTGCATTATGTGCATATAGAGAAAGGCTAGCTTCTACTTCATTATCCGCCTCCTCAGGTGTGTATTCTATGTTAAAATAATGACATAAACATCACATAAGGCTCTAAATCTGTGTTAATAATTTAATAAACACACATTCTGATACATACAGCCTACATATAGGCTAAATATTTAGAGTAATTTTTTTGCAGTAGCCTAAATAAATAACCGTTAAAATGACTTGTACTGCTATAGTGCTGCATTTACAAATAATAATAATGAGGATAAATAATAATAAAATAAGAAATTATAAAGCAGAGCTCACCTAAAAGTTAATTTGCTGTGGGTCCAACTTTTTAGATTCGGGTTAGAATTAGGGTTAAATTGTTGTTATTCTGTTCTCAATTAGTCTTTAATAAAAAAACACAATAAAAGTCCCAATAAGAGTACCGATAATGTACCGAATCGATAAGCGGTATCGATAAAAGTAGTAATACCATTAAAACCTTAACGATACCCATCCGTAGTCAGCACTCAAATATCGAGTACTGAATATCCAAACCTTTGTTTTAACTTCATTTGGAATTTCATCAGGCACTTTTGTGTAAAATCATTATTTAGTCAAAAACCTTGAATTAACACATACAGCATTGAAGCTACAAAACAAAACAAAAAAAAATTAGTTTTAACTAAATTGATAATCAAATATAGTGATGAATCTGATTCTGAATCTGATAATATATATGATTACCACTCATTATTTCTCCTCCTTTATATATTTTCCCACATATTCCGCATTAATTCTCACATGTTGCTCGGAACAACCACAATATTCTCAATGGAATACAAACAAACACAGAAACACAGACACAAATATGTATGTTAGCACATTTAGGTGTCCACATTCTGTGGTTTTACCAGAAGTTGATATGCTGGAATGAGAGCTATCAACATGAGGTACAACTGCTGGGCCAGGCCAGTGTTAGTGAGCAAAATGAGTCCACCTTGGTCTTGTTGGGCTATTTTGTGACCAGTGTGAGAGGTAACTAGCAAGAACATAGCATTATGGGAGGGACATCGGAAAAGGAGTCAAAGTCAGTCATGTGACAGGCATGGCAGGCATGTAGAGCGAAACAGATAACAATAGGGCTGTCACCATTTTTATGAATCGAGTGGTCACCTCGAAACCTTGTGTTTTTACAATAGTAACTGACTAGGAGTTAAAAAAATTTGCTTTACAACTGAACAGCAGCTATTTTAGACCTTTGGTGTTGGTCCAATAACTGGAAAGGGCAACAAAACGTTCTAAATATTGTTAATGCATTAAAAAGTTATCCTTTTCTTAACTGGCTAATTCCATCTAATTCTAAAACTGTGACAGCCCTAAAAGACAGAGGGAAAGAGAGAGAGCAAAAGAGACATTACCCCTCTCCTCCACCACCTCCTCCTCCACTGTATGCAGGGCAGAGGGAGAGAGAGACAGAGAGCAAGAGACACATACACACATAGAAAAGACAAACACGAACACAAACACACACACACACACAAACAGACAGGGGAGAAGAAGACACAGAAAGACTGAGACGGGGAAAGAATGGACTTGTTTTGGGAGGAGGAGGACAGAAATATCAGCATGAGACAGAGAAAGAATTCACCGATAAACTGATGGTGTCATCCCTGTGTTGTTTTTATATGTGGACACCTAATCTGGTGCAAACAGGTAACATGCAGAGAGAATAGCACAGAAACACACACGCCCTACTAGAGGAGAGCAAAATACACACACAGCGGAGGAGCTGCTACACACTCGCAGCCAGGGGGCACCACCGACACCCCAGAGTGCCTGAGGTTCTTCCAGCATGAATGAAAGGAAGATGGGGTGGGAGATGGGGAATGAAGGAAAGAGCACAATCAGGCAAAAGAGGATAAACCCATTTGTGAGGATCAAAACAAAGGAAACCAAACTAGTAAGGGTGTAACAATGTCATGTTTTAATGCCATTTTAATTAAATAGGATCCCTAATGGATACTGAATATTACTCTCAACAGTAATAGTGCTCATTTTATACTGCATATTATCCTTTCAATTTTATCCCAAAATTTGCATCAGTTGCGTAAACAAAGTGAGTGTTGATTCAGCTGTTCAGGAGTTATTTTCAGTCTTTATTTTCACCTGACAGAGGCTATTATCAAAAAAACTTGCCATTTTAGTTTATCACAAGCCAAATGTAGCATTAGGAGTGTTGCCCAAGGATGCCAAGTCTCCTCCTCGGAAGGCAGTGATGATGTCCACTACACTAGACAACCTTTTCCACCTATATTTATGGTTTATTATTAAACCAGCTTAGAATATTACATTTAGAATAAGGTTCTACAATAAAGAGTATATTATAAATAGCACTCCCATGCGCTTTTTATCTGAATGTTCTGATGAACAGAAAAAGGAAAACTTAACATATATCATTTTCAAAAATGAATTCTGGATTGAGAATAGTTACAAAATTGTTACACCCTTACAAAATGGTGGTCATTACAAAGAAATGGGAAAAGTCAAAAGGGGTCATTCTAGGAAAGCTGAAGTGAGAAGGATGGTGGGGGTCATTCAAAATGATGCAGGGTTCGGGGGAAGTGGTCATTTGAACAGTTTTGGGGTTACTCTAAGTCCATTTGCAGTTCTGGAGGGCTTTGGTAAAGCAAAATTGGTGATGTCCTTATACAAACACACCAACCAGACCGACCGACCCTCCAGGACTGAAGCTGGTCCTCCTCATGCTGAGGAAAGACTTGCACACTTGCAGTCTGTGAACCCTACAAGCAAGCCACATTCTGCAAAGCTTTGAAGAGGATTGCATGGTTCATTATGCAACTGTTATTCCTCATATATGCACTATACATGTATGTCAGGCATCTGCATTCATATAAGCAGCTCTTGGAGCTTTATGTAAGGTACTTAAACAAGTTCATATACTCTTAAAAAAAAGAGGTTAAATTCCTTTTTGTTCAGATTGGGGTCAAGCAGGAACAACAAATCAGTATAAATAACATTTGCTATTTATGCTCAATTCCTAATTTAAACTTAACTTCATTTAAACGCTTTCAAATCTACAAACGAAATGCCAAGTCTATACCTCAGAACGACCTAAACTCTGTCTTCCAATTTTTCACACAAAGAGACAGACATTCTGTATTGTGTGTTGTTGTTTTTACTCCTCGCTAATACTGTTTTTCTCACACATGCTGACCAATTTAACAGATTTTAAACAATACTAACCCTAACCAGAGCTATTTCCCAGAAAATCTATCCACTACAATTAAAATGAACCTGCATCCTGCAGTTTAAAACTTAAACTTAACCATGTTGCAGATGCTATTAAAAGTGAACATGTTTTATTTTATGCATACATACAAAATGTAGATGTAAACCATACGATGTAAATACTCATAGTTTCATGTGAAATGTTCCATTATAGAGAATATGGAAACAGATCAAATACTTTAATGCCTCTAAAATTTCATTCATGGTAAGTTATAACGCAAATTGGTTACAAATATGGTGGTTGGTCTTTTAGACTAGCATTTCATGATAGTTCTGAGACTTCATGATAGTTCTGTGTAGCATATCTTATGCTACTGTTATCATGATAAGCTGGGTCATATGCTTTTATGAGCTTATTATGAATATTGCCAGCACTGAAATGACACTGCATACAGACCAACTAATCCTCTCAACGGTGGTCTTAACCTGCTTTCTCACTGCAGCTTGTGGCTCGATGACATCCCTGGAGCCGACCGGTCGCCTTTCCTTACCTCTCACTACCTCCTCCACTTCCCCCTTCATGGGTCCAGACCCTCTTTTCTCTACCTGGTTTGATTCCACTGTTGGACTGTTGGAGTTGGGCTGCTGTAGAGGACGTAGAGCTCTGGGCACTAAAGGGTTAAAGGTGCCCGGGGTCACCACCCCCACGGAAATGATGGCAAAGTGGTAATGGAAGGGATTTTGGAGTTTGAAGAAGATAAAGAAGTACATGGGTGAAGAATTTAATGGGTGAGTAAGGTGAAAGGGAGGGCAAAATACACAAAACACAGGGGTGGGTCACTACTACACAAAAGACTGGAAGGAACACTAACTTAAAACGAATTTTTTAAAGAACATAATGGACACAAAAGGTGTTTACGTCCCCAGAACAGTGGTGTTAGTTCCTGAATGTGTGCTACAATAGTGTGTGAGCCAAGTCATTATTAATGAGATTAAATCCTGCTGATTCTCCTGGAGAGGTTTACAGGAACTCTAATCAGATCCAGACAATTTCCCCTGTCCTGAAAGCTTTGCCTGCTCAATCAGGTGTAGTACATTAGTTTGGACAGAATTAAAAACTATATTGGCTTCATGGGCCAAATTTTGTACGCTGCTACATCATCACAAACTGATCTATACAAAGTGTACATGCTTCTGTCATAAAAAAACACCCATATAGAACAAAAATCGACAAATTTATCATTTTAGGCCTTTAAAAAAAACACAAGATCTTTGAAACTGAGAGGAGAGTTTCTGCCAACAAGTGGGAATGGGAAACCCGGTGAGCATGTAGGAGAATAGCCCCCATTCTAGACTGTTCTACACCATTTCTAATTAGTTTACTGATGCATTCTAAGGTCTAATGCAGCTGAGGTGGTCTTCGTAGCACTGCACTAACCTACTGTCTTGGCTGCAGCACTGAAATACCAAAGTTATGTTCTGGAACAAAGTAAATGACTTTGGTTCCACAACTGAGTGCCCTAAAATCGCTATGCCTGCTTTCTTCCATACTTTTGCCATGTAGTGCACAGAGAAAGAGAGGACAGAGGAGGGAGAGAGGGAAGCAGAGTGATTACAGGGGAGAGAGAGAGAGAGGCTGGCGCTCGTGGGTGCCGAGGGTCGTGCTGGCTGCACTTTGTTGTTTGGCCTGTAGGGGCGGCAGGGCGGGACAGCAGGCAGAGAGGAAAAAAAGAAAGTCTGAGGGTACAGCAGGACAGGAGGGGGCGCGGGGGGGCCTGGAGGACACTTACGTGAAGGCGAAGGCCACCAGGGCACCACTAACCACAATAAAGTCCAGAATGTTCCAAAGGTCACGGAAATATGAGCCCTGATGAAGCACCAGGCCGAGATCCACCATCTAAGAGAGAGAGAGAGGAAGAGAGATGTGTGTATACCAGTGTTGGGCAGGTACCTTTAAAAAAGTAATTAGTTATAGTTACTGGTTACTTCTCTCAAATAGTAACTGCGTTAGTAACTGAGTTACATCATTATATAAGTAACCAATTACCAGGCAAATTAATTATTGCGTTACTTCAAAATAATCTAATATAACTATAAAATAAATATAAAACATTGTACACTAATCACCAACGCAGAGAGACGCTTTTCTCCTGGGCAGAAGTTGCACGTCACATAAACATTTTTGCCTTTAACCTCAGGGAGGGAAAACTAGGGCTTAAACTTCCAGTTTGGAGAAGCTGCCTTTGACCAGAGCGGTAGAGAAAACTCTCTCTCTCTCTACAGCTCTGCCTTTGACTGACCGTGCAGGTGTGTTTGTGTGACTGACCATGTGTGTGCTTGTGTGTGACGACCCACACTACTCTGCCTCTGATTGGCTAACCATGGAAATGTACTAAATCTAAGCCAGTCATCGCATTCTCAGTCACACTACGTGTACAGACACACCAATCATCATCACTGGTTATGTGTCCCAGGCCGAACACACACACACACACACACACACACACACACACACAAACACACACACACACACAGACCCCAGAGAGAGAGAGGTATTATGGATGAGAGAGAGATGCTGCTTGCATGAAAACCGCGTCAGTGTTCTCAGTTATAGTAACACGCATTTTATTGTCAGTAACTGTAACGGTGCTGTAACGGGGAAACAGTCATTGGTTTGATTACTCGTTGCTGAAAAATGTATCGGCGTTAGTAACGCCGCTTATTTATAGCGCCGTTATTCCATGACATCTCTAAAAACACAATTTTTTACACAATATTAAAAAATAGACTAACATGGTTTGCTTACATTTGAAAAAAGTTCAAGACGTCTTACTGTTTACATGAGGGCATTTGTGCCTGAATATTACTGAAATATTGTAATATTTTCTGCATTTGATTTTATATAATTTTCTAAATTTGCAAAATTGATGCACTTGCCTTTAAAACAGTTTTTGCGCCGTGACTTTTAGCGTTCTAATGAGCTCTTTTAACTGCCTTTAATTTGATTATTTACAGATGACTCTTGCCCTGAATTGTCCAAATACTGCAACCTGCAATGCCCCATGGGATATGAGAAGGATGACTTTGGGTGTGAAGTGTGTGAGTGCAGCATACCATCAATGTGCAGACCTCTGAGCTGCAGCAAGACCTGTCCATATGGATATATGTAAGTCTGCTGGAACCTTAAACTGTTATTTTCTCCTCTCTTTCAACCCAAATGGCTTTAATCATCGTAATCAGGTCAGCCACAATTGCTCAGCAGTTTAAATACAATGCCTATCATTGTTTTAGGGATTAGGCCTCTCACTGTTTTTATTTAAGCGTACTGCAGATATATTCATTATTTGATTAGTTTTGCTTTGTCCATCGGGTTGAGGTAAGTGCATGTTAAAAAATGAAAGCAGAAAGCGTATTCATTTGATAAACTCCATAAGGCGTATGAAGGTCCTCCCTTTTTTAGCTGTCCTTTCATTGTTGCGGTTTATGCAACGAAAAAAGTGAAGGGCAAACAGATTTCTGTTTAGTATAGATTAAGCTGCTTGTTTATTTAAAAGATTCTGTAATGGTCTGTGTCCCCAAAACTTAGAGAGAGTGTCCCTTCGACCCTCTTTGGTTATGATTTAGCCTCAGTGCAGATGATGATGACGTACAGAAGATCTGGGTCAGAACGTAGAGGACGAGGGTTTTGAGACCTACTAGCTGTACCGATGAGAGATGAAAGAGGCTTGACTCTCAGTCATCTAATCCTGTCCGTGGTGTGTGCTCAAAGTGATATGGCATGGACCCCATCCCTGCCAGTAATCTCCCCAACTCAGGCAAACATCTGGAAGTTTTCCTCTTTGCTCCCCACAGATCCATGCCTCCAAGCAAGCCCCTTCCCTTTCATAAAGCGTCTCTCAGTTTCAAAACACTGATCAAACATCCCAGTGTCACAAAAGCAGCTTGTGTGTGCCTTACATGAAATTCCTCTGGTTTATGAACCATGCTCATGAGGAACCTCTGCTGTAGATGAGGCTGATAAGACTTTCACTAGATGCCGGGATGATCGGGTTCTTGGAAATACATGCTTCATCCCATGGATCCTCGAACTGCAGCAGGGAAAGAATCTGGAGAGTAGAGTATGTGTTTACACTGGGCAAGCGAACATTCAAACATTCTCTGTTTTGAATATGCTTGTTGATATTGAGGCAGTGTTTCTGAGTTTGAATGGGATTTTTCCAAAAGAGATAAATGTGCGGCCAATCACAAGACTACTCGGTAATGAACTTGGTAGAAAGATGATGTCACCAAGATGCCAAATGTGGGCACTTCAGTTGGCTTGCCATCGAAAAAAACACAGCTCAATATTTGGAGCAGGTTCCAACAACAAAAAAATGAGCAGAGGTAGAGGAAAATTACAAGCCTCACTTGCCTAGCGTGTGTCACGGTGTATAGCGGATCGGCTGTTTGCACTGACGTTTGGCACAGTGGAGCACCCCTGGACTCTGTACAATAGAGAACTTAAAGCACTTCCCCTTCTCAATGGAGCTAAAATATCATCGGATCTGACAGGACATAGCAGGGTCATTGGCGGGGGCTCACTGGAATTTATGCCGAGCCAGCAGTAGTCCCCAGTGAAATTCCACAGGCTGACCTTACACAAAGCCCAACTCCAAAGGTCACAGGACGCCCCATCTCTGTGTTTGTACGCTGTGGGCCTTCACTATGTGTCCGGCTCAATACACACATTATTGCTGTTTCAGCAAAAGAGCAAAAACCCTCTGCTACTGTGCAGGCCAGTTTGGGCCATAGTTTCCAAGTGCACGTCGTATTTACAAAGGTGGACGAGAGTATAACTCCCATCCCTGTTTTCCTGCTTTATCCCAGCTGATCCAACTCATATGCCAAGTCGTTTCTAAATCACAGAGGATTGATTCTGGCAGGGGTTGGGTTGGTAGGGTGTCAAACATGGATGGAACTAGCCCAGCAATCACACAGGTTCAAGCAATCATGAGTCCTGGTGCATTTCTTTTCACATGAAGCAAAACATTTTTTGAACTGCACCCATTTTCACTCAAATAAATGCAATGAACTTTTGACACTAAAATATACTGAAACGACGAGGACTGGGAACCACTTTCACAGAGATGGAGTATTTTTGCAGCGCTAGATGAGAAAGTACATTGGATTTTCTAATGAAATCTGCTTCAGAGGGAGAAGGGTGAGAGAGAGATTTAAGGAGAGATGAACAGGAATGAGATGGTGTGTGGGGAATAAGGGATTAAGCACTAGATGCAGATACAGAGTTTCCTATAAATGGAGCACAGAGGTGTCTTTTTATGTGGATTTCGAAAACAAGACAAACTTCCTCTCATCTGAACATGGACCCATGAGGAGTAGATGAATGGAAGAGTAAAGTGGGCTGGGAGAGACCATGCTTTGTTAGTGCTGGAATGGCGTGTGCACCGCAGGGATCTCACATGTTTCTGGGTGCTGCTTTTATCTGGACTCTTCAAAGGGAACTAATATAGTGAGGAGGAAAGCAGAACCATATGCCCTGCTGTACCAGGCTTGACCATCTGGCTCCCTGGTCTTTGCAAAGTACCTTCAACAAAAAGCATTTGAGGCCCTTCAGTTATTATTGCTCATGTATTTGCAAAGCTTTGACATCTTCACTGTTGTGCGTGTACTATGTCTACTTGAATTAAATGGGCCTTGTGATGTGATACAGTAGCCTGTTTAAGATTTAATACCACGACCTGCCCACTGTTCAGAATAAGGCCAAGTTGGTTTACTTGAACTTGGTGTGGTTGGAGATATAATCTTAATTGCACTCGATCATTGGTCTTGTTAAATGAAAATGATTGCCTGTTGGCAATTTAGCTACAGTTGATAAAGCTTGCAGTGTGCAAGCCACATTTGGAAGTGTGTGGAATGATGAGAGTTTGAGGCTAAAAACAAAAAATGACTGAACAAAAGATGAAGACGAGCACATTTAAAAGAATCTAGAGGATGAATGAAACCAAAATACAGAAGAAGAGAAAAAGCGTAATGTAAGGAAGATTTAAGGAAGACCTTTTTTTCTTTGGCTAATCCACTTTCCTGTTATTGTTGTGCATCACATTTATGTACTGAATGAAAAGTGATTTTCTAGCCAATCTGTTATATCATGTGCTACACACATAGCAATATGTATCTCTTATATTTGCATTTAAGTAGCTAACTGATTAATGGACTGAGAAAACAGGACATTTTGCATTTAAATCTGGATTTAGTATTTTTGACCTGATTGCCTTCCATTGTAGTTTGTCCAGGAGTTTAATCTATTTATACTTTACCAATCAACTTAAATCTGGGTGTGATTGTAGCTCCATATGTCTGATATGAAACATCCTATTTTGAGCTGTTAGTGTGTTAGGCCTATAAAGCTTCTGCAGACTATGGGAAGCCTGCAGGCTTTCTGTAATGAGCTACTGAGAGGGTAATTGTGCATGCGGACGGTATAGGATTGCTAACAAGCTCTGTAATGCTGGCAGAGACAATTATCCAAAAACACACAAACAACTGCCCTTAGCAAGTTGGCATCTAGGAAGCACGTGTGGAATGTCACCACCTAGCAAGTAATGCCACTGCAAAAATCGAGTGTAAAATTCTGAATTGTGTCACATTATATCACTACGACATTCTGTGCAAGCATGCTAAATTTAGTGAAGTCCAGACTTTTTCAATTTCTTATAAGCTACTTATTTTTTTTATTTAAAAATTGGATATTAATGTAACATTAACAAAATTCAGAAGCCTGTTGAAGCAGTGGAATCATTCAGCCTATATCTACTGGTGCCAGTTCGCACATTATGCTTAGACCCCGGCAGCAGTCATACCACTACATGGTAATGTCTAGTATTTGTATTATCTCACCTGTTTAAACAATGAGTGAAAACAACCAAAGCACCTTTTTGTCCTAATAAGCTTCAAGAAAGCTAGACTGATGTCAATGTCTTGCCTTGTAATCATATCTTATACCCCACAGGAGGAACAAGCATGGCTGTGAGATGTGTCGCTGCATTAAATGCCCCCCTTTTACATGTGACAAGCAATGTAGTGATGGCTACAAGCAGAACAGGAAGGGGTGCAGTGTTTGCCACTGCAAAGGTGAGTCAATGTATCTTGTGTTCTGAAACCAGATGTGTACTTGTACTACACAAGAGAAAATGTTATTCCCCTACAGTAAAACCAACGTAAATAACATACTTAAAATACATTTTTAAACAGAAAAATAAAATAAACAGCATGGAGGCTAAAAACAGGTTTCTGGAGTCAGTGCAACCTAAAAACATAATTGTAACAGAATATGGAAATGTTCCCTACCTAAAAGTGCTGAAGACAAAACTTTGAGGGCCAAGCCAGTGGCAGCATTTGCAGTTTAAAAGATCACCCCAAAATAACTTTGTAGAACTTGAACTAAACTGATGTGAGAGACATTAGAAGAGGTCAACACACAAGATTTTTCTTAGAGTTGGTAGCCATGCAACCCCTTGTACTGCCGTCAATACTAAAGTATTAAATAATTATCAATGGGGAAACATGTGGCATTACATCAGTTAACTAGGTGACCCAGATCATTGTCAGAGTTTCTAGTTCAGGGGGTAAAAACACATACGTGTAAATACATTTACCGTGTAGTAAAAGGTATGGTAATGTGAGCCTCAGCCTATCCCCGTAACACGGCTCCATCTGGTCCACAGCAATAGGTCACAGTGTCAAGTCAACATGCCTCCCCTACCACAAGATGTTATATGTGAATTGTAAAAGCTTTGCACTAAAACAGCACACATGAAGGGGTTAATACTTTTTTGAAATGCTTTATTTTTGTTTCCTAAAACCTTGTAGATACACAATCTAACTCGTCTGTCCAGTTTCCCAAGGGGAGCTCAGTATTGATGTGTTCATTCTGACATAGTGCCGATAAAGTAACTTTGTTTGCCAGGTTTCTAAAAAATAAATATCTGAATTCATGAAGGTTTATCAGCAGGTATTATTTTCAAAAAGTGCCTGCTTGAGTGATCCCATAAATATTTGGTTTAGGAAATCTATTTGGGGCCTTTTTTGGTCATTGTGGTCCCAGAACACAAAAACAAGGTGAAGCTATTTTAAAAACATCTGGATCAGGTGACGAGTTTGAAGGCAGATTTTTGTTCCTGTTAATAAACAAAGTCCAGTTTTGGGAAATTAAACAAACATGGCTTCACTTTGTACTATGAGATGTGCAAGTACATTTTTGTTTTTTTTAATACATTTATTAAGAATACTGTTTCAGGCCCACTGAAAAAAGCGTTATTTTGGGTTGAAGGTAAATGGGAAATGGTCCAGTTAACTTTATTTGCAGAAAAGTGATGGATCATATTTTCTATACATTTCAGTGGCTTAGAGATCAAAGTTTCTCTCTTGGACTCACACTTCGGAAAATCATTTTTCAGTCACATACAGTCGGCTGAACCAACCCTTTCACCTAGGGCTGGGCTTTGTTGCCGATTTACTTATCCGATCCGATTCACAAGGTCTTGATCCGATTCGATTCTCGATCCGATCCGATTCAATTCGATATCAATTCATTTACATATTTATTTGTGTTAATACTAGTTTGTCTTGTTTATAAATGGACTTGAGTGGAGGATCTCCCTATGGTGAGGGACTGTACTGCAATATTACCTGTGGACAAGTGTTTATTTTATAATTCATCCAATCCAACATTATAATATTGTAAATTTAATTTAAAACAACTGCTGCACATGAAGAACATGCATAACTAACAGGAACAGTGTGTGTGTGTGTGTGTGCGTGTGTGTGTGTGTGTGTGTGTGTGTGTGTGTGTGTGTGTGTGTGTGTGTGTGTG
>JBBKCR010000001.1:33832405-33843694 GCA_037577295.1 Ladigesia roloffi
GTGTGTGTGTGTGTGTGTGTGTGTGTGCGTGTGCGTGTGCGTGTGCGTGTGCGTGTGCGTGTGCGTGTGCGTGTGCGGGTGCGTGTGCGTGTGCGTGTGCGTGTGTGCGTATGTGTGTGTGTGTTTGTGTGTATGTATGAGGAAGAGAGAGAGAGGGAGAATCACGAATGAAAATAATTTAGGAAGAAAAGAACTTCCAGGGCTTATTTAATTTCTTACATTTTAAAAAAATGACAGAGTTTAGTCGCCCTGTTTTGAAAATGTCTATTTGACAATAAAATGATAACAAAAATGTCTGAACAACTGTAACCATAAAATTGATTGAACAAAAAAAAAATAATGACCACAACTGGTTAAAATGATCAACACTAGCTCAGCAGCCACGGCAAATACAGTCTAGGAAATTCTGCTGGACTGATAAGACTCTCTAACTCTTCAGGTATTAAGAGATTTTTCTGGAGTGAAAGTGATCTGCATAACCACCACAGTACACAGTGTGAACAGCACGAAATTCCTCCTCTGCATTTAACCCGTTCACTGGGTGAAGTAGCAGACCTTCACTCAGCGCCTGGGGAGCGTCGTGTGAGGACGGTACCGCACTCAGTACCTCAGGGGTTGCTGTCGGTCTCAGGGATCGAACCCATGACTCTTTGACCGCAGGGCGAGTGCTCTACCACTGAGCCAGTCGCGAGCAGTACGATTAAACGAGAATCGATATTGATCGGTGAATCGATTTTTTTAACCCAGCCTTACTTTCACCACATTCAGAAGCCTAATGTGTGTGTGTGTGTTCATCTTTTTAGAGAGTGGGCATACTGTCAGCACTAGCACTCCTCCACCATTGCCCAGCTACTGCCTGACTGCAAATGGCCAGCGGTTTGAGGAGGGCGAGGGTTGGCACGACGGCTGCCGAGACTGCTACTGCCATGCTGGCCGTGAGATGTGTGTGCTCATATCTTGCCCTGTACCCACCTGCACACAGCCCGTGCTCAGGCCACACCAGTGCTGTCCTACGTGTGAGGGTATGTACAAACCTCTGTTATGCTTGACAGGATTGCTTAATGTCTATAATGATGATGACGAATATACATGTACTGATTGGAAAGTTACACATGCAAACCACATACAGTGTTACCACTTATCAGCTCTGTAAAGGTAAGAATTTGCAGGACAAAATCAAGCCAATCATTGTTCTAGGAAGACAATGAGGTGGTAAGATACTGCCCACTAGGAAAAATGAGCAATTTTAGCAAAACTAGTAACAAACTTTTATTTATAACGAACTGGTCAAACTTGGTTCCAAATTGCTCTTTTGCTTATTCTCACATTTGGAAAAAAATGAGGCAGAGGCAGTTTCTTTCCTTGAGAAAACAGTGTGCACTAAGGCAGAAGAAATCCAAATGTACACAACATATGATTTGTGTGCATGATAGGGGCTAGCCCCTAATATTTCATGAATAATAGGGCTTAGATACATAATACATTTAAACTATCTTGCTCTGATGCAGATGAGTTGGGCAGTGGCCAGCCAGAGGGAATGGACATGGTGGTGTGCCGTGCCCCGGGAGGGGATCTTTATGTGGAGGGCGAGACATGGAATCTGGATGAATGCACCCGCTGTACTTGCCGACAGGGACGGGTGCTGTGCGACACAGAAATATGTCCACCGACCCTCTGTCTGACACCCACCAGGAACAAGGACACCTGCTGCTACATCTGCCCAGGTAACTGTAAGATATATCTTACCCCAGACTGTCAGCGAAGGTCTTTGGTCTGGTGCACCCTTAAGTAGTTTGTTAGCTAGTCTTATAGCTCCAGTGCAAATCTGCAGACGTACCACCAAATATGTCAGAGCTGCGTAACTATATTTAGGGTAAGGGAAAGAAATCTTAAGAGAAGACATCTTGTGACAATGGAGAATGTAAGTAGCAGCTGTAAATCCCACTTGCAGAGTTGATAGGAGTTAATAAAGTCAAGAACTCACCAACTGATAGATAGATGTAATGGTATCAGCTGTTTTTATATAATTAATTTTATATAACAAAAATGATCTGTACTTCAATACAAATAAAACCCCAAAATGGTTACTCTTAATCATCAAGGTGCCAGTTAGAATTTATATTCCAGGGTCCAGACTACTGTCTTGATTATATATTTTAAGAATGTTTTCAACCCTTTTAAATACACCCACCTATAGCATCCCACACTCATTTTGGGTTTTCGCCATACAGTTTGTTTTTTAAAAGAAGATCCAGGAAAAGAGGAAAAGCGGATCCACTCTCAAAGTCCAATGATCAGTTTTGTGAAGCCTCAGAACATTTTATTAACATATATTTCTGCAGGTAAACAGTCAGATGGGTCAAAGGCGAAAGCTTTCCATGGGGGCATGTTACTATCTGCCCCAGACCAAAAAAAACAACCAGCCCAAACGGCCTGTATGTGCCCACCCTGGGGCAGATAACACATGTGGCTTTTTTTCTTTTCTAAAAAAATTCTCCTTTTTACAGCTAGTCATGCATTCATCAAAACACCCTCTGTGAAGTAAACAACAGAACCAACACCGCTATCGTTTCAACTCTAACCTTAAATCAGACTTGCATGACTGCCTGAGAAACTTCTGGCCCTCCCCACGAACTGCCTGTCAGGCTTATCAGCCTATCTTGCAGCTAAATGTAGACTGTCAGACTCGGTGCTTTGATGAATGGAGGGGCCTCTGTAGAAGGAAACGTGGGAACAAGTCGAATTGAAATGACAGATTCAGCAATCTGTCTGGAAAGTGTAGCTGGCATGTGTGTTTGCAGGGCTTTGGTTGCAACCACAAGTAATAACTGAGATTTACAAATTAATTTGAGTATATTAACCAATTATGCTCTGCTATGCTCCTCTCTTGGGAAGGACAACAGTTTGTTGTCAAAAAATTTTCGAATGAGGGATGTGGTTTTGGCTGGAACATGAAACTGGGTGTGAAAGATCTGGTGTTAACGCTGTCCATGCCATGCCTTTCTCTTTTATTTAGAGGACACGCACAGTTCCCTGCTTCCTGTCAACAACAGCCAGCGAGAGTATTGTATCTCAAGCCATGGGGACATCCTATTGGCTGGCGATTCATGGAAGCCTAATGCCTGTACCAGTTGTTTTTGCAACAATGGGACTGTTCAGTGTTTTTCCCAGCGATGTCCAGCAGCCAACTGCAGAGTTCCAGTTCTCCGCAAAGGCCAGTGCTGCCCACACTGTCTGGGTAAGTCACTACTGGCGAGGTACCTGGAGGTGGAACTTCCATGCTTGATCTGATGAGCCACTTAAAAAGCCCTTCACAAAATGATGTGGGTGTAAATGGTCAGGAAATACTCAAATGTGTCGAGCAGGGCTATTCCATGTCCAGGAATAGACATGTCTAGGAGATTTAAAGTAACAGTTCAGTCAAAACTACTGAATCAGCTAGACAGTATTTCTGTGAGAATATTTGAAGAAAACAGTGTTGGCCAAAAAAAAATCTGCTCACACCAAGCTGGCACCATTTCTGACACTCACCATCTATAAGCAAGCCATTTACGGTTAAGGGTGGCTGAAAACAGGTGGAGTAAACAGAAAGGAATACGTGTTTTTTATGAAACTACAATAAACAGTGATAAATGTCTTTTTTCATAACTGACCTGAGCTTTAGTGTCTTAAAAGCTGTTTTTGAGCCTGCTGGGTCTTTAGCTCTGCAGGTCTGGCTCTAAAGAGAAAACATTGTTTCAGTGAAAGCTGAAGCAGTATGTAATTGCAACAAAGACACAGGATTGTTCTTAAAACCATGCTATTGTTCCTGGAGCTGCCCATGGGCATCCTCGTGTCCTTTCACAGCGACATTCCACATAACACAAGCATGGGTCCGGCATTCCCCTGGCATCCGCATATTCACAGGTCTTTCCTGTCTGCATTTGAGAGGGTGACCACAAGGAAAAGAGAGGCAAATTTACCACTTACAGAAAATTGATTGTGTGCATTGTTTGTTCTTATTGGGAGCCATTGAATCTTCATGTTTATATTTGTCTGGACACAGCAAAGGCTCATCAGCATGCTGTCCTCCACGATGTGGGCATCATGCCATTGTTTATATCAACAAACCACAATGCTTTGTTCAACTGCAGTACTCTGCACAACTAATCTTGCGATAAGACTGGGGACCCTCTGTGACATTCTTGGTTTAGACGTTTTAAAGACTGTTTTGTTCTTTCTTCATTCCACAGAGGTCACAACAACCTCAGTGCCGATGATTATATCAACCACAACAGCCAAGCCCAAAGCCAGCACCACTACTACCACTGTTGAAAGCAGAACTGTTTGGATCACTGTGCACACAGTCCCTCCCCTTGTTGCAATCACAGGTAGCGTCCAATCACATCACCCGTCATGCCAGCTGAGCAGCTTCATCCAGAACATTACGTTACACCGATAAAGAAACATTGGTTAGAGTATCACTCATCCCATTACTGCCATCTGGGAAACATAGAGGTAATGGGTGTTGACATACAATACAAGGGAGTGGGACAGACTGATATTTGAGCTAAATGTAAACTTACACATGCTGAGTGAACAGGCAGAGTCCTGAGGATTATGAATAATGTTCACAGTGAAATCAGTCAGTCGAGGTACGAGATGCTCGCTGTTTTCATTTTGATTGATGGGACATGTATGCATTCCAGAATGTTTGTGTGTCCGTAACATTTGACGCAAAACTTTCCACTCCCAGATGATCAGGGTCTGACGGAGGACACCTCAAGCCAGACAGAAATGTCCCTTATCTACCAATCAGCGGCCTGGATTCTGGCCGGCCTCCTCTTGGCTATAGTCATTTTCCTGATCGTGGCCATTCTCATCAACAAGAAGAAGAAGTGGGTTCAGATGTCCTGCTACAGTGCACCCAAGAAGGTGAGATATTTCTAATGCACATGGATTTATGTTGAGAAAAAGACCTTGGAAGCACCATTAGGCATATTTAATGACTCGCACTGCTCATTATGTATGAAGACTTGTCTTTCATGAGACTGAGATTTATGTTTTTGTCCTTCACTGACTAGAAGACAACACTACAACAAGAACCTTATAAGAACATGATCATGGAACTTTCTCCCATGGAACTAAATTAAGATTATCATGGGAATGTAATCAATCTCCTTTTTTATGAGGTGCCATTACAGCAATGTATTCACCGCACACAGCTAGTAGGACGTGCCCGTGTGTCGAAAAGCTGGCAGGTCTTTTCCTCTCCGCCTGAAAGTGAGCAGTGTTCCTTTAATTTAGTCTTTTGGAATCTTTCCCATTTGCCCTCCCTAGACCGTGATCCTGAAGAAGCACGTTGTGTACATGGAGCCGTCCAAGGAGAACAAGTTCCAGAGTGTGAAAAATGACTGTGGCATGACCTTCTCCCCAGACGTGAACTCGCCCTGCGGGGACCGGATCAGCATCCCGCGGGCCAAGCTCAGCAACGGACACACGAGGCTCCAGCACTAACACCGCCGAGGTCACCTGGCAGGACTACAGGATGTTTCCTTTCATCTCCCCTCCATTTCACACACATCCACGGAGCTCATGAGAGAAACTCTCACCACATGCTGAGGATTAATTTGCCTGCCGTTGATTCACACAAAGCTCTTCAGTCTCTCATGGAAGAAAGATGTATTGTGAAATTTGTGAAGTCTTGCTTTATTACATTACTTGTTTTTTGCCTCTTGTACCATGTATGGAGCTTTAAAGTCTCTCCATTGCTGTCTCAGGAGCAATGAGGAAGGGAAACCATACTTTCACGGACATGGATGATCCCTCTACGCCATATCAGTTCATGTTGGAGGGATGTTCTAAAGCCTAATAACTTCTGACTGTGAGCACCATCACAGATTGCTGCCTCCTTTAATGACGCCATCAAAAAAATGCTTTAGATCAGGATGTTTTTGAGTTTACTCAGGCAGTTTGATTGCTTACACTTGGCTCGCTGTCCTTTCACGGTGACATAATTAGAGGGCAGCTACTTGGTGGATTGTTTTTTTCTCTTGGACTTCAGCAAGGGAAAATTAAGCAGACCCTGCTAGGACCAAGTGATAAATAGAACTGGGACAGAGTCTGGTGCCTTGCAAGAGGGATACGGCTCCTTTACATATGATAGCAGTGTATTTCCACCTCTTTTACCAACAGACCTAGTCCCTTTTGTGCTTTCTGTCATGGCTCCTTCTCAAGTGGTAAGTTAGGGCAGTTAGGATTTAGAATGAAGGTTCACAAAGGCGTTAAGACTGTGACTCAGAATAACAAAACCCTCAATAATCGATGTAATGCAAAAACCAACAATTGCAGCATCTGCTTTTAATAAAGAAATATAGTTTTGCATATTAACCCATGCACAAAGTCAACAGAGCTGTCAGATCCAACTCACACACTGACAGCAATGAGCTTCAGAGATAGAACTAGTTTTATCCAGCCTCTCTGCTCTGTGTGAGGCCACAACCATCTAAATCTCCGGTGTAGGCAAAAAAACGCTGAATAGATGCACAGTTTACATGGTGATAATGTTTAAATTACAGCGTACTTTCATGATCAGGCTAAATATCCAACTTGGCCCTGATGATTGGTGTAGGACAGAAGGTGCCTTATTAGAACACATTTCTTAAGACTGTGTGCTAATAAATAGTAGCTAAATATTTCTGGAACAAGTGGCCTGGGTTTTGCCATTAAGATGGTAAACAGCCTTATTAAACATTGTATGTCGTTTCGGGTCTCTCTGTTGAGAAAAAACGGAAGCCCTTCGTCTAACACAACAGAATATTCATAGAAAACGTTGGAGACCATTTCTGTTTGTGTCAATGTTGCGAAGGGGAGGAAGGACAGAAAGAGTTTAAACCACAGCTGGTGACTGGACACACGGAGAAGGCCATTTGCATCTTAAATGTAAAAAGTTAGATAAACCATAGATGAAGAGTACATTATTTATTTTTTCACATAGTTTATTTATTAATACTAAACTATAGTTTGAGTAACGGAGATTTGTCATTTGGATAATGACAGAATCCTTAGTAGCCAAAGCTGCTGTACATTTATTTTGTTTTTTTAAGTCATTTCCATTTCTATCTGCTTTTTATTCTTTGAGCTTATTTATTTTACTGTTTGCAAACTGTAAATACATATTTCTTAGATGTTTGAATGTAACATTTACACATTTTGGGGAAAATAAAGTATATTGTGTGATCTCTGCCGCCAGTGCCCTTGTTTTCAAAAGGTACCCCTCCCTACATGACCCCTAGTAGAGACCCCTTCAGGTTTAATCTCGAGACACTGATTTGCAGACTCATTTTCTCAGTAATCCAGTAATTAACGGCTGTCAGTAGAGCTGTCTGCATTATTAGGCAATCAGCAATAAGAGTGTTTCCGAGACAGAAGCTCCCGGAGACTAAAGGCTCGATGCCGCTTACAGAGGCATGAAACTGCATTACGCAACTTTCAGTCATGTTACATATTCAAGGAGAGCAGGGGTTTTTTGGTAAAGAAAAATACATGATTTAATGTATCTTTTTCAGCACTTAAAATACATTGTCAAGTGTTAACACTACTGGTATCCTCTTACAATTGTCTTTTAGGAAAATAACGATAAAGTATCACTATGTTGAAGCCCAAACTTAGCAAGTACATAATCCAGATTTCCAAAATTGTTTACTACTGGACCCCCATGATAACACTCAATGATCCATTTGTATCTTTGGCATCCACTTCTGCTGGGAAAAGTAAATTGTGTTCATTTCAGAAGCTGTAAATCATCAGCATTCCTAACTTCAGTCCTTCATGGGAAAAAGGAGCTCTGTTCTCCACCATGGGGAAATCACATCCTGTCTAGAGGAGAATCTTGAAGTAGTCATCTCTGTAACTGTACAAGACCACCACTGCAACCCTGCAAAAGGAAAAAAAGAGATTTAAATCATACTGAAATAATAAAAACCTGCAAAGCACTCATCTGTCTGAAAAATCTGTCCCATGAAGTCTCCATTGTTCTTTTCTTAGGCTAATTTGCAAGTAAACACGGCCTCCCCAATGCTAGGACTGCACAAGCAAACAAAAGGAAATTAGAACCAACTGGGTGATATATGAACAGTCCCGTAGGTGCCAAAAGCATCTTTAGTTACACTGCTTCCCACAATAGAACTTTTTCTATTAAATCCTTAATTTTGAGGTATTCACTCAGATATAAAACGGCTTAACTTTAAAAAGCCGGCTTGATTACACTTGCGAAAAGATTTATCAAAGGGGGAGGGGAGTTCAGTTGCCAGAAAAAACGTCCTTATAAATCATCAGATCTAATGTACAAGACAAGCCTACCAGAAGAATTTCACACTAAAAGGATGTTGGCTGGAGTACATCTTCAAGGAGGTTTTTTTTTCTTTCTGAAATTTGACTTGAAAATTTTTTGAGAATGCTTAGGCAATTACATATTTCATACTGAATTTTTCACGCCTCAATACTTACAGACTCTCAGCAGCCAGAACAAGTAACAAGCCTTTCAAAGCTGGTTTCATTTACAGTTTCTCACACTGATCTTCATAACTGTCATTCAAATCAGCTCGGGGTGCTGATGCAGGGCTTGTTTGCACCTCTGGTACTCCCTCACTAAACTTTGGAGTGTTATCCTTGATCTAATTAGCTGATGAAAAAGTCAGACTTGAGCTAAGTGGATGTGTTGGAACAAGACATTTCTAAAGTTAAGTTAAGACTTAAGAAGTGGTACTGTAGGACCAGGCCTGGGAACCACGGTTGTATGGTAGTGGGTCTCCAGTCTGTTCAAGCTAATTTCTCTACATAGTGAACACACACCTTTTAATAATCTTGAAACGGTGGATCTCTTCACAGATGGACTTCAGGTAGCGCTGTTTGGGGAGTCGGGACAGCAAGTTCTTGACACTTATGTTGAACTGCTCTTCTCCATCAAACTGAATGGGAGAGAAGAGCAGAGACGACATGTTGCTGACTTACTAAGATGCAAAATAGAGCGGCTCAAACTCTTCCTGTAAACTCTACAACCCTATTTGCCTTACAGTACCTAAAACATACAAACACCCTTGCTGCATGTATGCAGTGTTCAGATATTTGGGGAAGACCTTAGTCATATATTTGAAATACTTAAGAAATCCTGGCTATGGCTAGGCATGAATCGAGTGTACTCAGTCACGTTTAGTCTTGCCTCCCTGAAGTATAGGTGTTAGTATTGTCTATTGTTCCTTTTCACACTTTCCAATGCCTCAATTAGATTTATTTGTGGACTAGCCATGCATCTATTAACCTGGTGTAGTACGTCAACCTGCGTCATTTACATTTTTCACTGTATAAGAGAATGTTTTGCTCTTATTTAAACAAAGACCGGGGGAATCTATTCCACCACTAGGCCCAGAAAGCCAGACGAACACCGTCTCCTTCCTTTTCTCCAAATGTTTCATGCATTTCCGCTACTGAGGACAGGATGAAAAAATGTCTGGAGGAGAGGGTTTCCCCCATCACGATAAAGTGAAAGAACTCCCATGTTCCGTTTCCTTAAGACTCTGTGCACCAGACGGAAAGCCTTCAGGTTTTTCTGTTTGTGCGTCTCTAAAGGCTGTTTGTTCCCCTCAGTCTGTTCCAATGGAATGCTATTTATTTACTTGAAATAGTTCATCACAATGGCTACAAACCTCCAGGGACAAGAAGTTGATGAGTGTTTCCTTAGGAAGGTCAACCTGGGAGTGGAGAGAAACAAGGTTACTTTCGCCGACACAATGGATTCTTATCTCAGATGCACTCTGTAGCAAGACACACCATATAAACACACTGTACCATTCCACAGGAAGCTTCTAAAGTGTCTCTGCATCACCCAGCTAAAATACAACATGCCAGCCAATTTCCCAAAATTACAGAAACAATATTCTGGAGAGTGTGAGGACCGAGTCCATTTCTATAATTCCACAGGTGTTACTGGTGAAAAGCGCGTGAGTCTGAAGTATTCAAACCAATTGCATCTAACTTCAAAAGTCATTGTGATGATGCATGATTCCTACAAAAGGTGTTTCATTCATTACAAGTCAAAGTTCTAGAAAAGCCAATACTGACACAGTCTCCAAAATCAGATGTATAAAATCACGCATTCAACTAAAACTAATGGTGCTCAAAATGGTAAAAGCACAAAGTTGATAACATTCAATACATTTAAATAAAATAAACTGATAAATTAGTCCAGGCCAAAGAAGAGGATTTAAAACACCATTAAAAAAACTAAATTTTATTAATTAACTGCACCATATGATGCAAAATACTGAAATAGGCAAAGCTATTGATTTCCCCGGGACGCCTTGTCTCATTTATACTTTTTTGGGTTGTAGTTTGTTTAAAAGAAGAGAAGTAACCACTTACAGCCAGAACTTCTATGTCATTACTCTTGTTCTGCAAAATGCCACCAAGATTCTGCAATCTGGTTTGGATCTGGACGAGAGAGGGAGACAGAACGGAGCAATTACTCCCATGATCAGTGTGAACGTCAGTGGAAAACAAAAGGCATTTCATCCTCGCATGCACCAGGCCTCTGTGAGGAGTATTTAACTCTGCCTGGCTCCGTCAAGTGTGAGGAGGCCGGTGATGCTTCATTTGGGCCCAGCCATGCCAGGAGCGGAACAGCGTCATGGGATCCCCTTCCCCTCCTCAAACCCCACCCACCAGGGTCAACTACGCCAAATTACTAATTTTACAAGAAAAGCAGCTGGACTGTTCTCAGTAAGCCAGGACTTAGGAAGTTGTGGAAAGACGCAGAAGTCTTTTCATTTCATTATGGTGCCTGCAACTGGGAGGAAAAATGCTCCAAATGTGGTGTTTAGTGTGCAGGTTGCATGCTTACTTGCAAAATGCAAAGCAGAATCAGCTCATGGGAGAAAACCATTTCCTCCTCCTTCTCCCTGCTTAAAGTGACAACTGACCCTTATTCATTTTTAATTGTTTTGGCCTTTTTTGAAGCAACTTTTCATAATGTTGTAATGGCATGTTAGTACCGATACTGGAGTGATTCTGGGCTCATTTTAAACCATCACATTTTCCTGAGCTGTTACCACGAAATGCTAAACAACACATTTATCCTTTTTCTGGTTTTGTCAAAAAGGGATAGTGGACAACAGGTACACATCTTTTTACTACTATGTTGGTTTGGTGGGCTGAAATTTACTCACTGAAATGAGTAAATGTACATGTACTTGTGTAGGAAACTGCAAATAAGGAGAGGATTTTTAGCCTTGTGGGATGGCACTAGATAATTTC
>JBBKCR010000001.1:33843794-33863505 GCA_037577295.1 Ladigesia roloffi
AAGATAGAGTGAGAAGAGATAGAGAGAGTGAGAGAGAGTGAGAGAGAGAGTGAGAGAGAGAGTAAGAGAGAGTGGGAGAGAGAGAGTGAGAGAGAGAGAGAGAGAGTGAGAGAGAGAGAGTGAGAGAGAGAGAGAGAGACGCATTCCATGTTATGTTACCAGGAGACCTTGAGACTCAAAATGTTATCAGAACATGAACTCGATGACCTACGGACTAAGGAAAAAAGCTCAACCCGTATCTCTGAGGGATAGTTACAAATAAACTAAAATGTCTGAATAAGTAATCAGCGATACAGAAGATTATGAAAATGAAGTTTCATAAACAGTTTTTAAAATTTGGTACGTCCTGAATGCAAATAACGAAATGAGATTGTCTAACAGAAACTAACACCTCTTGTGCCATTTTTGTAATGAGAATATCAACTTTCAAGTCATAAAATCAATTTCCGATGTCTGAGCTCACCATTCCATCACACAGTACATTGGAAGCCTGGTTTAGCTTGTCTTCTGGCACGCCACTGTGCAGTAAAATGGCTCGCAGCAGGCTAGTGTGGTTCAGGTAGATATTGTAGTTCCTTTCCTGCAACCCAGCATGGGATACAAAGCAATTAAGCTACGTTTATGGAAGAAAATATTTGCTTTGCCTTAAGACATTCCTATCAAATACTGTATTACTACGCCTGTTCAAAGAAGCTCACCATTTCCTGAGATACAATATTAGAATTTGTCACACTAATGGCAGATGTTCCTTGTCAAACCCATGAAGTACAACTAAACCTGGATTGTCATAGAGACTATAGAGACTAAAAAAGAAGGCTCCACCCCCAAAACAGCCTATTACTTGTTTTAGAACTCTAAAACTTGTCTAGTATCTCTAAAAAATAAAATTGTCTCATTTATAAAAATATATATAGTCTTTACAATTTGTTTGAGGAGTAGCTGCATGGCTGATGTACCTGGAGAGCACTGAACTCGTGGATGACCTCAGATATGGTATAGATGGTCTCAGCATCAGGGAGCATGCTTCCAGTCACAGGCACCACAATGTCAAAAGCACATTCTAACAGTTCTCTGGGGTGAGCCCGGTCCAGCTTCCGCGGCCTGAACACACGCTCAATACTGTACCTAGGAGGAATTCAGGATTAGGTCTTATAATTAATACCCACGTGTCAATGTTACATCCATTCATTAATCATGCTTAGAAGCTATAACACTGGCAAAAATTATTTTGCAACATTAATAAAGAATGCTCACAGGGTTTCCCATTAATGTAATCAACTGTGGCAGGGCTCCCTCAGAGCCTACCCACCACAATATCTACACCCCTGTGGGAAACACGGTTCTCTCTCCTATTTGCCTAATTATACACACCTTGAATTTGTAACTTGTGGAAAGCATATATTCTTTTGTTCTATGAAATCAACTAATTTAGGAGGAAAAATTACCTTTTGACATGCGAAATATTATTTCTGGCGACAAATCTGGCAAAAGACACCTGGAGGAAAAGGAAAGAGGGGAAAAGGGCATGAGAACTGAACGGCCGCTCCCTAACAAAAGACAGAGATGGTTCTAACGGCCCCAGAAAATGGGTGATCTGGATTAGTGCATCTCTTAGCAACATCATGAAAGTAACTGCAAAATATGGACACAAACTGCGATGTGTAATAAAATTAGATACTACAGTGATGTGAAAGGCAAAAAAATATTAGAGTAGTATTAATTCTTGTTGCCTAATGTCTGTTCATAAAAATCTAATCTTTAGTTATTTTACATTTTTTTATGAACATAATTTTTATTATCGTTATTAACACATAAAAGCATTTTTCTACTTAGCCTTGAAAAAAACAATTACTTTAACCTATCAATCAACAGTAAAATATACAAAAATAGCAGTATTATTGCAGTGCCGAATAAAAATAAAACAATATAATCATTTTAATATAAAAAAATAGTAAATACAAAATTTTATCTTCTCTTAACTGTGCCTATGGCATGGTAGTAAATATAAAAGTACAATTTCCTGTGCAGCAATGCTATCACGATTTTACTAATGAAATATTATTAAATAAAGAAAGACCTGCTTATAGCAATGAAAACAACAGTGCATATCTAAGAAAACACACATGTGTTAATAACAGTACACTCTACACAATGGTAACATTGGTATTTACAACCTAGCAATACAGAAGACAGCAGTTCAGGTTTATGTTTATATTTTTTAGGATAATGTATTAAGCTGAGTTTAAAAAGAAATGCAAGTGTTTTGATAGCATATTTGGGGCATATTTAGGGTTTAAACCATAAATAAATCGGCATTTTTACCACATCACATATTCTGACTAAAGTAAACAATGATCACTCACGCGCAGGTCATAGGGAAGGGTGACCAGAGCACCGCTGTGGTCCATAAAGCAAGCTGGTTCACATCCCTCATACAACTTCCTGTTTCTAGGCAAGAGCAGTGGAGTCTGTAGTCTTACTGCGCCTGAGAGAAAATAAGAGAAAAATAACTTATGAGATTGAGAAAGCAAAGATCACAATGCATAAAAAACTAAAAACAGTGCAGACTGTGCTGTGAGGGCGCTAGAGGACTGAACCTGTCACCGTTGGATACAAAGCAAAACATATTTTATCAGAAAGCTGGGAAAACACATCCCTCGATCCTAAAAACACCTAGATGAGGAAAACCCCCCTTATGCTCTGGGAAGGAAATGTCAACATCACTCTCCAAGTATGACTGCTCTCATGGCAATGCATTGGGGGTAATCTGTGAGGCAACACTGGTTATGTAACCCTCAAGTATTTTATGATTCAAAGCAGACGAATACGCACATGGCACATACCGTTGTGGTCAAACACTTACATATACTCAAAACATGTATGACAGGCCTTTCAGGAACATGTGAAACTTTTTCTTAATTAATTGAAGACATTTACATTCATTGTGGTTTTCATGAAAACAAAATAAGGATAAAATTAAACATACAAAATTGCAAATAATACTTGATTAATGTCCCTGCAATCAGCCACACACCCCACCTGGGCCTGAAAGTGTACATTTTTAAACAGGGTTGTTTTTATTTTTTTTTGCATGGTGATGTATAACAGGCCTGACAGTGGACAAAGGCACCGGTGACCCAGCAGCTTTCAGAAAAAACGATCGTTTCATGTCTTAAGACATCAATGTGTCGTCACGAGCCACGGGGTGTAATCTGGACGTGTCTGGGCATGCTTTTTTTACTTGAAAAGTCTGACGCCCATCCACTTTCATTAAAAGACTACCAGACTGCTACGGCTAAAGCTAAAAATCTGCGTTTGTGTTCTGCTGAGGATAAGCAAATAAACATCAAATTTTCATTTTTGGGTGAACTATCGTTTTAAGAGGCCATGTTAGCACCACTAAATAAATAATGGGAGTCAAAGTTTATATAATGTTCACCACCCACTTTGTATATTTTTCACTCCATGCAGTTGTCAGGAAACCCAGAATAAACTCACCAAAAATATATGGGGTCTATTAATTCAGAAAATCAGAACATGCCCAATAATGCCGTGACATGCATGTCTTTTATGGTTGTATGTATTACTGCACACAGTATGTACAGCCAACACTACACAAATAGAAATCTTGGCCTTTTACACAAAACATCCTACTATTTAACCTAATAGCCTTACAACATGCCTTCAAAACTGTCTGGAATAAATGGCTTCTATTACCTGCTAATGGCAAATATATAACTAATTATAGTGGCATCCAAATTATTAATAATTATTTATTTGATCCAAATAATACTAGTTTAATGATCTTTTATTCAGCTCAAAGCCATAGAGCAACACAACAAGAATTATCTATGTTATTCAGTATATAGCACTTACCATGTTTTTTGAAGACCCTGGTGACTGTCTCATACACATACTGCTGCAGTTTGGCACTGTTGAAACTGAAACTGCCCTGGGGCAAAGGGAACCACAGGGGATGAAAATCAAACAGAGTAGCAGTAATGGAGTTCAAACATAGCTTAAATGATGTGGACCAAATGATGGGCGCATGAGAGCAGCGTGTGCAGGTAAACACTGGCATCTAGGGGTTGGAACAGAACAATGCACAAAAAATAAATCGTTTTGCTCAATTTCAGGACCACATTCAATGGACCATTTTCAATGCATCAGACATGGTAGGAAAAATCATTACAGCATAGGATTAGTATATGAATGGTAAGGTAAAATGACTTTTTGCCCCTCTTAAGATGGGCAGTTTCCTACCTAAGGGTTTAGAGTACTGAGTTATGTGTGGTGACACATCAGTGTTATTTCTGCTCGAACACTCTTCTAACAACTTTTATGTTAGACACTGCAGGTTTAGTTCCAGGATGTAATAAAACCAAAAGTGAATATGCAATTGGCTTAACTCTGAAACCCATTATTAATAAAAACAAAAATGTTGCCGACCATGTCAAGTTTGATCATCTCTAAGTACATAAACATCACTTATGTCTTCGGCAAAAAGTATATTCAAACCTAAATTAGCTCAAAGAGGAAATGTTCTGTATCATAAACACAGTCATTGCTGTAATGTTATTGGCAAATATGATGTCTTCAGCTTGACCCAAACTTTCATTCATTTTTTAAAATTCAAATAAAAAATAATAATTAATAATTTCTCTTTCTAATGGCAGATCGAATTAATAATTGTTAATATTCATGATGTGTGCTTGCACAGTGAAGTGGTTTTTCATATTGTCATTCACAACCTTGTGTTTTTATTGTCTGCAGGAGGAATAAAGCTGATTTAGCTGAGCAAGTAACACAGGGGAACACAGCAATTGATGTGCTACCTTGTAGACATCTATATCGTAGGTGTAATCCATGACATGAGAGGTGTTCTGGGAGAACAGCTGGTTGACCATGGTACGGTAGGCCTTGCCCGTGACATTAGCCATGGTGTGCTGCAACACCTCATGTAGCTCTGACTCCTCCATCTGAGGAGGGGGGAGGAGATCACTCTTCAAAAGCTCCACCGCCGTGGGCCGCTGGACAGGATCATGGCTCAGGAGCCAGCAAATCACTTTCTATTTATACAGATTAAGAGGATCAGGCATATTTGTCTAGTAAAGGTAAACATTTGTCAGTACAGTAAACAGCCGCTTTTCATGGAGGTTACGTTCCAAGAGCACCTATGTATTATGAAATGCCTAAAAAGTTTATTTTTATAGTGTAAACCCTAAATATGCCCCCATATATGCTCCAAAAACACTTTAATTTAATTTAAAAATCAGTTTATTACCCTGAAAAAAATGTAAATATAAACCCGTATTCGTAAGTTACAGTTCACAATGAGCTCCTGCAGTGCTAGAATGTAAATTACAGATGTTACCCCTGTGTAGACTGTACTGTAATTCATGCACAGACATTTTCTTTGGTATGCACTGTCATTTTCTTTGCTATATACAGTAAATACAGTAATTTGCAATAATAAATATACAGGGCTTTCAGAATAACAATCAAAAACACAAGAACACTCGAGATGCTCCTTGGAGGAAATTCTGGACCGCAGCTCTGTCTAAAGGCAGTAGCCAATCAGCAGCAAGGACAAATAACTAACATTCTTGGATTGGCTACTTTCAAACCTCCTGCCTCTGAGTACAGTGGTCATCATCCCAAGATGCGCTTTCTTTTTGTCCTCTCCACAGTACCAAAAATGTATACTTATTTTGACATGGCTAAATGGCTGAATTTACAATTATATTTATTTCACAACATTAGTAAATTATATTTTTCTCAATAAGTTATCAGTTAAATGTATTTAAAATGTATATTGCCAAAAAAATACCTGTGACGTCCAGGCTTTGTCCACCATTCCCATCCGTCCTCGTGCAGGGTTGTTTATGTTTGGGCACCATGCTTAACAACCCAGCACCAGGAGGAGGGAGTGTGGCCGACGAGGCCTGGGTATCACAAAAGCAACAGAAAATGGGGAAGATGTCTTTGGATTTAATGTACAATTATTAGCTTGGTTCTCAGAATAAATCCACGATGGACTGAAACAATCACTGCTTATCTGCATTAATGTGGGGGTTTCCTTTATTGCAGATAAATAAAAGAATAGCTATCTGTAAAACCCACCTTTGTTCCTTTCTCATAATAATCAAAATCCTCAGGGAAGTCTATGGACTCCTGTGAAGAGAATAAAAAAAAATCAAATGCCGTTTTTCTGATATTCATTAAGTTTGCATTACAAAACTATTAAATGTAATTACTCTATTCTTACTCCAGAATAATTTAAATCATTATATTGATTATGGTATTACGGTATGGGCTACCATTCAGAGATAAGTGCAAAAGTTAAAACCAACGAGGGTGCAATTCAGTGTCACATCAGAGCTACACAAGTGCTGCATGTGGGCATCAGTCAAAACTCTGTCTAGGCTGGTAAAGACGCACCTTCCTGAGCTGGCTGAGCACAGATATACGCTCAGAAGCAGTGGTCATTGGTCGGTAAGACATCTCAAACAAAATGATTCCCAAACTGAAGAGGTCCACTTTCTAGAGACAGGCACAAACATACATATATTACATATATAGGTATTTTAAATAGCAATATATGTATACAAATACAAATAGAACCACAAATATACACTACTAATAGGGGACATGGTAAGACAGTAAGTAATTATTATTAAAATTTTTACCTGATTGTATGTGGCTTTGGTATTTCCTTGGACTTCCGGGCTCACATACAGTGCAGTGCCAACCATGCCAGTCATGTTACCTGCTTAGGAAATTAATAAGAAAACATTGTGTGTAACATATTACACTATTTCATACAAACACACACAAGAATTCAAAAAAGAAAAGTAACGGCTAAGGAGAAAAAACACATTTTACCTATTGGGTCTGATTTTAAGACCAGACCTGAGCTATAATCCTCAATCTCCAGTTTTCCTGAAGCCTGTAAAATATCAGGGACAGACACGACATCAGAATACACTAAATAACCCAACAATAACCCACACTCACCCCATTCTTCTAACACTGAATATCAGCTTATACAGATCATTTGTACTTTCATAGGGTACAATTCAACATTATAATTTGCAAAACTTGTCCAATTTGGGCACAATATATAATCTATTTCAATATAGTTTGCTGATCTCAAACAGCATGCCACAGGTGGCAAAGCAGAAACTACAGTAAGAATTTTATTGAATGGCAACAATATATCACATAATGCAATTATCCATGCAATGTTTCTAATCTAATACCATGTATAATATTAAATATTTATACACAGTGTTCTATATTTGTTCTCTCAGAGCTTTATCGTAAATACATCATTCCTGCAGTACCACAGTAGCTGGGTGGTCAGTAGCCAAGCCGAAGTCTCCTATTTTGACATGGTCATGAGAGTCCAAGAAGATGTTAACAGGCTTTAGGTCCCTGTGAATCATTCCCTGAGGAGACAGATCAGACAGACCATACAGTCATTCAAAATAAATTAAAACAATTCTTAGAACAGCAATGTCTTCAGTCTACGTAATTGTGTATTTTGCCACTTCATGTATTTATTATTCTCTCTGAGACAATTCCAAACACTTCACTTCTTCCATGTTCTTGGATTGGCTACTTTCAATCCTCCCATCATTAAGTACAGCGGTATTTCACCATTTCACCATCCCAACTTTATGTATGAAAAAATTATATATTGCCAAAAACACAAATGCGGAATATATTAAGTAGTTTCTGAAAATTTGCGGCCGTTTCCTTAAATAATAATTAGATAAGTTCTAAGAAAAAATAAGCAAATGACTAAATCTGTGAATCCTGAGCTGCGAATTTGTAGGGTTTACTGTACTGCAATCCGTAATCCCATTTTTTTACCTGTTCATGAATGTATGCAAGGCCATCCAAGATCTCCCTGAAAAGTCTCCAAAGGCGGCTGCTGTCCTTGTGAAGGCATTCATCAATTGTGTCCCTCAAAGTGCTTTTTTCACAGTATTCCATCTGTTCAGAAAAAACGTGAATAAAAGATTTATGAGGAAAGAGAAAAGTCAAATGAAACAAGACTTGTGGGGAACCATCAGCATCATATAACCTATTTCATACAATATAATCTTTCAGTGCTTAGTCTTACTCACCTGAATGTACAAATAATGTGCAATAAGAGGCAGTTTTTCAGAGTCAGTGCTCTCTGCTGTGTCAACACCAATCCTCTTACTCAGATCATCCTGTAAACATTGAATAAGAGGCAAAAATGTTTCAACAGTAAAATAGTAAAAGCCATATGGGTAAAATCACAAGATCGATACTCTGCCAGACAGACTTAAGCAAAAGAATGCAAGAGTTCATTTCAAATGACTTACTGACCTCCACAAGGCTGTTTCTGCTGGCACCGCCATTGTCAAAGATGATGTCACTTTCTGAGTCGCTACTGGAAGGACTATAGCATTAACACAGAATCATGTCAGACTCAAAGAACAGCCACTACAGCATCATTTTATCTGAAGAATTTATGGCCTATTCACAACCATGTACTATGAGGTACGAATGGGAATAGAAAATTAGTTTATGATACATCATGCTGATCATGATACAGGGTTCAATATAACAGAAAAAAATTGAACTTAACTGAAGGACAAATAAAACAACTGAATCCGCATACAAACTCTTTTATAATAAAGCATTAAAATTATGAACAGGGTCGTTTGAGAACAAAACAGGACGCCAGGGTGGCCTTTAAGTAGTATTTTATAAAGCTTTGATAACTTGATTGAAAGCACATTACGAAGAGTGAATTAGCACGAACTTGCCCTTGGCAAGCTTTGCCTCATGCATATATTTATTTTTGTAAATTTGTTATGCAAATGAGAGAAATCAGAATGCCAATGACTATCAAAACCATAACACTTTATGAAAATATCTGATAAAATATTTGTGGATATCAAGCCATCACTCAAACTAATTATACACTCTATCCCACAGGAAGAAACAGCTAACGCAGCACCACTGAAGGTGAACGTGGGATATTTCAGGATAAATCTGGTACAAATCTGATCTCTACCAATTCATTTTCAAGTACGCATCCACTGACACATACAGAAGGGAGCTTTTGCTGCTAAAGCACCCTCCCCCTTAGCCCTAGTGGCAAGTGTAATGGCACCAAAAAGTTGCTTGTTTTTTTTCTTTTCTTTTTCTTTCTTCCATTTAATAGATACTGCAGGAAGCAGAGGCGTAGCACACGGGGGGGATGGGGGGGATTCAACACCCCCCCTTTGGTTAAAATGTGATTCCATCCCCCCCACTTTTGTCAGATTATATTGTATTAAATTGATTAAATTGTATTTATAACCTGGTGTCCCCATCTCAGAACCCCCCCACTTTTGGAAAGCTTGATTCGCCCCTGGCAGGAAGTGTATTAACTGCACCATGTAATGAGGATTCATAGTAGAAACAAAAGAGCTGATGAATAAAGCCACAAAAATATAAGAGCAAATATACGTAATTCTGTGAAAAAGAGATCCATGGTTCAGTTAATCAAAGTGCCACTGCTACAGCTGAATAAAGAATAAACACATTCTGTATTATCATCCATCATGCTACAAAAATCATAACAGCCCAGAATCTCACAGGAAAGATGGACAAAACACATTTGCCTCTTCGTCATCATCATCGTCGTCACTGGAGTCAGGGGTACTGCATTTGGCACTGGAAGATCTTTCCAGAGATGTGCTCCACTCCACTGAGCTGGCTAGTGCAGGTGGGGGTGCATCATCCTCCACGTTGTCAGGAAGCTCCAGATCATTGTGTCGTCGGGGTGCAGCCGGCCGTTCAGGGGTGCTCTGGGGCTCTGAACTTTCAGAGCTCAGCACACCTATGGAAGGGGCCTCGTGTCGTTCAATCCAAGCATTGTAGTAGCGGACAATATTCTCATGGTTGAGTCGCGAGAGGAGTGTCACCTCGCCCTTGATGCGGCGAAACTGTTTACTGGCAGGATTGACCTGAATTCGTTTCACGGCATAGTAGCAGCCATCCAGCTTGTTTTGGACCTGTATAAGAACGGACAGCATCAAACACAGGAGCAACACAAAAAAAACGCGAAGGAATGTTTTACTACAATATAATTACATGTGACAATTCATTTCTACACTGAACTCCTTTAGGACTAACATAGCAGATAACTGGTCACCTTTATGACTGCTCCAAAAGCACCTTTTCCTAGCAGCTGCAGCTCCTCAAATTCTGTGAAGTAACGAGAGAACTGGGTCTGCACAACTGTACTAAAAGGGCCAACGAGCAGGGGACCCCGAGGAATAACCGCTGATGCAAAATCCACTCCCATGTCTGCAAGTGTTAAAAAAACATAAGATTTAAGGCATTTACAAGTGTTAACTCCTAAACTACAACATACAAAGTAAAAATAAATGTATTAAATGAATGTACTGTTACAAGCTTTTCATATTTAGGCAAGAAGTTCAATACATTCTATTTAAAACCGCAGGTTTAGATACAAAAACCACCCACACTGACAAAATTCAGTCCTAGCGGTGTTATCTGGATAAAAAAAGTTTGTATTAGAATCATTCTGTCCTAATGACAAAAAATAACAGGCTCATGGCATTAGTGAAGCGTGCTAAAGACAAACCAGAAAAAATAAGGCTTTATCAAAAATAATGCACTGAGAACTATTTTAGAATGGCACTCAAAAGAAATCAAAATTGAAATAAGCCCCTAGAGACCCTGCACCCACTGAGAGAGAGACAGACCTTCTGGGCTAGGCTCCTGGCATGAAGGAAGGCTTTTTGGTGAAGGTGGCCGGAGGAAGGAGTGCTCTAGCAGCTGCTGAGCGTTCCAGCGGTCAGCATCATTAAGACACACACACCTGCAACACACAAGTCACAAGCCTTGGTCACGCAAACATCTTAAAACATGAAGTGAAAAAGTGGAAAAAGTATTCACACAGTTTTCCTCACTTCATAGACTCAGTGATATTCAAAATTAAATAGCACCCAAAAAAAAAGAAAGAAAACCTGTCATTAACTAAAACATGAAACACTGTAAATAGTTTAACTATAAACTTTATCAAAGTTTAACTATACACAATATGTACAAGAAGTTATTGGTCCACCTTTTGTTGTTTTAGAAACAAAGTGGATGTAAGAAGACAGGTTTCACCAAGAAAAATAACAAAAATGCTCATAATAATAAGGTTGCTGTTCTAATTTTAGCTCCTAAATAGCGTTACACTTGTTTCCAGCTCTGATCAAAAATGTGAAACAGCGCCACCCATGACCTTAGTGAAAAAGGTTTAACTAGTGTCCTCTAGTGATGGGAAGTTCAGCTCTTTTCAGAGAGCCGGCTCTTGTGGCTCGGCTCCCAAAGAAGAGCCAGCTGTTCCGGCTCCCAAATAACTCTTAGTTTATTATCACCTGTAGCCTCGTATTTTAGCCTAACCTGGCAAATTTTAATGCTTTGTTTGTTGATATAAACCCTTCTGTATTTAGTGTTTTATGAGAAGCTATATAATTGCCTAATTTTGTGTATTTATTCTGTTACAAAAGCAGGCATTCTTACTTTTAATATTTTAATCAAATTTTTAACTACAAACAAATACACAAATACACAGAACAACACTGCAAACAAATAGAACAGAAACACAACCAAGCTCAGTAAATAAAAAGTATTTCCTCAGTGCAAGTTAACATTCAGAAAAATTAAATGCCTTAGCTTGGAGGACCCTGAGCCACTGAGAGTGAGAGCGGAACAGCGAAATGAAATAAAGTGGGGAGCGGCTCTCACTCGCTGGGAGTCGTCTCTTCTCGTTCGATACAAAGAATCGGCTCTTAGAGCCGGCTCGTTCACGAACGACACATCACTAGCGTCCTCGTTCATTTCAATGTAAATCTCCTCAGACCTCGCTGGCTTGTGGAATTTCAAGGTTTCAATGGACTCCTATGCTAAATAAGTGTCTGCCTACTGGGATAGGGTAGTTGACCATATGCTAGCAATCCCGACAACCACCAAGCTAAGCTGGGCACTGGAAGCTATTTAGCTACTTTTTTACTTTTTGTCCAATAGCCACTTGCTAACTCCTGTGCGAGATGGATCCAGTCACCAGTTTTTTGGGAGATTAAGGATAAACATCATACACACGCAATACCATGGGACAGGAGCGACTGCGAAACCTGGCTTTCCTTTCAATCGAAAAGAAACAAGTAAAATCCTCGGAAAACAAATCCCTGCTGGTATGACAGGATATTTAACATCTTCATCAAGAGGACCAGGGGGGTGGAATTAATTTATAAGGTGAGGAAAGCAGTTACACATGTTTTCTTGGGATTTAGAAATATTGTTAATTATGTACTGTTGAAATAATCATTACTATTACATGTTTGTAAGATATGTACAATAAATCACTTCATATTTTGTAGTGAGTTAACACTAACTATGAGGAGATTGAAGGACGAGCGGGAGAGAGAAGAGAAATCAAAATGTAAGGAAGCAAAAGCAGAACATGGAGGTGAACTACTTAGGGCAGGTAAATCAAGCTGCCACTGTTTTTCAAAACTCTTCCCATTTCTTTGATGCTTGACTGTGACTTTAATGTGCCTCTGTGAGCAGCCCAGGGCAAAAATAGCACAAACACTCCAGTCCCTTCATCAAAATACACCCTGGTCAGCATCATTAAAGCAAACACACCTGCAGCACAGCTCTCAATGGCAGAGCAAACACAACAAACTAACTCAGAAATGCATGCAAATACCTCCTATTGCCATAAACTGTAGCTTCAAATATAATTAAACAATTCACCCATTTGAAGGATACATTTGATATAGATATAAACTTTGAGATAGAGAAACATTCCTAATGCAGAGTAGAGCACTGTCTGGCCCACAGAACAGATACGGAAAGTTCCAAACCATGCTCTTTATTTATAGAGCAAACAGGCCTCTATTGATCCTATCCATGTGTGTGAACATCTCTAGGGCAATAAACACAACATAGCAAATCAAATGTTTAATCCAAATATGTCAGCAACAGTATGTATTTTTTTTGCCAAAGGGGGAAAAAGACTTTAAATATTGAACATCAAGATTTCCTTGCCCTGATTTCAAGGCCTTTCATATAATGTATTCGATCTCCATAAAACCAGTTAATAAAGCTACTAGGCATGGGCCGGTATAAGATTCTGACGGTATGGTAACCTTGGATAAAAATATCACGGTTTCACGGTATTGTAATCACGGCTCTACAATGTTGTATTTAAATGTCTGGGTAAAAAAACAAGTATTTTTTTCCAACTGAACACAGTATATTTTATTTTATGAAACATACAGAACATTTTGTAACATTGAACATCAGGCTAAATAGTTAAAATAAATAATTGAATCTTCTTAATTAAATTAAATTACAGTCAAAGAAACAAAACAAAATAAAAAATCCTTCCTTTGACAACACAAACAATGCACATATCGTAGAAACGGTATAAATTTTTTTTGCGGTTTTGAAACCGTGACTTTTTTAAACTGCGGTAAACCTTGAAACCGGTTATCATCCCATGTCTAAAAGCTACAAGGGGAACACCTAAAGGACTCTGAAGTAAAACAATATACTTGACATTCAAAAATCAATCTATGGAATATGAGGAGAAAACTGGCACCAAATATATTACCAGTGGTTTATCCGTCAGTTTTCATTTTCCACACACTACAGATATTTAAACCACACAGAGTACAATGGTGCAAATGTATTTAGTCTTGCTGAATATATTCAAAAGAAGTGTGTCTTTAATGATTCAATAGGAGAGAGGAGTTTGGGACAAGTGTTTGTGCGTGGGGCTGCACAATATTACTATATTGCTACATAGGGCAACTGCAATTCTTTTTAATATATTGAATTTATATAAGGATCAATATCTATTTTGAAAAGCTGTAAATGCTGTTTAAAAACTATTGTTCATACAGCCCATTGTGAATATTAATCTACAAAATCACACACATTTTCAAATCAGTTTTTGTGATGTCCAACACTATTAAAGTCCAAGTCTATTAAATAGATCAACATACTCAACATACATGTAGTGCTGTCATGGTAACAAATTTTCAGTATTCGGTACCTATACCAGTGGAAATCCACAGTTCACGGTAACAATTTCAGTACAAAAGCAAAACACACAAATATGAATTGAACAACAAGCTATTTTTATTAATAACATGCAATAATTACATTACTGAATATACACTCTTCTTATTTATAAACAATTACACAAACATTGATTACACTACAAACAAGACAAAACTATAATGCTATAAGGAACAGAAAAGTTCATCACCTGACAACCCATTTACAGTAGCTAACCAATGCAGACTGAGCTGGAAAGAGAATTGATTAGTTCTTATCTCGAGTCTTCGGGATTGAGTCGTTGAGTAGTTCATCTGTCGAGTCTTCGGGTTTGAGTCGTACGTTCATCACGTTATAGCCCCGTAATGTTAACCTATGCAGGCTGAGCCGGAAAGAGAATGGATTAGTTCATCTCTCGAGTCTTTGGGTTTGAGACTTAATAATTCCAATACAGAAACTATAGGATGTAGTGCAAATGCACATGCGCGACTGAACAAATCACTCGAACAACATGACTCGTTGTTCCCGAGTCACATTAAAGATTCGTTCAAAATGAACGAATCGTTCAAGAACAACCCATCACTAGAGCATTCAATAGTTACTAAAAAAAACGTTATCATGCTACTCGCGTTAGCATTAGCTGCACTTATGCTAATGATTAACTAAGCAAATATAAATGTTTATTTCAATCCGCCATTCAAATTAATATAGGGTACATTTTTGTAACAAAAGCTCTAAATATAAAATAAAATTAAAACTTACCTGCTTTCATTAAGTTTGGGTGATGTTCTTTTAGGTGTTTCATAAGGTTCCTCCTTTGACATAAAACTTCGAATGACACCACTTGCATAAGTGATTCTGGTGATAAGTGATGTTGCTCTTATCATCGGCCGCAAAAACAAAATATTTTCACAGCGGCTCATTCCTCCTTTCTTTTCAACGAGCAGCACCGCCGGTCGCCATGTCTTTGTACTTTTACGAAGAAGGTGCAACTGATAGCGCCGCAAGAACCGTGTTGACTGGGTGCTCACTACTACCGGTACTTCAGAAAACCTGGTATCGTAACATTTACATTTTTTTCCAAACTTTTTGCCAACACTAGTTACATGAACAAATTGCTTTACCAAAACAGCCAGTAACACCCACCTTGAGCTGTGATTGATTACCTTGTCAGTGACTGGTTAGAGGCTCATTTACATACTGCAGGCATCTGCAGTTTCAGTATTGCTGAGACTGATATTACAACAATAATTAACAGACCATTCATAGAAAATGCAAGCCAGCCAGGAGAAATGATTATAAATTCAGGACCTACTTCTTAAGGAAGTCCTGAAGGTCAGCAGGCAAGCTGGAGGGGACAGAAACTGGGTATTCCTTGACTTCCTGGCCTTGACTAAGTGCCAAAAGAAGCAGCCCAAGGCTCCAGATGTCCCCTTTCTTTCCCGTCCGTGTAGGTAAAGCGTCCTCGCTGAAACGCACGTGAGTCTGCTCAAAAATATCCTCCCTGCAAACATCAGCCAACCGTTTCGCCAGACTGTAGTCTGTCAGCCTGATATTGCCCTGAGCATCCAGGAGCACGGATGAGGTGCTGAGCTGCTTGTGGACCACTGAGTTGGAGTGGAGGTAGTCGAGGACAATAAGCAGCTGTGCTGCATGTTGGCGAAGCTGATCTGCAGGCACTGGGGTGCTGCTGGAGAGGCTGTGGGCCAAGCTGCAGCCTGGAACGTACTCAGCCAGAAGATTAACCACCAGGCATTCTTCTCGTTCAACATAGCTCAGGGCCTGATAGTGCACAAGATTGGGGTGGTCCAGTTTCAGCAGAGAGTTCAACTCACTCTCAGCACCGTGGATCTGTAAGGAACAGAAAAAGATGAAGAACAGGTGGATGAGCTTAAATAACCCATTTACCAAATACAAGACAGAATGATGTCCCAGTTTTCATGAGTAACAGGTGTGGAAACATTTAGACACCCTGCGATTCAGAATAATATTAGCTGGTATTTTCATTTATTGGCCGATTTCTATAGCCAAAATCCATTTTATTTCACTAGAACCCTATGGATTGTATGGATAATATGGATTGACTAAACAATTGTCATTTTATGTCATACAGACATAAATATGTCTACATATAGCAGTGTTAAATCTCTTTATAGATAACAATCTTACATAAGAACTATTACTGACCTTAATGCTCTAATGAGTACTTACCCAGACAATACAACCAACAATAGCTCTAGGCTAATTGGCATTTAAAGCTTTTAATAATAGATATTTCTATTACCACAGCCAAAAAACATAACTGAGCAGGAAGATGTATTGCAGAAATGTAGCCTGTAATGCAACATGTCTCACAACTTACCTGTTTTTTGCATTTCTCAATCTTCTCTTTCTCCTGGCTTGTAAAGAACTTGCCCATCTTTTTACTCCAGCGAAGGATCCACTCATATACAACAACAAACTCTCCAGTGGTGGCATTAAGTCCATGATACACGCTCCGGCCCAGTCGCTCATTTTCACCTCAGACACACAGACACATAAATGTCTATGAACAAAACTCCACAGTGATTGTTGCTCAGAGCTTTGACAATGATTTCCGGTGTTCTCCTAAATGTTCAGCATGACTCAGTGGAAAGTAGTGTTGTTTTTGGTGGCCTGTTTTCATTTTAAGTTTAGTCTAGTCTTTGCGTCAAGCTGTCGTTTTAGTTTTTTTATTAGTCTTAATCGCATCCAGACTGGTTTTAGTCTAGTCAAGTTTTAGTTGACGAAAAGTCTGAGCATTTTAATCTTATTTTACTCAGAATGATCCACAACTATTTTGGTCTAGATTTAGTCGATGAAAGTTCTAATTTAGTCTTTTTTATTAATGCAATTCTATTTAACACTGTCAAAATAGTATAATAACCTAGTAGAATAGTCAAAATCTAAAATTTCAATCAAGCCTATTTCACAATTCCAACAAGGTTACCTGATTATATTACTGTTAGCTAATACACTCGAGAACACTGTTCATCCATTCCAGACATAGAAGACACTCTGATTTGAATGTAAGACACTTATTTTGCCAACCAACCATGTTAGAATTTAGATGTACACACACAAAATTGTACAATATAAAATGCCTCTAAATTGACAAAAGTATTGGGACGTAACGCGAGGTCGAGTGTCATTTACCATTTTCTCCCCTCCCTATTGTACAGGAAATAAAGTCTCGTCTCGTTTTAGTCAACAAAAATGAAGAGACACTCTAGCACAGTTTTTATCTTGTAAACCACATTTAGTCTTGTTCTTATTCATCAACAAAACTACATTATTTATTTCGTTTCATTATCGTCACATGACCAGCATTTACGTCGCGCCTCGTCTTGTTTTTGTCATGTGAAAAATGTCAATTGGCGAAGAGATTTCAGCATAAATTTCATTGACGAAAGTACTGGTAACTGCATAGGATACCTTACCTATACATTTCCCTCGATGAATGATGATGTCTCCTATGGTACTGTTGCTGAAATGTAGGACTTCATGAAGATGTGGACAATCTTCATTGTAAGTGTCTCGCCTGACCAATGAAAAACAGACCATTTAATGATGGTCATTCTGTTAGAATCATTAAAGAGCAAATGCACAAAAACGAAGTATGCATGCATTTTTTTGTCTGATTCAGATTTCTTCACTGATAAAACCTCCTAACGTATGGAATCAGATTTGTGGCAAAATTTCTAAATAAAACTTTTTTTTTTTTTTGCTGCTAGTTTTTCAGTTTTGCTGCTGGCTTTTCAGTCACGCCGCCCTCTTTTACATTTTTGCTTTTGATTCGATTTCAGTTCTGGCACAAATCTCTCGTGTGGGCGGGGTTCGTTTCATTTGCCAGCAGGTTTTTAAGTGACAACTCCGTGCCCCGGACCTCAGCAGCAAAAGCTGCTAGTTACGATCACATACGAGATTTGAGATCTGTGCACACGATTATGTCTAGCACAGCATAATGAACATATTTGATCAATACTTACAATTAATTAATGGTGGAGTTGATCTTGTGCACAAATCTCAGCGAAAACCTAAAAGGGGGCGGCGTGATCAAAAAGCCAGCAGTGAAACTGAAAAACTAGCAGCGGAAATTTAAATACTCACAGACAAGATTGAATTTTGAATGAAATTTGTTTGATATTAGCAAAGTTTTGTTTCAAAATTTTGGCACAAATCTGATTCCACACTAATGGCTGACTGGCCAGTGAATATTTTATCTAACAGGAAACAAAGACAACAATAATGATCATTTTTAACCCAAGCCTACACTTTGTGAACTAAAGGAACACAATCTCAAACAGACAATGTGAGACATACAAGCAGGGACATTATACGTGTAATCCTTTTTTAAACGAACATAGCCCTGTCTTTAAAGAACATGAAATGCTATGAAATGCAATTTGAGATGTCGCTCCATATTTTGAAGGTCTTAAATGAAGTTTAAGTTTATTGCTTATTCCTATTTATTTGCACTTTGACAAAAAAAAATATTAAGTAAAATATCAGGGCTCTAAAAAACGTTAACAGTATATGTGTGTTCTTTATGCTGAATTCTGATACGGTGACCGAGTAAAAGGGGTAAAAAAGAAAATTGGTGACTTTACCGTTTCTATTTAACATATAAGATCTAACTATTTAATTATTATTCACTATAACCAGTTGCGTTTTACCGATCTGTCGCCGTTCCTCTTCCTCCAGCATCTTTGAGTTTTCTGTATGAACTTTGTTCAGCCAATCAAAACCAAGAGCCGTCAACCAATAGGATTCGTAGCAGAAACGGCTAAAACCCGCCCCCAAACTGCCAAAACCGCGCGTGTAGTAATCTCACTCAAGCAAAAAAGCTGCTCGACGATAATCTACTTGGCTCAACATGACAAAAACTGTGTTTGCTTTAAACAAAAGAAGCTCCAAACTATGACATCCTGAAGTATCACAGTTTACGGCTGCACCTGTGTCTGCTGTTGGAGGTGGTCCGACGCCTATTAGATGAGCCTTTTCTGTAATCAACACACTCGATAAGTGGTCCAGGGGAGGTTCCGCTGCTCAAAGTCGGGCTTCCTACAGTAGGCTGTACCACATTCTCCAAACGTTCCTGCAGTAGAAACAGATGATCTGATTAGGACAAATGGTCCAAAACAATGGTTGAAAAACATTTTGTTACATTAGCATTTAACATTAACTTGTCATACAGAGATTGGAGTGCATGAGTTGTATGGTGGTGCTGTAAGAAATCTGTATATAACATTGATGCTACCATAAAAGGTCCTCTCTGCGAAGGTCTAATTGGGAGAATCTGGGATCGCCCCGGGATGAATAATGTTCTCATTCTTAGGAAGAAAATAAGTCTTTGTTCTGAGCGAAGAATTTTTGTGAGTTTGCATGATTTCCTCAACGGCCATTAAAGTCTCTTGCAAGAAAAGCGAAAACATTACAAGTTAATGTAAGGTTCTGTTCCGTGTGTTTCTAACCAATGAAGATGCACAATACCTTACAAGTAGGCTTGGGCGGTATCACGGTAATATGGTATATCGCGGTATCTAAAAATAACAACGGTATCAGTTTCAATACCGTT